>AP025040.1:34434682-34840673 GCA_036186865.1 Eustoma russellianum
ATAAAAAAGAGAATACTAAAGGTCCGTGTTGTAACCCAATAGAGGATCCTTTTTGTACTCATGATTTATCTTAATTACAATGTAATTGAATCAATGACCAGTATGCATATAGCACTTGAGAGTGAATATTGGATCAAGGGGAAAGGACCCAACTTTCGCCCAAGGCCTTGTAAGTTTCGACCAGCAGCCCAAAGAAGGCACACCACATTTTTTCCCTATGTTATAATTATGCAAATAAACAAATGAATAGATAAATGAATATGCTAAATAAAGAAAAAGAAGGAAAATAGAAATTTAATTTGGTTGAGGGCATTATAAACCCCCAACCGCCGGTTAATTAAGGGGAAGAGGCCAATAAAGAGGGCCATCTTCCTACCATAATTAAGGATAACCTAACCAAGCTTAACTAATCAACATTAACAAAAAGTAACTAGGGTTAGTTTCAAAAAGTAACTATGATTGGAAAAAGTAACCTTGGTTAGTCAAAAGTAACCAAGGTTAAAAAGTGAATCAAGATTAATCCATTAACCAAACTAGGGTAAGACCTCCACCCCTTCCTTTTTCCCCTCTCCAACGGCTAAAACCTAGCCAAAAAAGAAAAAGATCTCCCTCCAATATCACACTTGAAACCCCTTAAGAACTTCAAGTGCAAGAGAGCTCTATCCCTTCCCTCCCCTTCAAGACATTCAGCCAATGAGACAAACAAGGAAGTCTAGGCTTATCCAAGGACTAAGGGATATTAGGTAAGGGTCTTAACCTCTTGAGAAATTGTTTACATCTTCATAAGAATGAAACTTATGAGACTATGTTTCTTATTCATAATCGTGACCTTCCATGGTCATTAGGCTCAAGACTCAAGCTTTTAAGAATTCTAAGCTAGAGAAGCTTGGAAACCTCTCAAGCTCCTTTTGGTAAGTCGTCTAGCCTTTTTCTAAGGGTATATTCTAGTTGAAGATGTAAACTAATCTTGCTCCTTTCTTTCTCTTCACCACCGTGGGAATGCAATTTAAAGAAACGTTGATAAAGCTTAGTAAAATGTTCTTATCAGAAATAACGTTCCACTGCGTCACTTCATACTAGTCTCTGATACAGTACGATTTTTGGTGGGGTACAACATCCTCCCCCCCCCTTATTATAAGTTTCGTCCTCGAAACTGGAAAAAAATTGTGTTATAAGCTTTATGTTTCCTTATGTCCCTCAAGTGGTTTCATCAGTGGTGTTTTTTAGAATCATTTTCTTACCTGTCGGAAATTTCCATGGTCGTCGTTTTTCGTTAACCCTAAACTCTGCTCCTATCTTGGCTACTTTCTCTCCCCTACAATGCTTTGCAATAGGCCATGGAATGGGCGGATTTCATCAAACAAACTACGATGGCCCTACTAGCATCCTGTCCATTCTTTGCCCTTGGTGGGTTGGTCGTAAAATCTATAGGGATGTGATTTTGTTTCCACTCAGAATTAAGAGGGTTTGTAACAATCTAGTGGGTCTTTGATTCTCTGTCTTCGCCTTCTAATACATAAGATAGAATAAAATATCTATTTAGTTCCCCTAGAACTGCTTCGTTTAGCCTATCCTAGAAATCACGTCAGGACTTATCCTTTATTCTCTAAAAGCATTATCACAACCCATCTCATATCTTAAGCACCTCTAATCTTGATACTATGTATCGATAACAACATTCATTCTAGGGTTAATAATGTATATAACCACATTCGAATAACTTCCATATACGATGACCTATATATTTATCTGATAATTGTACCCTCGTAGCCCAGTGAACCCAATCCTTCACTAGGTATTCTCAATTCGTCCATCTCGTTGATATGCCCCGCCATACGTAACAATGGAACTAGAATCATTGTTCTTTCTTTATAACTTATGTCCCTTCGTAACATCTCAAATATTCCTCGTTCCCCACAAAATCTGTGATTTCTCTTTCAAGACATGAAATAAATAAAGGTATCATTGTTTAAAAATTATTTGAAATATTATGCTATGCAAGATCCCGTTAAATCATAACATCACTACTAGAGTGTGTTAGATAATCCCCACTTACAATTCTGGACCTACGCCCGATCATACCATATATATCATATCCGACCTCTCCAAACGGCCTTGTAACGCTTCCCCCCCCCCACATATGTCATTATCTTACATCATTTCTATGGATTCACTCTTAAGGAATACAAACATGCAGGCTGACTAACAATTACATGTCTTCCGGACCATATACAACTCGTTAGTTGTTTAGTCGAAGTTGGTCAAATAAATCATCGATCCTAAGTAGCGGATACCTATTCTTTATTGTAGCCTTATTGAGCTCTATTTATCCAGGTACTTAGGTTACTGTGGAGGACCCTAAAATTTTGTAACGTATTCTAGCCTTCATGCTTTAGTTGTACTACTCTAGTTGTCTTCTTGTCCACATACCACTGACTATGTAGAAATCTTTCTTAAGGTTCCTCATCTCATCGCTTTATGACCATTCATACTTGGGAAATAAGCAAGGTAGATCATAGGTACTTTATATTTAAATTGGATAGTCAGATGTACCTGTTTACGGTTTGGATGTTTCAGAGATCCCTGGATCAATCATTCTTCGGTCTAGATTGGTGTTCTTGGTTGTCTCGTTGTTAGCCCTATATGAATATGGTTGCCACCTTCTACCTTGTTTCTTAATATGCTCGTTAAGTCTCTTATTTCGTTCTTCCATTATCTTATTATCGCGTTCCACTCTATAGCATCCCCGAATAATTCATCAAAAGTCTTGGAATATGCCTTGACCAGCCGAATCTTAATCTGAGGGTTTAAACCGCGCATGAATCTGATCACCTTGTACTTCCCGTCTTCCATAATCAGGGGAGCATACCATCCTCATGTAGTGAACCGACAGACGTACTCCGAGATAATGGTGTCCGGCTCTTGTCATAATGCATCAAATTCCTCAATCCTCTTTACGATCAGGTCTAGGGAGAGGAAAAACTCACAAAATTCTTCTAGAAATTTCGCCCAATTTAGCGGCCGAGGCAGTGGCTGGATACTCGTCCTCCACCACTGCCTGGCCTTACCAATCGGAAATGGACGGACAATTCGTGCCCTTATCTCATCAGGCACCTGTACAATTAAAAAGTTACTCTCGACTTCGTTTAACCATTTCTCTGCTTCCTCCGGGCTAGACTCCCCCCAAATCTCGGGACTTGTGCTTTAACTAGCTGCCGATAGTAAAATCCACTGCTTCCCGGGGGTGACAATGGTGAGGTCAGTTTACCGAACCGGGATGCCATCTGCACTACGGAGTGTCGGAATTTTATTCAAGGTGAAAATATTGAGATAAGCGATATAATTTAATTCGTAATTCAATATAATTTAAGTGGGCATGCAAGAGGATACGATACGAATTAAATTCTAGGACATATAAAATGTCATTGACTAGGGCTTTATTCTAAGGTCAAGGCCCTAATTTTTCCAGTCTAAGTCATCCTAATCTAAGGTCAACTCTCTTCTAGGATCGTGACTTAGGTCTAAAGTCAAGCTTAGATTTCTAAAATCATAGCTTAATTCTATATTCTGCCCGAATCTAGAGCCTGGGCTCTGATACCACCTGTAGCGCCCCGCACCGGCTTGCCCACATACGGTACGTCCGCCGTACTTCACTATGGAGAGTACCAGGCATCAGTTCATATCATATCGGCATCCATAACAAAATATATGGACTTTTCTGCTTACACATCATCAAGTAAGCACAATAGAGGCAGAATAAAAATTTTAAAATAAAATCATGCCGAATATTCATAACATTGTCTACATCAATGTCCACCAAAATGAAAGGGATGTCCAACTTTAAATCCCGTCATAAGTTCATCAAACATAAGTCATCATACTAAGTCCTGCAGCTATCCTCTCTCGCACACCTATGGATAGGGGACCCTATGCTCATCCTCGATCCATTCGACTCTATTTCCTGCAGGCTCTGGGAGGAAAAATAATAAGGTGAGTGACAACGTCACCAGCAAGTAAACCATAAATAATCATGAATTAAATGGAAAGTACACACGAGAACCAAAACACCAAAAAGTTTGGATTTGTAGCGTACCTGACTTTCACTTCATCATTTGTAAGGACATAGGATCATAACTTAAAAGATAAGGAATCCTATTGGATCCTAGCTTAGGATATATCAAAACATACCATCATAGCCTAAGTGATAGTACATCAATTATTCAACTAGCCATCAAAATGTCGTATGTATGCGTATGCATATGCGATGCGTCATGATAAAAATGAGGACAAGTTCTTTCATTCTTTATTTCAAAACATCATCGTAAATAAAACAAGAGGAGTGAGTATTCAGATCTATTATATCTGGATCTGAGGCGGTCATAACATTCTCTTCAGATCTACTATGTCCGGATCTGAAAACGGTCATACCATCAATCATCGTCATCAGGTATATTCTCTCTGGGCCTGTACGATCATAAATCATCATTATCAGATCTATTCTCTCCGGGCCTGTACGGTCATAATCATCATAACCAGGTCTATTCTCTCCGGGCCTGTATGGTCATATCATCGACAGATCAATTAACCCCGGATGTGTATCGGGTAATGCTGGCCAGAATTAATGGTACCAATGGAAACCATTATTTTCAAAACTGAAATCTTTTCTTTGAAAGTGCTTTTTCGTCGTTCTTTGTCATAAAATCGGTGTCATAAATCATGCAAAGGATGATGATGTAATGCATGACGTGCAACATGGAACTCATGGCTAGATGCATCACATAATACTCATCATGTCTTATTTCATAAGCTGGAAAAACTTTCCAGATTTAATGTTCTGTTCATGCAGCCTCAAACCTCGTAATTTCGGCTCATTTTCATGATCTCATGACATACGTGTGCATGATGGAGTCTTATCTATACTGCGTAAAAATTTCGTAACGTTTCAGGACATATAGAACACTCAAATCATTAAATTACAAAAATAGGGTACTGCTGGATTCAGCAGCGCAGTGCCTAGCTTTTACCTTGCTTTAAAGCCCAAAAACTTAATTATTTTGGGCCAATACCTGGAAAACATAAGCGGCTTACCGAGAAGTAATATTCATGAGCCCAATAACATATAGGAGTCCAAATTCATAACAATAAGGCCTCACAATATCATGCCATAATTCTGTCCTTTTTTCCAGTTTTGTACCGTTAACTTCAACTCAGTTGTTAACCTTTAAAATGGTGGTTCCAGGCTGATTTATTCACATAGATATGTTCCCCTATGTCTTAAGTCATTTCCATAAAAATTTCAGAGCTATCCAATGGGTCTACAGTGGTCATCTAATTATTTTTCCAAAGATAGGTTCATGCAGAATGTGGAATGACCAGCCTTCACTAAAAATTTCATTATAAATAAACTACAAGTCCTTTTTCCAAAATTCTAAATCGCAGATTTAATAAACAAACAAGGCTAGCATCCTACTAAAAATTAGCCTATTTGCACATTTCTATGGTCCATTTTCGAGTCTTACAAAACGTCACATGAATCTGGCCTGTTCCAGTAATGTTTTTTCTGTTTGTCACTTTTCTTTGCTAAATGTGTACCAACTACACTTATTCTTCTAAAATAGCTTACCAACCATCAAATACACTTTTTAACATAAACATTACAGGTTCTAATATATTCTAAAATCTACATACAACCACGGCAACAACGGTTTTGAAGATAACACATAGCACAATTTGATATTGCATATTTTGTACATAATAAAGTTTGCTTTTGGCACAACTAAATTTATGGTACTACCTAACCCCCAAAAATCCCGTCCCCTACACATAAGAAGGGCCTATATTTCATTTTCATAATCAACACAACACATCTAAACCATAAAACATTCAAACATACAACTTCCATATACCTTTCACCTCCCAAAACATATTCTTTCCCATGAAATATTGTTCAACCCTATCTCCTTCCTCCACCGCCCCCTTTACATGGTGAGAAAGAGAAATTTTTCCCCATTTATCTAGATATGCAACATAATCATATTCAAAGGAGGCAAAGAACTCATCTTTGGGGGAATTTCACACATGCAAGTCACCTCTCTTAAGGAACACTAAACTTTCATGCTTCAAGCTTAATGTTTTCCATCTAAGATTAAATCTTAATAATAGCTAGACATTCAAGCATATACTTTCACACATAAGTCAAGAGCATTTATAGTGTACTTGCCTATTTGGATCTTAGATGTTGCTTGAGACTTGTTGAAACAAGGTAATGCTTCCTTCAACCCCTTCCTATCATACACGGTTTTATGGGTAGAAATATTTGTTTGCCACTATTTAAACACACAATACAACTTAGTTTGAGGCTAGATGGTCTTACCAAATTGAATCTTGAATGGAGGTTGAGATGAATCTAACCCACCAAGAAGCTAATCTCTCTTAGTACTTTGAAAATCTTCACCTAGTGACCTCTTGGAGGTCACGGTTTTCACAAGAAAAGAGGGTATCTTGTGAGCTTCACTACGTGAGGTATATAATTCACTTAAGAGATTTAAGATGTAACTTACCTAGGTAAGACTTGGTCTTGAAGATGGTTCTTGGACCTCCTTGGCTCAAGTTGGTCGTGTGCTTTGAGGGAAAAGAGAGGGAAAGACTCTTGCTATTTGGTAATTTCTTGGATAGTTAGTAGGTTAAAGATGGATTAGGAGGCTCTTTATTAAAAGAAGAAGGAAGAAGCTTCTTGGTTAGGGGGAGTGGCCGATGGTTCCATCATGAAGGAAGAGGGACTTTTCATATGCATGAACATCATAATGGAGCTCACTTAAAGCTTAACCATAAGCTACTTTTTAGGGTACATGAGGAATCTTAAAGCCATTATAAGCTCAAAAAGGTCTCACGGCCGAAATTATAAGTGTGCATATTTATACGTATATGAATTCAATTTATTGCGTTTTATTTATTAACATAGCTTACCCATTTTCATATCTTAATTTATATACTATACATATATGCGTTCTTAAGGTGTATTTTCTAACTATTATCCTTTAAATACACTTTTCGTGAAACTAAGGTCCTTTAGGCCACTAATACACCATAGGCCCAAACACACATATATACCATATATATCTATGTATATATTTCCAATACTACGCATATATGTATAAATATATCACGCAAAGTTCACAAAATTAAAGTCATTAGACCAAAAGTAACTAAAGTTAGTGATGAAGTCCTTTTGGCTCACCCAAGAAAATAGCCGGCGGTTAAGGGGTTTATCCCCAAGCTCATTTACTCCTTAATTGCTTTATCCCTTCTTATTCTTTAAGTTACTTTTTTAGAAAGTTACTATGGTGGGTTAAGGAGTTACCATCGACTACCAATGGGTTCAACTGGCGGTGGTTAAACATGCTCCTTTATGCTTTAGCTGCTTTTTTAGGGTGTTTAATGATAGTTACTAATTTGCTGGAGAAGATTTAAATGGTAAAGTTGGTCCCATTATTTCTCCATTCCTTGTAACCCACGGTTTATGTGAGTTACCTATTCTTAGAATAATATCCTCATATGGCTACTTAATGAATAACTACTTTATAATATTGCTTTAGTAAGGAATTAAAGTGAGTAGTTTGTCTTTTTAACAAAAAGGTAGCCTCCTAATTACCCCCTTTTACTCGGCGGCTTAATGGAGAGAAAGTAACACTTTTCCCCTTTTTACCTTTTTAATCCCATTTAGTAGGATACTAAATGCTAGTATGAACTTTTCATGCTTGCTTTACTAAGACTACTAGGGGTTAGTTGCCTTGTAAGAGGAAACCCTATTATGGTATCCTCAAGACCCTTATGGCCGAGATTTATGAAAAATCTTAGGAGGGTAATGCTATCATCTCACATACTTCATGAAACATGCTATTTCCATTTCTTTATAGAATTTACCTTAAGAAAAAATAATTGAAGCAGTCGTAATAAGACTTAATAAAATGTACCTGAGGGATCCAACCTCATAAATTACTACTGTACGTGATCTTTTTAGAATTTTTTTTGAGAGACAAGTGAAGTGACTAGTTGGGCATTTAATTTAAAAGTGATCTCATGTGTGCCCTATGTAGCATCCGGCGGGCTTAAGGAAAAAGGAGGGAAACTTTTTCCTTAACTCTTGAGACACATTTAGTGGAGCCCTTAATTCCATGTGTAACCTTTTAGACTTCCTTTTTAAGAAGCTATTATAAGTTAGTTATCTTTTAAGCATTCAAATGTCTTAGAGTTTCAAAAACCCTCGTGGCCGAAAATTCTAAGAATACTGGATGGTTAAATTGTCGATCCGCGTGCTTCATAATTCATACTTGAGGTAGTATACTATTTTCTACAATATTTAAAGAAACGTTGATAAAGCTTAGTAAAATGTTCTTAGCTGAAATAACGTTCCACTGCGTCACTTCATACTGGTCTCTGATACAGTATGATTTTTGGTGGGGTACAAAAGAAATACCGTACGGAAGGTGCCAGCACTAAGAAATTTATTGTCGGCAAATTCCTGGATTTCGAAATGTCTGACTCTTGCACTGTTGTTTATCAAGTTGAAGAACTTCAAACATTGGTAGCCGAGATGGAAGAGAAGGGCATGTTGCTCAGTGAATCTTTCGTGGTGGCTGTAGTGATTGAGAAGCTACCTCTTTCGTGGAGGGAATTCAGAAGCTATCTCAAGCACAAGCAAAAGGAGATCACATTAGAAGCGCTGATTGTCCGACTCTACATAGAGGAAGACAATCACAGATCTGAATGTATGGCACAATCGAGTGCTGGTCAGGCCAAGACCCACATTGCAGAGGCCAAGAAAAAGAAGGGCCAACTCGGGGTGAACAAGAAAGGCAAGCATATTTCAAAAAAGTTCACCGGAAATTGCCACAACTGTGGCATTCAGGGGCATGTCAAGAATGAGTGCAGAAAGCCCAAGAAGAAGCACACCAAGGCAAAGGCCAACATAGTCGAAGCCATGGATGATTTGGAACTCTGTGCGGTGGCCTCAGAGTGCAATTCTGTGGGGAACATGCGCGAATGGTGGCTTGATACTGGCCCTACGAGACATGTCTGCTCTATCAGAGAGATGTTCACGGAGTACCAGCCCGGGAACAATGAACAGCTTTACATGGGGAACTCAGCCTCTTCGAAGATTGAAGGCAAGGGCAAAGATGTTCTGAAGCTGACCTCAAGGAAGCATCTGACTATGTAGAATTTGTTGCACGCCCCCGACATTCGGAAGAATTTAGTATCTGGATCACTTCTAGTCGTGCATGGTTTTAGACTAGTGTTAGAGTCAAATAAAGTTATTCTTTCGAAAAATGGCATGTATTGGAGAAGGGGTACTTGACAAATAGGATGTTCAAATTAAATGTCATCACAATTGTACCAAAGAAAGATTTACCCGCAGAGGCTAATGATATTGCTACCTCTTCTGTTTACATGCTTGAATCTTCTTGTTTATGGTATTTTCGTTTGAGACATGTGAATTATAAGTCATTACAATGTATGATTAATCTTGACTTGTTGCCCAAATTAAAATTTGATAATGAGAAATGCCAAATATGTGTTGAAGCCAAGATGGCAAGAGTGCGATTTCCTTGAATAAAAAGGAACACTGAACCTTTGGATTTGATTCATACCGATGTTTGTGATTTAATGATTGTGCAAACAAGAGGTGGTAAAAAGTATTTCATAACTTTTATTCACGATTGCACACGACACTGTTATGTCTACTTGCTAAGCAGCAAAGACGAGGCCCTTGATGCTTTCAAGGACCATAAAAATGAAGTTGAGAATCAACTTACCAAACGAATTATAGCAATTTTTAGTGATAGAGGTGGCGAATATGATGCACCGTTTAATGAATTCTGTTCAGAACATGGCATTATTCATCAAACGACTGCAACATATACACCTCAATCGAATGGTATTGCGGAATGCAAAAACCGAACTCTAAAAGAGATGATGAATGCTATGTTGATAAGTTCGGGCTTACCTCAAAACTTGTGGGGGGAAGCCATTCTATCAACTAACGTCATTTTGAATAGAATTCCATCGAAGCAAATGCATGAAACCCCATATGAGCTTCGGAAAAGCCAAAAAACCTAGCTACAAATACTTGAAAGCGTGAGGGTGTCTGGCTAAGGTTGTCCTACCTAAATCAAGACAAGTTAAAATTAGGCCTAAAAGGTTGATTGCATATTCATCGGATATGCAACGAACAGTAGTGTGTATTGTTTCTTGGTGAACAAATTGGATGTTCCTGACATACATGAAAACTTTTTCATGGAGTCAGGAATGCAGTGTTCCTTTAGGATATCTTTCCAAGGAAAGACAAGAAACAAGAAGAAGAAACAAGAGCTGGTAAGCGAATGCATGAGGCGACTCCACAAGGTGATGAAGAAATTCGTCAAAGCAAGCGTGCCAGGATACGACCTTTGTTTGGTCCTGATTTTCTAACCTCTATGGTACAAAATGAGCCAAGGAACTTTTCCGAGGCAATGTCAACTCCAGAAGCCCCATTCTAGAAAGAGGCAATTAACAGTGAGATAAACTCAATTCTTCAGAATCACACTTGGGAGTTGGTTGATGTTCCATCAGGAAGTAAACCACTCGGCTGCAAGTAGGTTTTCAAGAAGAAGTTGAAAGAGGATGGGTCTATCGAAAAGTACAATGCCAGGTTGGTAGCTAAAGGCTATCGATAAAAGGAAGGCGTTGAATTTTTTGACACTTACTCACCGGTAACTAGAATGACGTCTACATTAAAAACTTGAGATTTGATCATGCTATGTTAGCTAATGGTTTCAGGATCAATGAGTGAGACAAGTCTGTCTACAATAACAACACACAAAATGCATTTGTGATAGTATGTCTCTATGTGGATGACATGTTATTCATGGGAAGTACTCGACATATCATCTTAAATACAAAGAAGATGTTCACGAGGAACTCTGACATAAAGGATATGAGAGTAGCTTGTCGGACCTGTAAGGTACCACTAGAAGGAGGAGTTGAATAGTGGGTGCAGAAAATTTGGTATTTAAAATATTTTGACCTAAAAACCCAACTTTCGAAAAAAATTTCTGTTTTCAGATCCTAATTTGAAACTTTTGAAAGACTAGGTTACAGACCTTCAAAAATTCTGAAAGTTGGAGAGATTTAACTCTTAGATGTTCTTAGTATCCCATAAAAATTTCAGATTAAAATTAAACCTCTAATCTTTTAAAAAATTGTTTGTGGTCAGATTGTGCAAATTTGCCAGAAACAATGGTCTGATTTGAAAATTTTATTCCGATTAATTCGTAACTCCAAATGGTCTGAAAATTTAATGAAAAACCCCTTAAGATATGTATTTTAATGGGTTGAAACAGTTTTGAAAAATGCATTTGGGAATTATGTCAAATACGTTGAAGTTCTAAACCTTTGCAAATCTGAAAATCAGATTGCACTAGTCTTAGAACTTTTAACGTTTTATTGACTTATACTTGTCCAAATGGGTTAAAACTTGCGCCAAAAGAAACTTAAGAGGCGTGGCTATGTTTCTACAAAATTTACAATTTTTGAAATTCTTTTGCTTTTTTTAAGATTGCAACGAATTAGACGCAGAATGCTGGAAACTGAAAGTACTGTGCAGTAAAGTAAAGAACACAAAGGATTTTATACTGGTTCAGTTAAATCAACCTACTCCAGTCTTCGAGGACACCTTCCTCGGTTATCACTAAACAAAATTAACACCTTACCATAAGTGTTGCTGGAGTTACACACCAACTCCACCCTTAAACAAACGATACAAGCAATCACGATGATCACGAACACCACCACCGAACGAATAAAGGTTTGACCACACCTTGATCAACTTTTTACAACAATAAGGCGTGTATGGTGGTATGAAAAAAGCCTATTCAATATGTTTAAATATAGTTACAATAGGCTTGAGAGGAGAAGGAAGAAGAGAGTAGAGAGTCTTTTTGCACTACATGGCTTCGTCTTCACCAGGAACCCTCGCTCCCAGCGGCGCCCGCTCGTTTGCTACCGTTGTCGCATATTCAGCTCCAACGCCGACACCTATATCACCCAAGACAATTTCCAAGCATAAAGTCAATCCTTTGATTGCCTTCTCTGATGAAGAAATAGATGCATTGGCCGCCCTTACCGGCTATCTCTTGTTGGCACTTTTTGGTTTGGCTGGCCACCACTAACGGTCCTACGCGAGGTATTTGATAGCATAGGGTTCAAATCCGATGTAAAGATCACGCTTTTGGATCAATCCCATATGCTTCTGAATTTTCTTCATGAGCCAGATTACATACGTTGTTTCTACTGGCGATCTTGGACGATCGCCGGCTGCATCATGCGTGTAACGTAATGGACGATAGACTTTGATCCTGCCGCAGATGCTCCGATCGTCCCTATATGGATAGCTTTTCCAGGTTTGCCGCTGCATTTTCTTTAAAAGGCAGCACTTTTTGAGATTGCACGAGTGGTAGGTCACCCCATAAAACTCGACGTAGCCACCGCCGATGGTCTGCGTCCTTTTGTGGCACGCGTTTGTGTGGAGGCTGATGTATCAAAAAAATCTCTCCAAGAAGCTGTTTTTACAAGGGAAACAAAAAATTATTCAACAACAAATAGTCTACGAAGATTTGCCATCTTTCTGCGATGATTACCGTAGTTTAGGTCATGTGGCCACCGCATGTGGCGATGTGTCCGTGACAAACCATCCAAGCCTCAAAAGAATGCCAAAAGATGGACCCCAAAGAAAAATCAAAATGATTCCGCCTTTGATCCAGAAAATATTGTTCTGCTAAAAAAAATGCAGCTTCGTCTGAGATCATGGACTGGAGAAAGAATACAGTAGCAAAATCCTATGTAGAGGCTGTTCCGCCTCCCATATCTATTCATAAGGATCTAAATGATTCAGAACAAGATGGTCAACCTATGCTTGTTCATACCGATCCCCATGATGATGAAGATTTCAATACCAACATTGTTCATGAAGACACTGAAACCATTTTGCCCTCGCAGCAACTGGTTGAAAATGTTGATCCAACGGTTCATCATGCAGATTCGCAGCAGCCAATGTAGAATATACCAGACGATACATTAATGCAAACTCAAGCCCTTGCAGATGATCCTGACTTTTGTCAAGTCTCTGATTCATACATCGACCAAAGTAATCCCAGAAATTTGATAGATGCAACCACGCGCTCTCAGTTTCAGCAGCAGATGACTGAGGATGCTGAAAACTTTAACAAACGTCTCTCATCTCGTCCGCCAAGCACTAGTGACGAGGATATCCTGCATGAATGCTTGGCAAGTACACACACTAACTCTGAGGGATTTATTCCAGTAGCAACTCGACGAAGACGACGACTACGTAAAGAATTGCCACCAAGGCCACCATCGACTGTAGTGACTCGAAGTGCCACTCGTTTGGGATCACCGCCACCCCAAACATCATCATGAATGCGATCACATGGAATATTGGGGGTATTCGTACCTCACTAGACCGGTTGATATCACTGATACATAACGCACATCTGGACATATTGGTAATTATTGAGCCAAAACAACGGACATCAAAGCTTACTTGCTATAGATTAATACTGGGCTTCTCAAACGCACTGGAAACTTGTCAAGATAATATTTGGTTCTTCTGGAATTCATCCTCTTTACATTTACTTGACGTACGTCACGGTGATCAAACTACGCTATTCTCTTTTATCTATCGACCAACTCAACAATCTTTTGCCTGGTCGTTGATACATGGCCGACATACAATTTCTGATAGGCGGCCTCTTTGGGCTTCTCTTATTGAAGTGTCACGTTCCATTTCAGTGACATGGATAATAGGTGGAGATTTTAATTCTTTTCTATCATTAGATGAACACAAAGGCCGCTCTACACCATCTCTTCACATATTGGAGGACTTTCAAGAATGTGTTGATATTTGCGGATTCCAAGATCTTCCTATTAAGGGCCCAATATTTACTTGGGCACGTGGGACTGGGCAAGGTAGAATTATGCGACGCCTAGACAGATACTTATGTACAGTCTCATTCTCAAACTTATTTGCAGACATGGTGGTTCATCATCTATCAAGGGCAACTTCTGACCATGCCCCACTCTTTCTAAAATGTACATTATCACAAGCACGGCCTCATATCCCCTTCCGATACATAAATGCTTCGGCATTGCATTCGGATTTCATGTTATATGTAAAAGAAAAGTGGCAACAATATCCAATGACAGGTGGCATGCGTGGCCTTTATTCCAAGCTTAATCGTCTCAAAAAAGATCTCCGCGTTTGGAACCACGAAATATACGAAAACAGCTTTAGCAATGTTGATATGGCCGAAGCTCACTACAAACGGATGGAATCCCAATTTGATGATAACCCCACGCCAGAGAACAGAACATCAATGTCCTTAGTTCAAGCTCAACTTCTTCAAGCTAATAAAGCACAAACTTTATATTGGGCACAGAAATCTAGATCTCATTGGGTAATTGAAGGGGAAGCCAACACAGCTTACTTTCATGCCATTGTTAAAGACAGGCATCTCCGACAACTCATCTGCGATCTACAAAGCAGTTCAGGAAGCCCCCTGCAAGATAATAATGCTTTAGGGGATGAAGCAGTTTCTTTCTACAAACAGCTCTTTGCGCAAGAACCCGTGAGTGGTTTAGGCGATTTTCTTCAGCACATACCTACAATGCTATCGCAAGAAGATAATTACATGCTTGCTGCAATACCTGATGCAAATGAAATAAAAACGGCAATTTGGCACCTTAGTCCAAGCAGCGCCGCAGGCCCAGACGGATATAATGGCCATTTTTTCAGAACTTCCTGGGATATATTACACTTGGACGTTATACTCTCCATTCAAGAATTCTTTTTGGGCGTCCCTCCACCTCAGGTAATGATTTCCTCACTCATAACTTTAATACCCAAAAATCCCGCCATCCACATATGAAGATTCCTGCCCAATATTTCTTTCAAACTTCATCAGCAAGGTGACTACCAGAATCATTGCTTCACGAATAAATACATTTTTGCCGAAAATTATCTCTCCGGAGCAAATTGGTTTCCTAAAAGGTCATGATATCAGTGAACATGTACTGATGGCAAATGAGATGGTACATTTAATAGATAGAAAATTTCATGGAGGCAATGTTATGATCAAGCTGGATATGACGAAAGCCTTTGATAGAGTCAGTTGGTCATATTTGGAAGCACTGCTCCTTAAGTTTGGTTTTGCTCCTCGATTCATTCGTATTATAATGAATAATATGAGTCTATCAAAGCTCTCCATCGCCATTAATGGATCATCTTATGGTTTTTTCTCACCAACACGAGGAGTTAAACAAGGAGACCCACTGTCTCCTCTACTATTTATCATTTGTTCAGAAGGTTTCAGCCGTGGTATAAATCATCTTTTTTCTACGGGATCTCCGCGCGGTTTTTAATTGGGCCGGGTTCCACCAGTTTCACACTTAGCATATGCGGATGATTTGTTGCTATTTTTAAATGCATCCTCACAGAATCTGCGAAAGTTCCAAGCCTTCTTACATGATTATCTGTTAGCATCTGGGCAACTAGTCAATTACGCAAAAAGTCAATTTGTTGCCAGCTCCTACATCCTGCAGCAGCAGCTACATAATATTTCGCAAATCTTAACCATGCAACCATCATCACTACCGATAAAATACTTGGGTTCGTATCTCTATCGCGGTATTAACAGAGCTTCTTACTGCGCTGCCTTAATTCAACACTTTGACGCAACTCTCATTGGATGGGCTAGCCGTCTTCTTTCTCCAGGGAGCCGCCTAGTCTTATTAAAATCAGTACTGATTGCTATGCCATTGCATATCTTAGCTGCGTCTCGTCTACCCAAAAGTGTTATTCGTACACTTAACCAGAAAATAGCCTCCTTCTTGTGGAATGGCAAACATCATTGGATATCATTCGCGGAGGTATGTTACCCAGAAATGGAAGGAGGTCTAGGAGTGCGTAACTTGATTCATGTTCAGAGCGCCTATGATTGTAAGCTATGGTGGTCTTATCACAATTCCACATCCCTATGGAAACCTTACATGCATCACCGCTATGGTATTCATAAAGATTATATGCCCCGCATGTACGATTCCCCAGGACGGAAGACAATATGCTCTATACATTCTCTATGCATTCAGTTATCAACCGGCGTCCCAAACCCCGTGTGGCTTTCAAGCACCACTGGCCTTTTCTCCATTCGACAAGCGTATGATGATGTTCGACCAACTCGTGCGCAATTATTCTCACATAAATTTATATGGTGGCGTGGAATATCAAAAACAATAAGCATTTTTGCCTGGAGATTATTGCATTCTGCACTTCCTATTGAAGATAATCTGAGACGCCTTTCGTCCATCTGTCCTACTATTTGCCCGTTTTGCCGCAGAGCTTCTGCTACTCTCTGTCACTTGTTCATGATATGTCCTATTATCAAATCTGCATGGTTGAAATTATCACTGCTTCTAGACGGACCATTAAACCACTCAACCAACCTTCGGTCTTATCTACTATAATGGTGGCTTTCATCATCCACTAGCACCCTCAAAGGTAATTTTCGTGTTGTTGGCCCTATTATGCTGTGTTGGTCTATTTGGCGGGTTTATACCAATCATACATATGGAGATGCAGATTTACCAATCACAAACATATACAATATTACTAGTCAATCATGCTACGACTGGGCTTCCTCCCTTAACGGTACGTCATTAGCTCAATATGTACCCTCTCTCATTGATGCAGGTTTAACTGCAAAACTGCGCCCAAAAATCATATTTCCACTCAAATGGAAGCTTCCCCCATCCGGAAAATTAAACCTACATGTTGATGCATCAGCTATCAAATCTTATGCTTCGGCCAGAGCAATATTGCGTGATTCGCTAGGACGCATGATTGGTGCTCTTTCCTTCAGACTCCCTTATATATCACCATTCCGCGCGGAGATACAAGCCATTCTCTATAGTCTTATGTTTTTTGGACAACTACGTCGCCACCTAATCATTGAAACGGATTGCATTCAAGTAACACAGCATAATATTCAATTTGCAGCTCTGCCAGAATACAAACGATTACAGGTACTTCTAAGTCTTACGGATAGTCAACTTATTTTCATCCCTAGAGAGATCAAATGGTTGCTCATTACTTGAGTCAATTTGCACGTACTACGCCCGCTACAAAGATTTTCACATCCGCAAGTCAGCTGCCCCTCACAGCGGGTGGGTTTTATTATACCAACGATGTTCTACATGCTCTGCGAACATAAATATTACGTCTTACTAATCTGTCTTGTTGCCTGTACTCTTATGATACAGGCAACCCTGGTACGTTTTGTCGCTAACCTTCAAAATAGTCAACTAAATGCGTAGTTTATTAGCGATTTGTTTACTTTGTTGCCCGCAGTCTTTGGACTACGGGCAGCAATGGTACGTAGCATTGATGTATTCCAAGCTATACCCAAACAAACACAGCGTCTTCCGATGGCTCCACAACATCTTGCACAACAATCATTGGCTTCCAAGCTATACCACCGTAGCATTGATGTATTCCATACTTCTTTACCTAGCGATAGTATTCATGCAGCATCACTCCAATGATATAAATATGTACTCTTTTTCCTTCGCCAAGGTTTTATCCACAAGGGTGGTTTTACTTGTCAAGGTTTTAATGCGGCATATCATATATGAATGGAGACTGCACATTCTCGCTACTTTACACCTCTGTTTTTCGATATACACTGTTGTAACATGGTTGCCTCCACCATAAGTGAGGGTTTTCTTATTTAATAAAATCACGCCTTTATTTAAAAAAAAATAGTCTTTTTGCACTTTGGAAATTATGAGACTTGTCTTGCATTTGTGTGGCTCTCTTCTCTTCTTTTTATCTAGTCTTGGCCGCCCCTAGGGCTTTGCTTCACCTTGAGAATTCTCTTTTATGTCCTTGAAAGAATGCCTTGTTTAAATGTGACACCATCTTGCTTATTTGGCACAACTTGATTATATGAATGTCCAGACTTTGCTTACTTGACACTTTATTATTGGTCCAACCTTGTCACCATTTAGTAGCTTTAAAAATCTGAGATTAGCATCAAAAACATGTGACAAATAAGGTTTAAAACATTTGCCAAATAATCAAAAATTAATCCCTACAAATTTGGAAGAAACTTTCATCACCATTCAAGACCAAAATTGGCCAACTAATGTCTCACATGCTGAATTTTTAGCATGTGTTTCATTTGCTAAAAGGTTTGAAATGTTACCTTGTGTAGCTCCCTCCATTATGTCACTAACCTTGTCTGGCTTATTCTCCACCAATCAAGATGCCAACTAAGCTCCACATAAGCTCCGCCAAGGCTGAGATAGGCGTGTGATATGTCTTGAGCATGTGCTGGATTTCACTTTTGTAAACTTTGTCAAATATTGCACAATAATTACACATATATGGTATATTTCAATCAGCCCTAATTTGAATATTCTATAACGCTTTAATATTTCTTGAATATGTAAAAAGGGTCTAGATACATGCTACATGTCATGCCAAAAACATTCCATGTGTTGTGTTCGTAGAAAACCGAATCTTCCACTTTTGTCGATTATGCGATTTTTCTCCAATTAAATTCAAACTTCTTGCACATGTTATATATATTATGTCACACATAATAAACATAAAATAATTTAAATATTCAGCTCTAATGGCTGATTAAGGTGGCACCCTATGTGACAAAAAATTAATTTGGAATCTCCACAATTTGGCCTTAATTGGGGGTGATTTGTGTGTGCCAACATGGAATGATTTCATGACTCAGTATAACATATTAGCCACGAAATTTGTGGCCATTTAAAAGTATTTGGGCTGGCCATCTATATATTGCAGGTTTCGGTAGTCATCCGATACGACAATTTTCGATTTATATATGGCGCCCCGCTCCCGAGCCCTAGCATCGAGAACAGTGCACCCGCCGTATCTCACTGAGGAGAATACAAGGCGTCGCCTAAATCTCTTACATGTCAGAAATGACGTAGAAATTTTTCTCGCGGAAACGTAGATCATAACTTAAATTAAACTCCAATAATCGTCATTACATTACTGAATAAAAATTCTAATAATAAAAGTACTAAGAAGTATGTGAAAAATCCCCAAAGTATAAGTAAACATAAACAGCTGAACAGCCCCCTCGTAACCTGTATGCAGCTATCAACCAGCCCACTCTGCTATGTCTGTGCCGTCCTCAACGAAGATATACTCGTAGTCCTCATCCGGCTCACCTGGGAAGTAGGGGTGAGTGACAGAAATCACCCAGTAGATGCCCGTCTCAAACCAATACAAAACGTGCATACCGAAATGATACCACCACATAGCACATAAATATAAGATAACCACATAAGATAAAGTAAATGCAGTATGTAAATCACTCCACATAAAATGCGCAAGTACGTGATGCATGCTCAATCAACGTGTCACACGCAACAAGAATCATGTTAGGCGATATGTCCAAACCTCTACCGTGCAATGCATGTCCCGGGTCCTAAATCCAGCGGCATGGTCTCTATCCACCAGTTGCCGTTTGGACACCCCCGCCCTATAGACGCGGCCTGTCTCATGACACCCATGCCCTATAGACACAGTATATCATCCCGGTACCCACGCCCTATAAACGCAGTATACCTCATGCAAATGCACGTGCTATGAATGCAAGAAAACCACGCTACTGTTATGCACCATACAACCACAACCAAAATCCCCACTCAATTATTCAGCCTCCAATATAATTTAATAATATATATATATATTCAAATGTCACATATACATATGAAGCCATGCGAACACTATACACACCCATGCACACACATAGCGATAAACAATGTATCTCATGTTTTCCATCATATATAAAAATTAACAACTTAAACAAATAAAAACAACGAAACACATTAGTATACTATCAAAGCATGCATGAATCATACTCGTTTGAGGGGGAAGAGGCACCTACCTTTTTGACGAATTAACTCCCTTCACCTCCAGGCTTGAATCTAAACAATTGTAGTATAAACATCAATATCTAATAATAAAGGTTAATTTACCTTTATTTCACATACTGCCCTCAATGCATGGATATGTATATTTCTTTCACACACAACTGAGCATGCAAATTTATATATGTTTTACACACAACTGAAGCACATCCGCACACATCACGATAATTACACACATCACCACATCACATTTATATCTTGCAAATTCACGTATATATCAGCATGCAAATTTATATATCTTTTGCGTATTTATATGTCTTTTACACACATCAGTACATTCACGTTAACCAATCAATTAAATCATACATATATACACATAAATGATATATATACATATAAAACAATTACATACGTATATACATCAATCTAAGCAAATAACAATTACGAATGTATGATCCGATTTGATATGAAAATAGCATAATAACTTTGTAAAAGCATAGCAAATATAGCAAGGATACTTGCCTCGTGTCTCGATTAAACATACTACGCGAGGAATCGGGGTTGAACAGATGAAGAATCATTTGTTTATGGCCTTAAAGGTTGGCGGCCGAATTGTTGCACTTTGGTAGAATAATAAACGGCAGCAGTCTTGGAGAAATAAGGATGGTGCAGGCTTTCTGTTGAAATATGAATTGAAATATATAGAATGGAGGAAATTGAATTGTAGGAAAATAATGGTGGCTACTTACTAATTGCTGGTGGCAGCATGCTAGGGTATTTGGGAGATTTTTTTTTTATTGGCCCGGCAGCATGGAGAAATAAGGAGGCAGGCCGGCTATTCTGAGGGAGAATAAGGTTTTTAATTTGCGTATTATGTGTGTATAGATATAGGGAAGGATAGGTAGAATTTTAGGGTGTTTAGGATTTAAATTTGTATTAGAACTCATCATCATCATCTTCATCCGTACCCAGTATATCCCAACGACAGCAAAAGCTATCGTCAGGGTAAATTTGTATTAGAACTCTATCTTTTTTCCCTTATCCTTTTCCTATTCTAATTAGGTTAGGTATAGGTAGTCTATGTAAAGCATAGCTAGCAGGAGTTAAATTTCTTATCCATATCTCCTATTTCAATCCTAATGGTATTAGGATATCTATTATTTCATATTATATAATTATACTTTTCCTCTTAAGTATTTTCTTTTAATTTTATTTTCTTCCTTTTTCTTTTACAACACGGGGCATAACAATCATCCCCCCTTACGAAACTTGTGTATTACTTAATCAATAGCTTAGTGTTGTTCGACTTAATACATTCACCTAGCATGTCAGGAGTATCATCACATCAACTTCATTTTTAGGTTGTTAAGCCCTCAATTCCACTCCCTTCACGCATTTAATTCAACTTATATAATTGTATTCTACAACTCCGAATTCTTAAACTAATCCTATGTGATCAATTACCTAGTTAGAGAACTAAACTCAAATGTCCCCTAAGTCCTCCGATAGGCCAACCATTACTCTTCCTTAACGCAGAACCAAGTCTTCAAAATCAATTGTTATACACTTGAGCTAGCTATATGATCACGTCCTTACTTTTGCGGAGATATCATCAGCAGCCTAATATACTAAGTATGTGTATGGATATGTTTTTCGTTAGGTTGCAAACAAAAGAAAAAGAAGTTCATGTAGTTCTAATTGGTTGAAAGTATATCTTTTCTATTTTAAAAATATGAGAATCAAAGTAGTATATACATGTTTTTATAAAAGCAGAGTTTCAAGTGACCTTTTATGAAACAATCACCTAGCTTGTTTGCAAAAAGTATCACGGTGAAATCGCATTAAGATGTTGAAACTCAACAATATTATGTTTTCTTGTTCTAAAAGAATTATGTATATTTTGAAACTGCTTACAAAAAAATAATGTTATACTTGTTTGTAAAAGCATAATGAGTAAACTACTTTAAAGCAATTGAAACACACCGATCATAAGAATTTCATTTTATAAAAAAATTTAAACACGACATCGTTTCATTTACAAAAGAATATATATTTTGAAAGATATGTTTTGTTTCGCCGAAAAAAAATAAGTGATTTCATCGCAAGCGATAAATAACTTTAACCATTTAATGTGTAAAATGCTTACGATATCGATGGTTGAACAATAAAATTATTTTAGCATAGTAAATATAGCTGAACAAAAGTTTGAGAAATATAAGAGATATATAAACATATCGTTCTTCGAGAACATCATTATTTTAAAATATATAAGTTGAAAGGGTTAGTTGAAATTACATTGGTGACTATACGAATTCAGGAAGCAATATAGCCATGTAAGGTAATATACTGTATAAAAGATTTAATGTAGTTGAAATATTTAGATGCAAAACTCTTTGAAATATATCTTGATGTACATGCTTATAAGAAGACTTTTAACTATTTGAAAAATCATAGTCCAATACTTCGTATAATTTTTTTTAAGTCACCCCTTAATGTCAGTGAAAAATCCACCTATGTACCGTTTCTTATAAATATTTAACTTGAGTTAACCAGTCCTAGTATGACACACTAAATATTAATCGACTTAAGGTGTTCTAATTCACCATGCTTCTGTGCACCACACTGATCCACCGTACTTCTTTACTTGGTCATTTTAACCGCTAATTCTAATTTAGTTAGATCTCACCTGAAAAACAACCACTACTTGTTCATACTTACTTTATTTCAGTTCAAGTACTCGATGCATCAACACTTGCGTGTTTCTATGAATCAACACTTAACCCAAATTTTAATAATTTGTCATTCTACTGTACTTATTTTAGTAATGCTCGCTTATCTCTATCAATCAATTTTTCTTGTAAGACTAGTATCTTCGGCTTATTTGATCCTCTAAAATCCAACATCTTAATTATAACTATAATCCCTTTGTATGATATTCTTTGCTAAACTCTACTGATCATAACGCTAATAAATCCTTTTTCTTATTAATTCGTTTTACAATAATCATCTATTAAGAACTATGATTCCAACTTAGACTTAGTCACGTTTCGACACTACTGTCAGAAATAGAAGCGTGAACCCGTTTCATTTATTATAATGGTGTCGGGTTTGCAGGGTCGGATCTAAGGAATTATACAAATGGTTATAATCAGCACCTAGATACTACAATTAATTCAAATCGTATGGGACGCCCTAAGCATAGGTGTGCGCATCCCTTATCCAATCATCAGTTAGGTCTAATGTCATGACTTATTTCTAGAATCGATACTCGGTATCATCATTCCTTACGTCTAAAATCGTTACTTATTTCTAAGTTCAATGCTTAGAATATAATCATAGCTTATGACTAAGATCAGTTCTTAGGTTCAAATTATCACCTAATTTTCAGATCACCACTTATGTCTAAGATCACTTCTTATTTCCAAATCATACTTAATAATCAATGCTTAAATCAAATATCAACTCTTAATCAAAATCGTCGCTTATGTCTAAGATCGTGACTTACGGATAGGATCATCGCTTAATTTCTAAGGTCACGTTTTATTTCCAATAACATGCTTAACGTACAATCAGTGCTTACGACTAAAGATCGGTACTTATGTCTAAGATCGTGACTTAGGGGCAAAATCGTAACTCAATTCCTAATATCATAGCCTAAATATATGCTTCCGCTATGGATCTAGAGCCATGCTCTGAAAGATCGCACTGTGGAACACGCAGTACTTCTTAAACTCATTTTGAAATTAGATCCAAGTGATCGGCAGTGTCAGTTGTGCTGCGGCATCACTCCTCCGCATCTCCTTGCCGAAGAATCTCAGGTCCGTGTGCGATGGTGGTGGAGGCGGTGCATGCTAGTTCAGCAGCTGGTGCTACCATGCTAAGGTGTTAGTCATGGTGACTATGGTATCTTCAAGTGCTTGGGGATGATCCCCTGATTATGGTGGTTCTCACCACCGTTCCCAGCTGGCTCACGTCGTAGAGGCATTTCCTGTTATCCAAGTTCATGAGAAGAAATCGGATTAGTCAATAATAAATTGGAAGGTTGAACGCCGATAAATCGATAGTTAGACAAGGAAAGCTCACCATCGGCACACACCTCCCATAACCCGTCATAACCTAGGTCTAAGATCATATCTTAAGTCTACTTTGTTTATTAGGGGTAAAATCGAAATTTTATAAAAGATCGTAACGTATGTCTAAGTGATCTAATTAACCCTGCGTTTCTGAGGCAGATCTGAAGCCTAGGCTCTGATACCACCTGTGGCGCCCCGCTCCCGAGCCCTAGCATCGAGAACAGTGCACCCGCCGTATCTCACTAAGGAGAATACAAGGCGTCGCCTGAATCTCTTACATGTCAGAAATGACGTAGAAATTTTTCTCGCGGAAACGTAGATCATAACTTAAATTGAACTCCAATAATCGTCATTACATTACTGAATAAAAATTCTAATAATAGAAGTACTAAGAAGTATGTGAAAAATCCCCAAAGTATAAGTAAACACAAACAGCTGAACAGCCCCCTCGTAACCTGTATGTAGCTATCAACCAGCCCACTCTGCTATGTCTGTGCCGTCCTCAATGAAGATATACTCGTAGTCCTCATCCGGCTCACCTGGGAAGTAGGGGTGAGTGACAGAAATCACCCAGTAGATGCCCGCCTCAAACCAATACAAAACGTGCATACCGAAATGATACCACCACATAGCACATAAATATAAGATAACCACATAAGATAAAGTAAATGCAGTACGTAAATCACTCCACATAAAATGCGCAAGTACGTGATGCATGCTCAATCAACGTGTCACACGCAACAAGAATCATGTCAGGCGATATGTCCAAACATCTACCGTGCAATGCATGTCTCGGGTCCTAAATCCAGCGTCATGGTCTCTAGCCACCACTTGCCGTTTGGACACCCCGCCCTATAGACGCGGCCTGTCTCATGACACCCATGCCCTATAGACACAGTATATCATCCCGGTACCCACGCCCTATAGACGCAGTATACCTCATGCAAATGCACGTGCTATGAATACAAGAAAATTACGCTACTGTTATGCACCATACAACCACAACCAAAATCCCCACTCAATTATTCAGCCTCTAATATAATTTAATAATATAAATATATATATTCAAGTGTCACATATACACATAAAGCCATGCGAACACTATACACACCCATGCACACACATAGCCATAAACAATATATCTCATGCTTTCCATCATATATAAAAATTAACAACTTAAACAAATAAAAACAACGAAAAACATTAGTATACCATCAAAGCATGCATGAATCATACTCGTTTGAGGGGGAAGAGGCACCTACCTTTTTGACGAATTAACTTCCTTCTCCTCTAGGCTTGAATCTAAACAATTGTAGTATAAACATCAATATCTAATAATAAAGGTTAATTTGGCTTACTTAAAATGATTAGTTCATAGCTTTCTAATAAAATTTTTTTCCCTATTTGTCATACCAACATATATATATATATATGTATATATATACACACAAAATAGAACATATTAATTTGTACTTTTAACTAAGGCCATTAAAATATCATATATACACTAAAAGAAAGTGGCGGCCAATGGTTAGAATAATTTCATATAAATCGGCCCACCTCTCCAAAAACACACCAATTTTGTTTACATATACATCACATACATATGACAAAAATTTTTTTAGATATTTTATTCCTAAAATTCTACATGGCCAAATATTTTCATCTCGGAACATTCAAATTGCAGCCCTTATGATTTCAGCCAAAATGTTATGACCACTCAATTAATATATTTACCTTTATTTCACATACTGCCCTCAATGCATGGATATGTATATTTCTTTCACACACAACTGAGCATGCAAATTTATATATGTTTTACACACAACTGAAGCACGTCCGCACACATCACGATAATTACACACATCACCACATCACATTTATATCTTGCAAATTCACATATATATCAGCATGCAAATTTATATATCTTTTGCGTATTTATATGTCTTTTACACACATCAGTACATTCACGTTAACCATTCAATTAAATCATACATATATACACATAAATGATACATATATACAACAATTACATACGTATATACATCAATCTATGCAAATCACAATTACGAATGTATGATCCGATTTGATATAAAAATAGCATAATAACTTTGTAAAATCATAGCAAATATAGCAAGGATACTTGCCTCGTGTCTCGATTAAACATACTACGTGAGGAATCAGGGTTGAACAGATGAAGAATCATTTGTTTATGGCCTTAAAGGCTGGCGGCCGAATTGTTGCACTTTGGTAGAATAATAAACGGCAGCAGTCTTGGAGAAATAAGGATGGTGCAGGCTTTCTGTTGAAATATGAATTGAAACATATAAAATGGAGGAAATTTAATTGTAGGAAAATAATTGTGGCTACTTACTAATTGCTGGCGGCAGCATGCTAGGGTATTTGGGAGATTTTTTTTTGGCCCGGCCGCGTGGAGAAATAAGGAGGCAGGCCGGCTGTTCTGAGGGAGAATAATGTTTTTAATTTGCGTATTATGTGTGTATAGATATAGGGAAGGATAGGTAGAATTTTAGGGTATTTAGGATTTAAATTTGTATTAGAACTCTATCTTTTTTTTCCGTTATCCTTTTCCTATTCTAATTAGGTTAGGTATAGGTAGTCTATGTAAAGCATAGCTTGCAGGAGTTAAATTTCTTATCCATATCTCCTATTTCAATCCTAATGGTATTAGGATATCTATTATTTCATATTATATAATTATACTTTTCCTCTTAAGTATTTTCTTTTAATTTTATTTTCTTCCTTTTTCTTTTACAACACGGGGCATAACATTATAACCTTGTAACGTTTCGTAATAATTTTGTCATTACCATGACTTATATCGTATGATATAGGACCTAAATATTCTCATAAATATGAGGTAAGTATAATGGTGCGACGTTGACGTACGTTCGTAATATATGTAATGTGTCGGTAGTAAGCGGAATATATGTGTCTTGTGCCTTCTTAAAAAAAAGTCTGGATATATATATATATATATATATATATATATATATATATATATATATTTGAATAAAGGCGGGATTTTATTAAAATAATAATTCCTCACTTGTGATGGAGGCAAACCATATTACAAAAATGTATATCATATGAAAAACGGAAGTGTAAAGTAGCGATAATGTGTAGTCTCCAATCATATATGATATGCCGCATTAAAACCTTGCCAAGTAAAACCACCCTTGTGGATAAAACCTTGGCAAAGGAAAAAACGTACATATTTATATCATTGGAGTGGTATTGTCTAACTGCTAACGCTAAGTAGTTGAATATGATACATATCAAAGCTACATTGGTATCTCCTATTTGGTAATGATTGTGATGAAAGACGTTGCCAAGCCATCGGAAACACAATCAATATTTGTATTTGTTGATGTAGCAGCATAATGTGTCCACCCATTGATGCTCCGCAGAGATAAGTTTCGGCATTGCAGAATAAACATCTTTGAGTATGTTCCTCGCAAGAAAGCAACACAAGACTCATTAGTGGCAGCCGATGTAATGTGGATGTGCCAAATAAGCGTACAAGAAGTCCAGCAACATACCGATGAGTAAATAGATTTCTATGATGAAACGCATTTAACTGATTATGTATAAGGATAGTAACCATACGTACCAGAGTTGCCTGTACCATAAGAGTACAGTCAACAAAATAAATTGACAAGCTGTAAGATTTATGTGTGTAAGGCATGTAGAACACCATCTGTGTGATAGAATCCACGCGCCGCGATGGGCAGCTGATTGGCGGACGTAAAGTTTTTGTGGCAGGTGCTGTTCGTGCAAATTGACTCAAGTAATGGGCAACCATGTTGATCTCTCTGGGGATGTAAGTTAGCTGACTATTCGTAAGACTGAGAAATAACTGCAAACGCTTGTATTCAGGCAATGCCGCTAAGTGAGTATTCGGCTGTATGACTTGAAGGCAATCCGTTTCAATGATGAGGTTGCGATGTATTTGTCCAAAGAATGTGATACAATACAGAAGGGCCTGTATTTCCGCTCGGAGGGGTGACAAATAAGGTAGTCTGAATGAAAGAGCTGCTATCATGCGCCCTAGTGAATCACGCAATATTGATCCGGCCGAAGCATAAGAGTTGGTAGCTGATGCATCTACATTTAGTTTTAATTTGCCAGATGGGGGGAGCCTCCATTTGAGTGGCACTATTATTTTTGGCTGCAGCTTTGCAGAGAAACCAGCATCAATGAGAGAGGGTTCGTATTGCGCTAACGATGTACCATATAGGGAGGAAGTCCAGTCGTAGCATGATTGACGAGTAAGTTTGAAAATGTTTGTGAGTGGTAAGTCCGCATCTCCATATGTATGATTAGTATAAACCCGCCAAATAGACCAACACAGCATAATAGGACCAACAATACGAAGATTACCTTTAAGTGTGCTAGCGGAGGATGAGAGCCACCATTGTAGCAGCTTAGATCGAAGAGTGGATGAATGATTCAGTGGTCCGTCAAGAAGAACCGATAGTTGTAGCCATGCAGGTTTGACTATAGGACCTGTAATGAACAAGTGTTCAAGATTAGCTGAAGCGCTACGGCAAAACGGACAAATAGTGGGACAAATGACTGAAAGTTGTCACAGATTGTCTTCAATAGGGAGTGCATAGTGCAATAATCTCCAGGTAAAGAAACTTATTGATTTGGATATTCCACGCCACCATAGAAATTTATGTGATAACAGTTTTGCATGAGTTGGTCGAACATCATCATATGCTTGTCGAATGGAGAAAAGTCCAGTGGCACTTGTTTTCCATACTGGGTTTGGCACGCCGGTTGTTAACTGATTGCATAGTGAGTGTATCAAGCATATTCTCTTCCATCCGGGGGAATCGTATATGCGGGGTGTATATTTTGCACGAGTGCTATAATGCTGGTGCATGTAAGTCGTCCAGAGTGTTATGGCAGTATGATAAGACCACCATAGTTTACAATCATATGCGGTCTGGACGTGTAGCAAGTTTCGTACTCCTAGTCCTCCTTCAATTTCTGGATAACATATTTCTGAGAATGAGAGCCAATGATGCTTACCATTCCACAAGAATGAGGCAATTTTTTGATTAAGTGTACTGATAACACTTTTAGGCAAATGAGACGCCACTAAGATATGTAAAGGCATAGTAGTCAGTACCGATTTTAACAAAACAAGACGACTCCCTGGAGAAAGCAATCGGCTGGCCCATCTAGTGAGCTTTGTATCAAAGTGTTGAATCAAAGTAGTGCAATATGAGGCCCTGTTGATGTCGCGATAGAGATAAGAGCCCAGGTATTTTATCGGTAGAGATGATGGTTGCATGTTTAATATGTGCGAAGTGTTGTTGAGATGTTGCTGAGAGATGTAGGAGCTGGCAACACAATAACTTTTTGCGTAGTTGACGAGCTGCCCAGATGCTAACTGATAGGTATGTAAGAAGGATTGCAACTTTCTCAAATTCTGTGAAGACGCGTTTAAAAATAGCAACAAATCATCTGCATATGCCAAGTGGGAAACTGGTTGAACCTGGCCCAAAGAGAAACCGCGAAGAGCTCCAGTATTGAAAAGATGATTTATACCACGGCTGAAACCTTCTGAGCACATGATAAACAGCAGAGGAGATAATGAATATCCTTGTTTTACTCCTCGTGTGGGTGAGAAAAAACCATAAGAAGATCCATTAATGGCAATGGATAGCTTTGACAGGCTCATATTATTCAGGATTATACGAATGAATCGAGATGTGAATCCAAATTTGCGGAGCAGTGCCTCCAAATACATCCAACTGACTCTATCAAAGGCTTTCGTCATGTCCAGTTTGATCATTACATTGCCTCCACAAACTTTCCTATCGATTAAATGGACCATCTCATTTGCCATTAGAACATGTTCACTGATATCATGGCCTTTTAGGAATCCAATTTGCTCAGAAAAGATGATTTTTGGCAACAAAGTATTTAGTCTTGAAGCAATGATCCTTGTAGTCACCTTACTTATGAAGTTTGAGAGACATATTGGACGAAAATCTGTATATGTTGATGGATGGGATTTTTCGGGTATCAAAGTGATAAGAGAGGAAACCATTACCTGTGGTGGAGGGATGCCCAAAAAGAATTCTTGGACGGCGAGAATAACATCCAAGTGTATAATATCCCAGCATGTTCTGAAGAAGTGACCATTGTATCCGTCTGGGCCTGCTGCGCTGTTTGGGCTAAGATGCCAAACTGCTGCTTTTATTTCATTGGCATCAGGTATGGCCACAAGCATGCAGCTATCTTCTTGTGTTATCAGTGTCGGTATGCTATGAAGAAAATCGTCTAAACCAGTCACAGATTCTTGCATGAAGAGATGCTTGTTGTACGAAACTGCCTCATCTCCTAAAGCATCGTTATCTTGCAGCTGGCATCCGGAACTGCTTTGTAGGCCATGAATAAGTTGTTTTCGATGTTTGTCCTTGACTATTGCATGAAAATACGATGTGTTATCTTCCCCTTCTATTAGCCAATGAGCCCTAGATTTCTGCGCCCAATAAGAAGTCTGTGCTTTTGTAGCCTGAAGCAGCTGCGCATGTGCGAGGGACATTGCTGCTCTATTCTCTTGCGTGGGGTTTGCATCAAACTGGGATTCCAGCCGTGTGTATTGTGCTTTGGCCATCTCCACATTGCTGAAAATGTTGCCATATATTTCGCGGTTCCAAAGTCGGAGATCTTTTCTGAGACGATTAAGTTTGGAATAGAGTCCACGCATGCCACCGGTCTTTCGATAGTTTTGCCACTTTTCTTTTACATATAACACAAAATCTTCATGTAATGCCCAAGCATTTATGTATCGAAAGGGAATATGAGGCCGTGTGGATGATAATGTACATTTGAGGAGAAGAGGCGCGTGGTCAGATGTTGCTCTTGATAGATGATGAACTATAATGTCTGCAAATAGATTTGAGAATGAGACTGTACATAAGTATCTATCTAGATGTCGCATGATTCTACCTTGGCCCGTTCCACACACCCACGTGAATAATGTGCCCTTAATGGGAATTTCCTGAAATCCGCAAGTATCCACACATTGTTTGAAATCGTTCAGAATGTGAAGAGATGGTGTAGATCTGCCTTTATGCTCATCTAATGATAAAAAAGAGTTAAAATCTCCACCTATGATCCATGGCATTGAGATGGCACGTGATGTCTCGACAAGTGAAGCCCAAAGAGGTCTTCTATCAGCGATTGTATGGCGGCCATATACCACAGACCATGCAAAAGGTTGTTGGGTTGGTAAATAGTTAAAAGTGAATAATGTAGTCTGATCACCGTGACTTACATCCAGTAAATGTAATGAAGACAAATTCCAGAAGAACCATATGTTTTCCTGACAAGTTGACATTGCGTTTGAAAATCCAAGTTTTAATCTGTAGTAGGTAAGCTTTGAAATGCGATGTTTTGGCTCAATGATGACCAATATATCCAAATGTGTGTTATGTTTCATCGATATCAATCTGTCTAGTGAGGTACGAATACCTCCAGTGTTCCATGTGATGGCATTCATAATGAGGTCTGGGGAGGCGTTTATCCCATACGTGTTGCACTTTGGGTGACCATTGTTGATGGTGGTCTTGGGGGCAATTCTTTACGTTGCTGGCGTCTTCGTCTAGTTGGTGCAGGAATAAATCCCTCAGGATCTATTTGTGTACCTGTCAAGCAGTCATGTAGGATATCTTCGTCACTTGTGCTTGCTGGACGTGATGAAAGGCGTTTGTTGAAGTTTTGAGCATCCTCTAACATCTGCTGCTGAAACTGAGAGTGAGTGGTCTCATCCAGTGAATTTCTGAGGTTACCCTGGTCGAATTCAGAATTAGATACTTGACAAAAGTCAGGATCATCCGCCATGGCTTGAGTATACGGTAGTGTGTCATCTGTTATACCGTGCATTGTATGCTGGGAATCTGTATGATGTGGTAGTGAATCAACATTCCCAACTGGTTGCTACGACAGCAGCGATGGTTCATCGGTGGCATGATCAATATTTTCATTGAGGATGTCATCCTCAGCAAACTCATTGTGATCTGGTAAAGGATCATTATCTTTGTCTGGGTGTGCACACTGTGGATCAAATGCTGCAGGAGTAGCCGCCTCTGCATGAGGGTTTATTCCCGTAGGTTTTCCTCGTTCCTCAGTTGAAGGTGGATTTTTAGTGAGCAGTATAACTCTGGATCAAAGGTAGAATCTTTTTTGTTTTTCTTAGGAGTCCATCTGGCGGCTGTCTTTTGTGGTTTGGAGGGTTTCTCATTCACCATATCTCCACATGCGGCGGCTGTATGCCCTAGCCGACGGCATTCATCACAGAAAGATGGCAAGTCTTCATATACAATTTGCTGTTGTATAATTTTTTGTTTACCTTGTAAAAACATCTTCTTGGGGAGATCTTTTGATACATCAGCCTCCAAATAAACACGTGCAACAGACGGACGTAGGCCATATGCAGTGGCTACGTCAAGCTTAATTGGATGACCTACCACTCGTGAAATCTCAAAAACGGCTGCTTTTTGATGAAAATGTACAGGTAAACCTGGAAAAGCTTTCCATATAGGGACGATCGGAGCATCTGCTGAAGGATCGAAGTCTATCATCCATTTTGTGACCCTCATTATACAGCCGGCGATCGTCTATGATCGCCGGTAGAAGCACCGTATATAATCTGGTTCGTGCAGAAAGTTCAACAGTACATGGGATTGATCCAAAAGAGTGATCTTTATGTCGGATTTGAAACCTATTCTCTCAAAAACCTGGCGTATAACCTTGATCGGTGGCCGTCCAAACCAAAAAGTTCCAACGAGAGATAATCGGTAAGGAGCGGCCAATGCATCAATTTCTTCATCAGAAAAGGCAATCAAGGGATGACCTTTATGTTTGGAGATTGCTTTCGGTGAAATTTGTGCCTCCCACTTGGCATATGCTGATGATTTATTAATCTTTCTAAACGTGGGACACAACAATCTCAATACATTTCAATCATTTCTACAATCCTATCAACACTCTTCCGGCCAATTAGTCAATTACAGCAAGAGCCAGTTCGTAACCAGCTCCTATGTGTCTGCCGCGCAACTACATCGCATTGGACATACTCTACAGATGCAGCCCTCAGAATTTCCTATAAAATACTTGGGTTTGTACTTGTATCGTGGAATAAACAGAGCAATCTACTGCACATCGTTGATCAATCATTTTGAAACCAAACTAATCGGATGGGCTCGCAAATTACTTACACCAGGATCAAGACTTGTTCTTCTAAAACAGTCCTCATGTCTATCCCTCTACATCTATTAGCAGCAGCACGTCTCCCAAAGAGTGTTATATCAGCAATTAACCGAAAGATTACACAGTTCATATGGGGAGATAGATACCACTGGCACATGCTTGCGAATTTATGCTATCCAGAAAATGACAGAGGACTGGGAATACGCAGTTTATCACACTTACAGTAGGCTTATGATTGCAAGCTTTGGTGGCACTATCACACAAAGCAATATACTTGGTCTACCTATATGCGTGCAAGATACAGATAAAGATCAGATTACACACCTCGAATATATGACTCTCCTAGCTGGAGGCGATTGTGTTCAATTCATCAGATGTGTTTGCAACTATCTATTGGAGTAACGGAACCTAGTTGGCGATCTAGTCCCACTGGCATCTTCACAATTCAGGCGGCATACAATGATCTTCGTCCAAAATGCGCCCAGCTTTATTCACAGAAGTTTATATGGTGGACAAAGATACCCAAGACAGTTAGCTTATTCATATGGCGCTTACTAAACAAGGCTCTTCCACTCCAAGACAATTTGCTTCGTTTCCAAACGATCTGCCCCACTATATGCCCTTTTTGCAGGCTACAATCCTCTACAACCAATCACATCTTTTTACATTGTGCCTATGTCAAGGATGCATGGACGCGTCTGTCGGGGTTATTAGATGGCCCTTTATATCAGGCATCACACATTCGCACATTCTTATAGCAATGGTGGATGTCTTCTACTGAAAATCACCTAAAAGGTCACTTTATAGTCGTAGGCCCGATTATGCTTTGCTGGGCTACATGGAAGGTTTATACAAATCATATATACGGAGAAGCTAGCATATCCCCTACTCAGATCTTCAACATTACACGTCAATCCTGCTATGACTAGGCATTTACTCAATCAGGGGCACACCATGCAATAAATATTCAATCCCTGATATCTGCGGGATTCAGTCCTCGTCTACGAGTTAAGCCGATAACCATCTTAAAATGGGAGTTCCGCCTTCTGGGAAATTAAAGCTAAATGTTGATGCATCTGCGGGAAGAAAATCAGCCACAGCTGGAGCAATACTTCGCGACGCACAGGCCCATTTGATTGCAGCAATATCTTTTACACTTCCTTGTTTACCACCACTACGTGCAGAAATTCAATCTCTTCTTTACAGCATTATGTTTTTTGGCCTTCTTCACAGGCAGCTATTAGTGGAAACCGACTGCCAACGGGTCACAAAAGTAGGGGATCCTCACCTTTATTCACTACCAGAATACACAAAGACTTATGACATTTCTTGACCTCACAAACAGTCAAATTACTTATGTCTCTCGAGAGATAAATATGGTGGCTCATCATTTAGCACAACATGCAAGAATGACTCACATCACTACTGTCTACTCTTCGGCTGATCAACATCCTACTGCGGCACGTGGATTTTACTTTACTGACAGCACCATTTATGCCCTCCGCACATAACTGCTTATGCTGGAACATCTTCATTGTTGCATGTATCACCGTGATATAGGCAACTCGGGTATGTACTCTACCAACATCTTTGATATTATTTATTCTTACGTCTCTCACATGGGTTGACGATACAAAGCTAATGTTGCCCGTAGTCACAAAACTGCGGGCAACGACGGTACGTGCATCATACACTTATATTTGGAGCAACACTGCATGTTTTCTCATGGAATCTAATCACTCACTTTTGTTTTCCCGAGGAATATTCACATGGACCAAATTGGCTGCTGACCCTATACACACATCGCGAAGGAGAAGCAAAGGATCAACCACAAATCTACACGTTCGAGTACATAGACCTAGCTGCGCAAACACATCTTTGAAGACATTGACATACTGCTCACAGCTTATTGTACTAAGTCATCTCTCCAATCATATAAATATGTACGCTTTTTCCTTCGCCAAGGTTTTATCCACAAACGTGGTTTTACTTGGCAAGGTTTTAATGCGGCATATCATATATGATTGGAGGTTGACAATCTTAAGTTCATTATATTTTTGGTTTTCGTATGATTTATCAATGTAATAAGATATTCCTCCGCCATACGTGAGGCTCACAATGAATAAAAATAAAAATTTGCTTTAAAAAGATATATATATAACATGTGAAGAGGAGTGGGAGGAGACTTTCCATTTCCAAGTTTGTTGCCATCATTACCTTCTCCAAATATATCTCCATTTAATGAACTACTTAGTTCATTTAACTAAGTACTTCACTTAATGAACTAGTTTAGTTCATTAATGGTGGCACCTAAAATTAGTTCAAACACAACAAATGTTTGTCATTTGATGTATCCTTTAAATCTTCATGGCTTGTTAGTACGGAAACACTATATATAAAGTATATAAGGCCAAGTTTGTCGCAAAAACGTGTCAAGAAATAAATTGTGTCTTGCATTTCTTAAACACGCGTTATTTAAATCATGTATTTTGTGAATCACTCAAACTCTTTTCCTCAACAATCTTCCCCTTTTGATGATTTACAAAACAACCTTAGTTCATGATTTAAATTTTACCGCTCCCCCTCCAATCGTGCATAAATTCAAATTTTGAATTTTGTTTTCTCTCCCCCTTCTTGATTTTTGCAATCAATCCATCTTGCTCCCCCTTAAATAATGCACTCTCTCTCCCCCTTTATTTTGGAAATAAAATCAAAATTGCATGTAACGATGGAAAGACATATCATGCTATATCAAATCAGCAGAAATCATGCCTAATTTTGAGCGTAGATTTTCGTACGTGGTTTGATTTAGTGCCTTAGTGAATATGTCGGCTACTTGTGCTTCAGTGCGTACATGATCTATAACAATATCATCGTTATTCACGTGATCACGAAGAAAGTGATATCGCACTTCTATGTGCTTTGCCTTAGAGTGTAGTATGGGGTTCTTAGACAAGTTTATAGCACTCATACTATCACAATAAATTGGAATACGATTTACCGTGATTCCAAAGTCAGAAAGTTGCTGTTTTAACCATAGTAGTTGTGTGAAACAAAGACTAAGTGCCATGTATTCAGCTTCGGTAGTATATAATGCCACACTTGCTTGCTTTTTTGAAAACCATGATATTAACGAATTTCTTATAAATTGACAAGGGCCACTTGTGCTTTTTCTAGCTATTTTGCATCCGCCATAATCCGTATCAGTATATGCATGCAAATCAAATTCACAATTCTTATCATACCAAATTCCTAAGGCGGGGTGTGCTTAATGTATCGAAAAATCCGTTTTATTGCTTCGCTTTGAAAACATGCACACATACAAACACTAAACATGATATTGGGTCTACTTGCGGTAAGATAAAGCAAAGAACCAATCATAGACCTATATAAAGCATTATCAAAATCGTTTCCATTTTCATCTTTATCTAGTTTAATGGTGACACTCACAGGGGTGGGGGATGGTATCAAGTTCTCAAAATTGAACTTTTTAATCATGTCATTTACATATTTGACTTGACTTATGTGGATACCTTTAATAGTTTTTTTTAATTTGCAATCCAAGAAAATAATTCAATTCACCAACCATCGACATTTCAAACTCGGATTTCATGCAACTTTCAAATTCTTCAACAAGTTTATGAGATGTAGATCCAAAAATGATGTCATCAACATAAATTTAAATGATTAGTAAATCCGATTTATCTTGTTTTAAGAATAGGTTACTATCTATGGTGCCTCTTTTAAATCTATTTTTCTAGAAGGAAAGTAGCAAAACGATCATACCCAGTCCTAGGTGCTTGTTTTAATCCATATAGTTCCTTCTTTATTTTGTACACGTGATCAGGATATTTCAAATCTTCAAAACCAGGTGGTTGCTTCATGTATACTTCTTCTTGTATAAAGCCATTTAAAAATGCACTTTTTACGTCCATTTGATAGAGTTTAAAACCTTTCGTGCAAGCAATAGCAAGTAATAGTCGTATGGCTTCTAAACGTGCTACGGGTACAAATGTTTCGTCGTAGTTTATTCCTTCTTCTTGATTATATACTTGTGTGCTACAAGTCTCGCTTTGTTTCTAACAACTTTACCTTCTTCATTCATTTTATTTCTAAAGACCCACTTTGTGCCTATTATTGTCTTATCTTGTGGTCGTGGCACTAAATCCCATACATCATTTCTTATGAATTGATTTAATTCATCATGCATAGCATCAATCCAAGAAGAATCATTCAAGGCATCAAAAATGTTCTTAGGCTCAATTTCGGATATCATAGCATGAAATTGATTTATTTCATCCGGATTTATTCTTCTATGTGGTCGGACACCTTGAGTAATATCGCCTATAATGAGATCGTGTGGGTCATCCATATGCCATCTTGGTTGATTATTCTCTAAGTTCTCATACATTTCTAAGTGATCATGCATTTTTAGTGTATTTGACTCATCATGTACGTCATCATCTAACACGGATTTTAGTTCAAAATCATCATCATAGTCTTTATCTTTTTCAAACTCGCTAAATTCATTAAACTTCACATGAATAGATTCTAGAATTTATCTAGTGATAGGATCATAACATCTATACGCTTTAAAATTCACAGAATATCTAACAAAGATGCATTGAATTGATTTAGATTCAAATTTATCTAGATTATCTTTTGTATTCAAAACAAAGCATTTACAACCAAACACACGAAAGTAATCAATTTTAGGCATGCAATCATTTACTATCTCATCAGGAGTTTTATTTATTTTTGTTCTAATTGACAAACGATTAATTATATATCATGCACAATTTACGGCTTCCGCCCACAAAAATATAGGCAACTTATTTTCACACAACATGGTTCTAGCGATTTCTTGTAGTGTCCTATTTTTTCTTTCTACCACTCCATTTAATTGTGGTGTTCTAGGTGGTGAAAACTCGTGTTTAATTCCTTTTTCTTCGCAAAATGCAATCATGTCCTTGTTTTTAAATTCACCGCCTCATCGTTTCTAACCTTTTTCACATTCAAACCATATTCGTTTTCAAGTTGTTTTATTAGTTACGCAATTTCAATGGCACTACCATATTTTATTTGCAAGAAATAAAGTCCATGTATAGCGAGAAAAATCATCAACGACAACACATGCATAATGGCGTCCACCAAGTCTCTTAGTATGACTAGGACTAAACAAATCAATGTGTAGTAATTCTAAAATTCTAGATGTGCTAATTTCATTTATGGCTTTAAGTGACTCGCGTGTTTGTTTGCCTTTAATAAAAGATTCACACAACTGAAAGTTGTCTAAATCAAGTTTAGGTAATCCTCGTATTAGGTTCTTTCGTTGAAGTTTTTCAAGCGTTAAGATGCCAATGTGTCATAATCGCCTATGCCACATATTTACGTTAGGTTCATTTGACATAAAACAATTAACTTTAGCGTCTAACATGTCATCCACGGAAAGTGTAAAAATATTTCCTTCTCTTTTTCCTTTTAATACTTTATCTTTATTTATTATGTTGCAATATGGATGAGTGAAACACATATCAAAACCGTTGTCAATAATCTATGAGAAGCTAAATAGATTATAGGATAGATTACTTACCAAGAAGACGTTGGAGATTTGAAAAGTACTTGGGTTTGCGATCGTACCTTTTCCAATGATTCTTCCTTCATTGTTGTCCCCAAAGGTCACCAATCCACCTTTTGTAACCTTTTTCAACTTTGGGAACAAGCTCGGGTCACCCGTCATGTGCCTCAAGCAACCACTTTGAAGGAACCACTTGATTGATGTGCCTTTAGATGTATGGGTTCCCCGCAATGTACAACAACGATTTAGGTACCTTTTTATTTTGTGTCCTTACGAGTTAGTTATTCACCTCTTTGTAAGAGTGCCTTTCGGTACCCACACTTGGGTGATCTTTCTCGGTCTAGAAAATGGTGAGAATGTAGATGAAGAAGCAACGTAGTAGACATGAGGTAAGAATATATTTGGCCTTTGGCCGAGTATTCCCTTATGCATATTGTATGGTTGTCGTTTTTGATATGTTCTTGTGTTTGTGTGCATAGTACGTGATCTACATGCATGGAATGAATGTCGTGTATGAATTAATGGTTTCTTCTCATAACTATACGGCACATAATTATATCTTGTATGATATGAAGAAGAAGCATGATGAGTTGAAGGGAGAAGGGGTCTAGGCGCCAAATATATCTTGGGTGTTTCTATTTTCTTAGACGAAATGAATTTGGTTGGTTTATTTAATGTCTTGTTTTTCTCAATGTACCCTAATTTGGTTTTATCACTATCATGTTTTTGTGAAGAAATAATACGATCTAGCATGTTTGTTCTCGAGTCAAATTGTTTCTCCATTTTCTCTCAATCCACATTCCTTGATTTCAAATTCGAAATCTCAGATTTCATTTCATTATTTTGTGTCGTTAATGATGAGATCTCTAATTTCAATACATTGATGCAAGACGACTCTTCTTTTGAATCATTTAATTGAGGAACAAGGTTCGGGTTAGAAGATTCTAACAACTTCTTGTTTTCAATTAATAGTTTCTTTTCTTTTGCGAGAGTCTTTGTGAATTTATGCAATTCTAAATATTGACTAAATAGATCATCGTATGAAGGTTCAGAATCAGAGTCAGAATCAGAAGATACCTCGTTTGATGCTTTGGATACAAAGCATACTTGCACGCCTCTTCTTCGGTATTAGTCTCAGAGTCAGATGTGTCACTCCAAGTGGAGGCCTTGAGAGCTCTTCTCCGTTGTTTAGGTTGTGAGACGAGTCTAGTTTATGTCTGATCCTTGTCAAGGTGTTTGATTGTTTTTTGTCCTTGTTAGGACAGTCATATGACAAATGTCCAAGTTTCCCGCATTCATAGCATTTTATGTCCTTGTCATTAATTTTATTTTTATTTCTTTTAGTCGAACCAACCTTAAGTTTGTTTTTAAATGACTTTCTTATAAATTTTCTCAAACCTTTAGCCAATAATATTAGATCATCATTGTCTGTATCATCTATGTGATCGGAAGAAGTAGAGACGTATTCATTTGATTTAAAAGCAATAGTCTTACCTTGTTTTGACGTTGATTCTGATTTCCTTAATGTAAGTTTGTTTTCGTATACCTTTAACGATCCGATTAGTTCCTCTATTTTTATTGATTTCGTTTCTTTACTCTCTTCTATTGCTGTGACTTTAGGGTCCCATTCGGATGGAAGACTTCTTAATACCTTTTGAACCTTTTCCTGCGTAGAGAAAGCTTTGCGAAGAGACTCAAGAGAATTATAGATGTTAGTCAATCGTAAATCCATATCAACAATAGACTCATTTTGGCAATAATTTGGAAGACTCAAGTGTGGACATAAGCATATTATCTTAGACTCCATTACTTGGCTAGTCCCTTCATGTTTCATCTCAAAAATTCTCCACATCCATTGGGCACTAGAGCAATAAGATACATAACTAGATTCACTTTTGCTTAGCCCTTTTAAAAGTAATTGCATAGCTCTAGCATTCATACTTAATCTCTTTTTATCATCACTAGTATATTCTTGTTTTGGTTTTACAATCTCTAGAGTAACACCATCAACAATAGATAATTTAGAGGGAACGAAAGGATCATCTTCTATTATAGACCATAAATCAATATCAATAGCCATAAGAAAGTGTTTCATTCTAAGTTTCCGTTGGATAAAAAACTCACCATCAAAAAGTGGAGGCCTTTGACTCGACATACTTTCTTGCTCGGTTTTGAAGCTAGTGGTTGCCATCTCACTAAGATCGTTGGATCTCCTTGTTGTGAGTGTGTCTGTGCTCTGATACCACTTGTAGGACCTGTAAGGCACCACTAGAAGGGGAGGTTGAATACTGGGTGCAGAAAATTTAGTTTTTAAAATATTTTGACCCAAAAACCCAAAAACTGAAAACAGTTTCTATTTTAAGATCCTGAATTGAAACGTTTGAAAGACTAGGTTACTGACCTTCAAAAATTCTGAAATTTATAGAGCTTTTACACTCGGATGTTCTGAGTATCCTCTAAAACTTTCAGATTAAAATTCAACCTCTAACCCTTTAAAAAGGTGTTTGTGGTCAGATTGTGCAAATCTGCCAGAAACAGTAGTCTGCTTTGAAAATTTTATTCTGATTAATCCGTAAATCCAAATGGTCTGCAAATTTAATGAAAAACCCCTTAAGATATTTATTTTAATGGGTTGAAACATTTTTGAAAAATTCATTTGGAAAGTATGTCAAATACGTTGAAGTTCTCAACCTTTGCAACTCTGAAAATCAGATTACACTAGTCTCAGAACTATTAATGTTTGATTGACTTATACTTGTCCAAATGGGTTGAAACTTGCACCAAATGAAGCCTAAGAGGTGTGACTATGTTTTTGCAAAATATTACAATTTTTAAAATTCGTTTGCGAATTTTAAGATTGCGACGAAATAGATGCAGAATGCTGGAAACTCAAAGTACTGTGCGGTAAAGTAAAGAACACAAAGGATTTTATACTGCTTCGATTAAATCAACCTACTCCAGTCTTTGAGGACGCCTTCCTCGGTTATCACTAAACAAAATTAACACCTTACCACAAGGGTTGTTGGAGTTACACACCAACTCCACCCTTAAACAAACGATACAAGCAATCACAATGATCACGAACGCCACCACCGAACGGATGAAGGTTTGATCACACCTTAGTCAACCTTTTACAACAATAAGGCGTGTATGGTGGTATTAACAAATCCCATTCAATATGTTTGAGTATAAGTACAATAGGCTTCAGAGGAGAAGGAGAAGAAAGAAAATGTAGAAGAAGAGAGTAGAGGGTCTTTTTGCACTTTGAAAATTATGAGACTTGTCTTGCAGTTGTGTCTCTCTTCTCTTCTTTTTATCTAGTCTTGGCCGCCCCTTAGGGCTTTTCTTCACCTTGAGAATTTTCTCTTATGTCCTTGGAAGAATGCCTTGTGTAAATGTGACACCATCTTGCTTACTTGGCACAACTTGATTGGATGAATGTCTAGACTTTGCTTACTTGGCACTTCATGATTGGTCCAACCTTGTCACCATTTAGTAGCTTTAAAAATATGAGATTAACATGGTGTGACGTTGTAACGTGTCGTAATAAATTTTTCATCACCATGACTTATATCATATGATATAAGACCTGAATATAATCATAAATATGATGTAAATATAATGGTGTGACGTTGGCGTATATTCGTAATATATGTAACGTGTCGGTAGTACGTCGGAATATATGTGTCTTGTGCCTTTTTTAAAAAATCTGAATATATATATAATATATATATATAACATGTGAAGAGGAATGGGAGGAGATTTTCCATTTCCAAGTTTGTTGCCATCATGACTTCTCTAAATATATCTCCATTTAATGAACTACTTAGTTCATTTAACTAAGTACTTCACTTAATGAACTAGTTTAGTTCATTAATGGTGGCACCTAAAATTAGTTCAAACACAACAAATATTTGTCATTTGATGTAAGCTTTAAAGCTTCATGGCTTGTTAGTACGGCAACATTATATATAAAGTATAGAAGGCAAGTTTGTTGCATAAACGTGTCAAGTAATAAGCTGAGTAGGTTTACCAGTAATCCAAGTGATGAGCATTGGAATGCTCTGAATAGAGTGATGAGATACCTAATGTATACAATGACTCTTGGATTACATTACTCGAGATATCCAGCAGTATTGGAAGGCTATTGTGATGCCAATTGGATATCTGACAGTAAGGATTCTAAATCTACGAGTGGATATTTATTCACTGTTGATGGAGGTGCTATGTCATGGAAATCTACGAAGCAAACGTGCATAGCTCGTTCCACGATGGAAGTAGAGTTTATAGCACTTGATAAGGTCGGGGAAGAAGCTAAATGGCTTCAGAATTTCCTTGAAGATGTGCCCTGCCAGCCTCAGCCTATCGTTCCTATATGCATACACTGTGATAGTCAGTCGGCTATAAGACGAGCACAAAGCAGCATCTATAATAGTAAGTCTAGGCACATGCATCGCAGACACAATACCATTAAACAATTGATCTCTAATGGTATGATTTCCATTGATTATATAAAATCAAAGAAAAATCTTGCAGATCCGCTTACAAAAGGTTTGCCTAGAGATTGGATGTCAATTTTGACAAACTGAATGGGACTAAAACCTATAATGCATGATTCTTTGTAACGGTAACCCAACCTTGTTGACTGGAAATCACATAATCTTGGTTCAATGGGACAACTAAGTTAGGAGATCAGTAAGCACTTACCCATTTTGTTAAATAAAAGTGCTATCTGCAGAGGAATGAGGATAAGTTAAGACTTTTAATGGTTCCTATATCTTGATATATCAAGTGGGGTATGACAGAATACTCTTGATAAGAAACACCTATGTAAGTGTGAAGTATGGCCACTTCTATGAGAATTCGGTAAAGCCAAGATTCTCTAGCACACTTTCTGAAACCAGTCGGTTCATGGCCAAAACGAACACAATCATGAGAACCAAAAAGATGTTCAAGGAAATGTTCTTTGAGTATTGTTGTCTAGGTTCACACTAAAGGCCGTTTAGTTCAAGATATTAAGTTCACTAAGTAGCCGAGTGGATCCGATAATATTTCACTAATAAAGGTTCAGGACCAAAACCTACCTTATCTGATGCAATATTTTCTTGTCTGGCTTCTCGGTAAAGTCTGCACAAACACAATGCATTAATTCCCATTCATGTGCGGAATTGTTTGAGAAAATTGAAAGATATTGAAATTGGATCAAGTTGCAAACTGTTATTAGCAATATAATTTGTGCTAATGTTATGATTAGTTTCACTACTGATAAGTAGAAACTAATGAGTCCTTAATTATCTACTTGATGAGTAGATAATTGTAGGATTTTGAATTACTTGATTCTGATACCGGTGTGGTTATCTGATCCAATGGCTTAGGCCGAACTAGTATCTGATCCTACGGTTGAGATTGGACTGACTGTAACTGTTGACCTCAGAATTTCCCTATAAATAGTGGTCTTTTTAACATCTGTGAACATACAGAGAAATCCGGAAAAATTTCTTCTGCAATCTCCTTCTGCATCCCCTCATTCTTCAAATACACCTCTGCATTTCTGTATACCGAGAAGTTCAGAACAACTAACAGGTTCGTAGAGTTGAAACACTGCAATGTCGCTTGTCTGAACTGATCTCCATTGTATCTGGGTAGACGGTTGCTCCTCTGGTTGGACACAGTATACTAGAGCAATAACGTGTTAAGGACATAGTCCTAGACTCACCTCAGATCTCTTGTCAGCTGAGCTGTTGGGGTTATTGCGGAGCTGAGCTCTGCTGTCTTGCAAAGAACATTCGTTGTTCTGAAGTGTTTTTGCTGAGCTCTGCTGTTTGGCAGAGGACATTCATTGTTTTGCAGCTCTGCCGTACTGAGCTCTGCTCGGCTGAAGCGGCTGAGAACACAAATCTCGTTTGTTGTGCTGAGGTGCCGAGATCGGCAGGTCGGTGATTAGCCCAGAACGCAAATACAATTGTGCTGACTGGATTGATCTGATCTGTCCGATCAGTCTTATTTAGTTCAGCTCGGCTGAAAGGCTGATAGCACAGAACCATTGTTCAGAAGTGCTATTCAGTTCAGGTCGGCAGGTTGGCTGACTGTCCAGAACGTAAACTCAATTGCGCTATCTTGACTGTCCTTACTTTGCAGATCGGTCTAGTCTTCACTGAGCTGGCAGGTCGGCCATTACTGTACGGAAGTCAATTAGTCTGACTTGAATTATTTCCAACAAATCTCACACACGATTGCTTGTTATGAACCCCTTTAATATCCTCTTCTTTTCCGTCACGGTGAGAATTCACCTCGCCTCAGTAAAGAAAGTAGTTCATCGTGTTCTGGTTGAGTTCCATTGGATCTCGATAAAGTAAGTTATAGTGTTGATCTCATCGCGCAAGAAGAGCAAGGTCAGGCTTTACTTATACCGAATCACTTTCTTATTCCAATGACCATATGGACAATAACTTCATTATCTTTCCCCTTGTCCTATATAGTTGTTGGATGATTATTTATTAATTTACAGTTGCCAATGAAGAGCAATGTAAGCGAGAATTAATCGTATGCCTACAATATTATGCATACAAACTACATATTCGTCGATGACTATAATACTTCGTACTGGTAGATTATTACAACAGTTCATAGTTTACTAACCTGTGAATTTGCTCTTCGGAGAGGTTGGTCTGGGTATAGAAGTGGTGAATCATCATGCAATAATTAGTAGCATTAATAGCTCCGAAAACAATCATCTGACGGTCAAGTCACTTATGTGTTGTTTCACTTTAATCATTTAATCATTTAATGTGTGGTAGAATATTAGCGAAACCTATATCATTTTTGTGGAATATATGTGGTATTATAGCTTAATAAATTGAGCTTATTTGTATAGAACGCTCCAATTCAATCTGCCTCCTAGAAGGCATAATTTCTTTCTTGCAATGCATGTTGAAGAAACATGAGAGAGTGCCAAATATCTTGTTTCGCTTGTGTATGAATGCAATATGTCGCCAAGTGTCGAGTTGTATGGTGAAGTTGCTTGTATGCCAAGCCCTTGTTCTGCTGAGCTAATCAGACGAGGTTGAGACACTAGGTCCATGGCCAACCTACCTGGCATGGCTGAGGTATGCGTTTCTATCGTGATGACAACTGAAGCTGAGATGAGAACTGAGCTGAAGTGGCACTTGCGCCTAAGGTGCCCACTCCCTGATGCATCGGGCTAGTTTTACTTGCGTTGACTTGAAACCTTCGTCGGCATTGAGAGGGTATCATGTGTCTCTTGTATCGTGCCGGCTTGTCTATGGTGAGACTTCCGTTGTCGATGTGAACCTAAGGCAACCTGTGTCTTTATGAAGGTCAGATAACGTTAGTTGTAACGGGTTGATTAATAACCCTTGTCATTATTTTAGGTAATGAATACGGATGATGATGATGATTTTTATTTTAGGTGATGATTTTTTATTTTAGGTGACGATTTTGTCCTCATCACATGTATATTAAGATAGGGACATGTAGACTTAAATTCTTGGGAAAAAGAAAGAAAGAAATACGTACAGAATGTTTACGAGGAACACTTGACAACCTTTACTGTGGACATTCTAAAGGGTCAAATGTAGGCAAAAAAAATAAAATAAAATTGTTTTACCTCCTTCCTTTAATGGTGGACCTCGTGACATGAGAAAGCGATATTTGGATGCGGCATGCTTAGTACAACTATTTGGTAAACCAGATGTCTTCATAACCATAACTTGTAACCATCCTGGGCTGAAATAAAAGAGCAACTTCTACCAAACGAATTACAACAAACTAGACATGATACACGGAAAAATTCAAAAAATATTATAATTTTAATAAAAAAAATTCATAAATGACATACGTTTTAGAAAAATTCAAAAAACAAGTAAGGTGCCATTGTAAATGACACTTTATATGTTCTAAGATTCCATTCAAAATCGCTTAGGAGGCACTCCTAAGACGTCATAGTGAATGGCGTCTTAGACGAACCAGCTTTTAATGCATAAAAACCGTTATGGGAGCCTTGAAAACTCGAGTAGGAGTCGAAATATTGCTCAAGAACCTAAGATAAAAGGCGCATTAGGCATCAAAGACGCTATTTGAAACGGCGCCTAAAGTGCCTAAGGCACCTTTCTGAATGACGCCGTAGGTGGCATCTTTATTCATAAATACATCCGACTTTAACAAGGATTTCATACCACCGTCTAAAATTTTACATTGTTTTAAATATATTTATTTTCTCAGTGCATAAAAGAGTGAAAATTCATATGTTTTGTATGTTTAGGAAAGACCCTGATCCAATTGTGCTAAAAGTTTTAGAAAATACAAAATTGGATGAGTTTACTCGGCGGAAGTTGGTGGGTGTCGGAAAAGATGCACATAAGGATGACCTTGAATTTGTTTGTAAATGGCTACACTGAGATTCGAGCGAACGTGAAGGGTTTTGATTGGATGCGGTTGCAATATGCTCTGATGAAAATATAAGACGAGCACTAACATTGTATACATAACCGATAACGTTCACCATGCATTCTGTTACTAAAAAAGGTCAAATCAGCCCTAGAGCTAGGGCTCCCAAAGGCAAATGTATAGTCAAAGAAATTATGAAACTCTTAAAAGACCTATTGTTCAACTACAATTATAGTTAGAGCTTTGTTGTTTATGCTTTGTGTGTTGTCTAACTTGTAACAATAAACTGAAATTGTTGTCTAAACCTAACCATAAACCCTAATCCTACCACTAAATTCTTAGCCTAGCTGTAACTCAAACCCTAGCCCTAACCTTAAGCATAATTAACCCTAAGGTGCATTAAAGGGTAACTCGCTCTTTAAACTCTGTATATGCGATATAATCGGCACCTTTATCATTTTTCTGGAAGATGACTATACAAAATTCTATCATGTGAATTTTTCCTTTGAACTCCGTAATACAAATCAATTTGGACTTTTGATTTTTTTCCCACCATCGCCACTATTTAAAGATTTCAAAAAATGAATGTAATATTAGGGTTAAAGATTGCAAGTAAGTAAAAATTCAATGGCGTGGTTAAATAGTATGTACTCCTAAAATGCCATTCAAAATGGCATCTTAGGCGTGTGAGTCTCCATTCAGAATGACGCCTTAGAGTATGACAATTCACAGGGCTCCCATAGCAGTTTTTAATTATTAAAAGCTGGTTTTGGAGCGCCTCGACCGGAACTAGAGCCTCGGCACGGTGCATTCACTGTACTATACTACGAGAAGTACAAGGCGTCGATGTTCATCCATATGCACGTCGACATAAATATGTATCGGAATAGCAGAAGCATCATAAATGACGAAACATAATCAACATGCTACATATGTCATGACTAAATCCAAGTACATCACAATATCATCCGTACAAAAAGATCGTGATACAAGTCTGCAATAAACATAAGTACAAACTACAATAACTGGGCCCACTAACTCCTCACCGGTGTCCTATCCTCGGCTCATCGTCAGCTGAATCCAAATCATGCTCTCGAGACTCTACAAGATGGTAAAAAGAGGGAACGAGCGATAACGAATTGCCCAACAAGTGTCTGTCCGGTTTCATCATGTAGATCATGCATGGGAGACGAGATGATAAACTAAATACTGTACAAGTGAAGAAGTGGAAACTCGTCTCTGTTTACGAATACAGTGTCAGATAAAGTAAGAAACATAAACATCGTATAACGGTATAAAGTGCAGAAATAGAGTCTCAAATGAACACACATAATTTATCATATTACCTCTTTCCTACTTGTTAAATGTTCTTATAATCCGTGTTTTATACTAAGTTCTAATTGATTAAATTCACGTTATAGCAGACTTTCTATTAGGTCAAGTTAACATACCGAAATTCTAAGGATGGATCTAATAAGGTAACTCGGGAGACATGCATATGCTCGAATCAAGATGTAACATGACTCATCTTTCAAAAAAATTTCAAAACGTAACCTTTTCGCAATCTTCATATCAAACTGTTTTAAAACTTGTTTGTAGTACTTCTCATGTACGAACGACAACACACGACAGACTGAATGATTCCCCATATAGTGTTGTGTACAAAATATGAATCCCAATGGTCTAACCACGGTGTTACAATATATGCACATAGATCGAATGGTGAAGCATTATGGCAGAGATCCTAGGTCCCATGCACGGTGTTACACTCAGCTAAAACAAAAGAACCATGGGTATCATTTGTTAGGCGGAGATCCCTCGTCCTGGACAAAGTGTTACACTCGGTCAATTGGGTAGGGAACATACATATACCCCATGACACCAACCTCCCCTAGGTTCTAGTGGCATGTGGCGCATAGGGTAACTGTACATATGTTCGTCCCTGACATCCTCTCTCCTACACCTGATGTCAAGCCGGCTTGCAATTATAACATATCATCATATAACATATACTTTGAATCATATCATCGTATAACATAACGGTGTCATCGGAATCAATCATCTCGCGGTATGATTCGTTTAAAATCCTTTTAAAAACATATCACGTGATCAAACATTTCCTTTAAAACATATCGCGTTGTAAAATTTTGTCGCTTCAAAACTTTGACTCATGTACGTAAGGACGTGGGCTTGGTTTTGGGCTCATTTGATCGTCGAATGATTTCAGCACTTCTTGTCCAACGTTTAACTCATGTTTCGTATCTTAAAATCATGTGAAATACCCAGTTTGCCCCTTCAAAGGTTCTTGGTTTTAAGGGTCTAAAACAGTCTACTTTTTGGCTTAAACAACTAAAATCTTTATCTTAATTGGACCAATTTTCCTATTATTTCATAGCTTCTCAAAACAGCCCACTTTTAGCCTTGATATGAATCATCTTTTCCTTAATCCTTAGTCTTGTCATATTATCCATTTAGCAACTTAAGTGGCACAGCATACACTTATTTTTGGACATACATAACCATGTAATTACAAATCGACTTTATTGGTACTTAAATACCCCCACTTGACCGAAATATATATTGGCCATGCAACACATCTTGCTTCACTTTAAACATCATTATATACAAGTATAGAGATTGTACTACTCAGCACTTTTAACTTATCATGAACATATACATGCATACTTGGCTAATTCACTTTTCTTCATGATGATGCATTATGCTTTTGGTTTCAACATGTATAAACTCATGCATGGTAGTTTCCACCAAGGATATGAACATGGGAGCCATGATCATAATGATGATCATGATGAAATTTACATGCAAATACGTATGATGATGCAGACCATGAAAACACACACCCTTATGCCATGATCATCAAGAATACACACTAAAATGATGGTGATGAAGCATGCCTAAAGTGGCACCCCAAAACAGCCCTCTTATGGATGTGTTTGAATGAAAATGATATGATGATCATCAAAGAAACAATCTTTTGTAGCCAAACAATATAGCATAAATTATTATACACAATAGTCATGCTAAAGCATGACCCTCAACACACATAAATAATAAAAATCATGGAATACATATGTGATGACCATCATGAAAACATATAGGAAAATGATGCAAAGTGTGGTTCTTATTGAACTTTTTCAAGAAAGTGTGACATGCAACCAACACTTTTCATGAAATGTGGCATACATGCCTAGTCTTTTATTACATGCCATATGCATTTTCATAAGAAGCCTACATACATTCTAATCTCTACATACATGATACTTTTTATATCATCCAAGTCATAAGTAAGCACATATTAAAGAATCACACACAGGTGTTCAAATAGATACCATGCAAGAACACTTTTTACATAATCATACAAGAAACGTTTCTTGAACATACTGCGTAGCGCCCCGCACTGGCTCGCCCGCCGTACTTCACTACGGAGAGTACCAGGCGTCGGTTCATATCATATCGTAATCCATAACAAAGTGTGTGGACTTTCCTTCTTACATGTCATCAAGTAAGCAAAAACTGAGGCAGAATAAAAACTTGTCGAATAGTCATGACATCATCTACATCAATGTCCACCAAAATAAAAGAGACGTCCAAGTTTGAAATTCCATCATAAGTTCATCATACATAAGTCATCATGCTAAAGTCCTGAAGCTATCCTCTCTCGCACGCCTATGGATAGAGAACCCTAGGCTCGTCATCGATCCATTCAACCCTGTTTCCAGCAGGCTCTGGGAGGAAAAATAATAGGGTGAGTGACAACGTCACCAGCAAGTATACTATAAATAATCATGAATTAAGTGGAAAGTACACACAAGAACCAAAAACCCCAAAAGTTTGGATTCGCAACATACCTAGCTTTTAACTCATCATTCGTAAGGACATAAGATCATAACTTAGGAGATAAGGAATCATATTAAGATCATGACTTAGGAGATATTAAATGTATCATCATAGCCTAAGTAACAATACATCCTTTATTCGACTAGCCATAGAGAAATGCAGTATGTATGCGTATGCACATGTGATGCGAGTCATGACAAAATGAGGATAAGTTCTTTCATTCTTTCTTTCAAAATATCATCGTGAATAAAACGAGAGGAGTGGATATTCAGATCTATTATATCCGGATCTGAGGCGGTCATACCATTCCTTTCAGATCTATTATGTCCGAATCTGAAAACGGTCACGAAATCAATCATCGTCATGAGGTCTATTCTATCTGGGCCTATACGGTCATAAATCATCATTATTAGGTCTATTCTCTCTGGGCCTGAACGGTCATAAATATCATAACCAGGTCTATTCTCTCTGGGCCTGTATGGTCATAATCATCTACAGATCAATTAACCCCGGATCTGAAGCGGGTTATGCTGGCCAGAATTAATGGTACCAATAAGAGTCGTTCTTTTCAAAACTGAAATCTTTTCTTTAAAAACGCTTTTTCATCGTTCTTTGTCATAAAATAAGTTTCATAAATCATGCAAAGGATGATGATGCAATGTATGACGTGCACATGAAATTCATGACTAGATGCATCACATAATACTTATCCTGCCTTGTTCTTTAAACTGGATAAATTTCCAGAATTAATGTTCTATTCATGCAGCCTCAAACCTCATAATTTCGGCATGACATACATATGCATAATGGAGTCTTATCTACTTGACATAAAAATTTCGTAACGTTTTAAGACATATAAAACCTTCAAATCATTATTTTACCAAACAGGGTACTGCTGAATCCAGCAGCACAGCACCCATCTTTTACCTTTCTTTCAAACCCATAAAATCTTATATAATTTGGGACAATGCCTGGAAAACATAATAAACATACCAAGAAATAATTTTCACAAGCCCATTAGCACTTACGAGTCCAAATTTGAAATAATAAGGCCTCTTAACTCATGTCATAATTCTGTCCTGTTTTCCAGCTTTGCACCGCTAACTTCAACTTAAGTGTTAACCTTGAAAACGGTGATTCTAAGCTGATTTATTTACATTGACATATTCATATATGTCTTAAGTGATTACCATAAAAGTTTCAGAGCAATCCTTGGGTATAAGGGGTCCATTTAATTATTTTCCTAGACTATGTACATGCTGAATCTGGAATGACCAGCCTTTACTAAAAATATTATTGCGAATAAGCCACAAGTCCTTTTGCCAAAATTCCAACTCAAAGATTTAATAAACACACAAAGCTAGAATACCACCAAAAATCAGCTCATTTGCATGTTTCTAAAATCAATTTCCTGGTCTTAAAACATGTCACTTAAATCTGTCATGTTCCAGTAATTTTTCCTTTTTTGTCACTTTTCTTACTAAATGTGTTCCAACTAATCTTATTCCCCTAAAATGACTTACTATCCATCAAATACACTTATTAACATAGTCATCAAAGGTTCTAATACATTCTATATGCCGCATATAAATCACTTCAAAAATAGTTTGGAACTTAAACATAACACACATTGATATTGCACATTTTGTACATAATAAAGTCTACCCTTGGCACATCTAATTTGTATACCCCATAACCCCCAAAACAGCCCGTTCCCTACACATTAAAGGGCTTATATTTCGTTTTCATTATGAACATAATACACCTAAGTCATAAAACATTCAAACATACAATTCTATATATCCTTTACCCCACAACACATGTTCTTTCACAAGAACCATTGTTCATCCCTACCTCCTCCTTCAACAATCCCCTTACTTGGTAAGAAAGAGAGATTTTTCCATATTTATCTTAGATATATAATATGTTCACCTTCAATGTAGGCAAAGAATACACCTTTGGAAGGATTTCACACATGCAAGCCATTTTTCCTTAAGGAACACTAAGTTCTCATACTTCAATCTTAATACTTTCCAACTAAGATTAAATCTTAATAATAAATAGTCATTCAAGCATATACTCTCACACGTAAGTCAAGAGCATTTAGAGTATACTTGCCTCTTCGGATCTTAAAGACTCCTTCTAGCTTGAACTTGGATAGAATGGCTTGAAGTTCCTTCCACTATTCCCATAGAACATACGGTTTTTAGGGGAGATAAAGAAGAAACATTAGTTATTCATTTATATGAAAAATGGAGCTAGATTAAGGCTATACCAACTTACCAAATGAGGCTTGAATGGGGTTCACACCACCAAGGTATTGACACTACATACTAGCTTGAGAAATCCTCACCTAAGGACAATGGGGGTCACGGTTTAGACAAGGAAAGAGAGATACCAATGTGAGCTTCATCTCTTGAAATAGGAAATTCACCTAAGGGAGTTTAGGATATACTTACTTAGATAGACCTTGAAGCTTTGTGTTGGAGATATCCTTGAGCCTTCCACTTACCTTCTAGCCGTATGTTTTTACGGGAAGGAGTGGGAAAACTTTTTTGCTTCTTGCTTGATAATCTCTTAAGTATATAGGGAATTCAAGATGGAAGAAAGGCTTCTTATTAAAGAAGAAGGAGAAAGCTTCTTAATTAGGGGAGTGGCCGGCGGTTCCACCATGAAGGAAGAGGAAAAACTTTTCATGTGCATGAACATTATAATGGAGCTCACTTAATGCTTAACCATGAGTTACTTTTTGGGTAAATAAAGAATCTTAAAGCCATTTTAAGCTCAAAAAGGCCTTGTGGTCGAAAATGATAAGTGTGTGCACTTATATATATAAATTCAATTTATTGCATATTATGTATTAAACATAGCTTACTCATTTCCATATCTTAATTTATATACTATATATATATATGTGTGTGTGTGTTCTTAAAGTGTATTTTCAACTATTATCATTTAAATACACTTTTCATGAAACTAAAATCCTTTAGGCCACTAATACACCATAGGCCGAAATATATATATACACCATATATATCTATACATATTTTCAATAATACACATATATGTGTAAATATATCATGTCTTAAGTCATGTAAACATAATTTTCACAAAAATTAAAGTCATTAGCCCAAAAGTAACTAAAGTTAGTGATGAATCACCCAAGGGAAAAGCCGGCGGTTAAGGGGTTTATCCCCAATCTCATTTACTCCTTAGCTGCTTTATCCCCTCTTATTGCTTAAGTTACTGTAAGAATGTGTTAGAAAAGTTACTATGGTGGTTTAAGGAGTTACCATAGACTATCAGTGGGTTAACCGGCGGTTGTTAAGCATGCTCCATCATGCTTTAGTTGCTTTTGAGGGGGTTTAAATGAAAAGTTACTAAACTGTTGGAGAAGAGTTTAATGGTAAAGTTTATCCTATAATTCCACCACTTCCTTGTAACCCACGGTTTGTGTGAGTTACTCATCCTCAAAATAATATCATATTATGGATACTACATGCATGAACTATTTTATATTATTGCTTTAGTAAGCATTTAAAGTGAGTAGTTGAGATCTTTTTAGCAAAAGTAGTCTTATGTCCCCTAATTATGCCTCTTAGCCTGCGGTTGGGGGAAGGGAAAAGGTAATACTTTTTCCCTTTTTCCTTCTTAATCTCCATTTAGTAGGATACTAAATGCTCTTGTAAACTTTTCATGCTTACTTTAAGAAGACTACCAAGGGTTAGTTGGCTTGTTAGAGGAATCCTATTTTGGTATCTTCAAGAACCTTATGGCCGAGATTTATGAGTAATCTTGGGAGGGTAAAACTATCAACTCACATGTTTCAAAATTCATACTGGAGGTAGTATATTATTTCCCTACAATATTAAAGAAACGTTGATAAAGCTTAAATAAAAATGTTCTTGGCAAAAATAACGTTCCAATGCGTTACTTCATACTAGTCTCAGATACAGTACGATTTTTGATGGGGTACAATATGGCGCCCCGCACCCCGGCCCCGCCGAAGTCGGTGCACCCGCCGTACTTCACTAAGGAGAGTACTAGGCGTCGTCCATACGCGTCGTGATCCATGATACTAATGTATGGATCTCTGTGCTTTCACGCAATAAACATGCGAAACCGTGGCAGAATTTAAAACTTCAAATTAAAGCTTCATCACAAGCAGTTAAAGTTTACAACCCACATAAATTGTAGCAGAAAACGACAAAAGCAAATTGTTTCCCATCACAATTACAAAACACCGTCATCATCCCTTAATGCTGGTATGCCTGATCTACTAATCCTGGCCATCCTCCAACACACTCACGGGTAGGGAACCCTAGGCTCGTCATCAATCCATTCAACTTTGTCTCCTGCCACCTCTGGAGAGAAAAATAGGGTGAGTGACGAAGTCACCAGCAAGTATACTATAATAGTCATGAGTTAAATGGAAAGTATGAGCAAGAACCGAACCCCAAATAATATTTGGTTTAGAAGCATACCTGTCCTCCAATCTACATTCGATAAGGATCATCGCTTAATGTGATACGGTCATAACTTAAGAAATTACTAGTTAGAGCAGAATATAACATAAAGAGACTGTGACATGCATCGACGTATAACACAATAATCATCATCACTTAGGTTCTACAAGATCGGACAACTTAGTTTAAGTAACACGAGCTGCTACACAATGATTCCATACGTGTCATGCATGCATATGCACATGTGATGCATCATGGTAAAAATGAGAAAATGACTTTTCATGCTTTTCTTTCAAATCATCATCGTCATAAAACAATAGAGTGTTCAGATCTATCTTCACGGATCTGAGGCGGTAACTTCTCCCCTTCGAATCTATTACTCCCGGATTCGGAACGGTAACGTCATCATTCTTTCAGATCGCTTAACCCGGATCTGCTCAGGTTCATACTTCTTTCAGATCGCTTAACCCGGATCTGCTCAAGTTCATTCTTCTTTCAGATCGCTTAACCCGGATCTGCTCAGGTTCATTCTTCTTTCAAATCGCTTAACCCGGATCTGCTCAGGTTCTTAGGGTTCTCTTGTAACTTTGATCCCCCTTGAAATGTTACGTCTTTATGTGTGTGGTCCTTAAGGGTAACTTGCTTTTCACTACAATCGATGTTGGCACAGTTCTTGGAGAGCCAGTCCATTCCAAGAATCACATCAAAGTCCGTCATGGGTATGGAAATTAAATCGGCGTCAAACCGATGGTTATTAAATTCAAGTTCATAATTTTTGAACACTTGATGAGCTACAAGCACCTGCTCCCCAGCTGCTTGGATTCTATAAGGTGCATCACTATAGGTTGGGCCTTTCTCAATATTCTTTGCGAATTTCTTAGATATGAAAGAGTGGCTAGCGCCACTATCAAATAGTACGTTGGCAGGTATTGAACATACTAGTATAACTCCTGAATCATACAATTCTTACTAAGCAACCATAAGGCAACAATGTTGTAAAAGAAAAGTAGTGCGGTTTCTGGAAAATACCTGTCACCACATTGTCGGCTTCCTCAACAGCCGCGTCAGTCATAGCGTGGACTCTGCGTTGGTACGCTGACGCTGAGGTTTTGGTGGCTGTTGCTGTTGCTGGATTCCCTTCTCAGGACACTCTCTGGCTATGTGTCCCGTTTTCCCGCATCCAAAGCAGGTGGTCCCTTTGTTTGGACAGTCCCTTAGGATGTGACCAGTCTGACCACATCTGAAACATTTGCCAGCCTGGACATAGCATTCTCCTACATGGAACTTACCACAGTGAGCGCATTTTGGAATGGCAAGTTGTTGTCCCTCATTCTGTGATTGGTTTTTCTGGGAGCGGCGTTGGAATCGGTCCTTCCCTTGGCGCCCTGGCCCCCTTGTGTTTTGCTTGGCGGTCTTTTGGGGCCCTCCGCTTCCTGTCGTCTCCCTTCCCCTCTTCTGATTAAACTCATCCCTGCGGATGATATCTCGCTCAATTCTGTAACAGGCATCTAGAAGGGCACCAAAGTTGGATGGGTTGGCATTAACCAACCATGTTCGGATTCTAGGATTCTAGGGTTCAGGCATCTTTGTTTCCTCGTCATTCATAGTGGATGGTTGGAATCTCCCCAGAGCTATAAATTTGTTGGCGTAATCAGCAACTGTCATTCCCGACTCTTGCATAAGGGATTCAAATTCATGTCTTTTCTACAGCTTGACTGAAGGGGTTATGTAGAACTTGTTAAATTCCTGTAGAAACCTTTCCCAGGGAATTGGTCTTGGCAGCGCTTGTAAATTGGCCTTCCACCATTGGTTGGCCTCTCCTAACAGAAAGGGTCTGACTGTTTGAGTCTTCATTTCTTCTGGGGCTCTGATTAGTTTAAAGCAATTTTCTACCTCATCAAGCCATTTTTCAGCCATATCAGAATCTGACTTTCCTTCGAATGGCGGAACATTGGCTCTTTTCAACTTCTCAAAGTAATATTGAGCATCTCTAATTGGCTCGTGAGGTGGAGGGTTGTTCTGCTGGAGCATCACTTGTCCAATTTGTGTAACCGTTTGGCAAAAGTTTTGAAAAGTATTCATGTCTGGCATCATAGGTGGAAAAGGTCCTTGTGGTGGAGGGATATTCTGCACTGGCGGTGGATTTTGGCCTTGAGGTGGTGGAGGTGGAGGGGCCTGAGCGGGTGGAGGTGGAACAGGCTCTTGCACCTCGGGCCTAGCTCTGGTCGGTCTCCCTCTGGGTCGCACCATCTACAGCACGCAGTGTCGACTTTATTCAGTACAGGAACGTCACAACTAGTAACGAAACGTAACTAAAGATATCGGGAGAACATATGCATACATATATTACTTTTAGGATAGGTCATTAGGTGGGACCTACCACTGGGCCGTGCCCTACTTGGCTGGTCAAAGTCGTTCCGTTCTAAGGTCAACTCTCATCTAAGATCAATTCTTAGGTCTAAGATCAAACTTAGTCGACTATAATCATAACTTAGTTCTACATTCTGCCCGGATCTGGAGCCTTAGCTCTGATACCACCTGTGGCGCCCCGCACCCCGGCCCCGCCGAAGTCGGTGCACCCGCCGTACTTCACTAAGGAGAGTACTAGGCATCGTCCATACGCGTCGTGATCCATGATACTAATGTATGGATCTCTGTGCTTTCGCGCAATAAACATGCGAAACCGTGGCAGAATTTAAAACTTCAAATTAAAGCGTCATCACAAGCAGTTAAAGTTTACAACCCACATAAATTGTAGCAGAAAACGACAAAAGCAAATTGTTTCCCATCACAATTACAAAACACCCTCATCATCCCTTAACGCTGGTATGCTCGATCTACTAATCCTGGCCATCCTCCAACACACTCACGGGTAGGGAACCCTAGGCTCGTCATCAATCCATTCAACTTTGTCTCCTGTCACCTTTGGAGAGAAAAATAGGGTGAGTGACGAAGTCACCAGCAAGTATACTATAATAGTCATGAGTTAAATGGAAAGTATGAGCAAGAACCGAACCCCAAATAATATTTGGTTTAGAAGCATACCTGTCCTCCAATCAACATTCGATAAGGATCATCGCTTAATGTGATACGGTCATAACTTAAGAAATTACTAGTTAGAGCAGAATATAACATAAAGAGACTGTGACATGCATCGACGTATAACACAATAATCATCATCACTTAGGTTCTACAAGATCGGGACAACTTAGTTTAAGTAACACGAGCTGCTACACAATGATTCCATACGTGTCATGCATGCATATGCACATGTGATGCATCATGTTAAAAATGAGAAAATGACTTTTCATGCTTTTCTTTCAAATCATCATCGTCATAAAACAATAGAGTGTTCAGATCTATCTTCACGGATCTGAGGCGGTAACTTCTCCCCTTCGAATCTATTACACCCGGATTCGGAACGGTAACGTCATCATTCTTTCAGATCGCTTAACCCGGATCTGCTCAGGTTCATACTTCTTTCAGATCGCTTAACCCGGATCTGCTCAGGTTCATTCTTCTTTCAGATCGCTTAACCCGGATCTGCTCAGGTTCATTCTTCTTCCAGATCACTTAACCCGGATCTGCTCAGGTTCATACTGGCCAGTTCATACTCACACACGGTACCGGTGGGGAAGCGTTCTTTTAAAAACACAAAAATCATCTTTTTGAAAATGCTTTTCATCTTTCTTTCACGTAAAATCCATTCCATAAATCATGCATGTGACGATGAATGCAATATATGACACGTAACGTGCAAATGATGGCATAATGCATGATAAAACGAATGGACACATTTTCGCTGTCATGCTGGAATTTTTCAGCTTCGTAACATGTACTTCTTCTTAGGAATTTCCTACTAAAATACACGCTTTAGACTCATTTAACCACATGTATTTCTCCGTGACTGTCATAAGTGAATGCCATGCATGCGTTGCGAAATTACGGTATCAATAAGGGACTCAATTGCTCCTTGTCATAAAACAATGCAATCTGAATTCTGAAATGACCACATTTTACTATAAAATTTATTGTGACCAAACCGTTAATCGTTTTCTGGAAATTCCAACTCCCTAACTTAACAAACTCATTGGGTTAGCATCCTGCCAATTTTTAGCCCAAATCCCGTTCTCTAAGGCCCTTTTCCAGATCATGCAAAGTGTGACATAAATTCTGTCTATCCAGCATAATTCAGTTTGACCCGTTTTACTAAAAGATTTATTAAAAATAAACCACAACTTAATTTGATAAAATTCCAACTGCCCTCTCTTCTTTATTCATGAGGCTAGTACCATGCCGAAAATTAATGGGTTTGCACACCCCTAAGGTCTATTTTTAAGCTACTAAACACATTACTTAAATTCTGTCCAGTACAACTTTTCCAGCAAAACCAATCTCAGTAGACAATTTATTAAAAATAAACCGTGTCTCTTTTTAGGGTGATTCCAACTCTCACATCTAACAAACACATAAAACTAATAGCATACCAAAAATCAGTGGATTTGAAGGTTCCTAAGGTCCCTTTTCTGGCATCACAAAACGGCTAAAATTTTGGTCCAGCTCCAGAATTTTCCAGTGATCTTACATGCTTTCTAAATGTCCTTGGCTCACATTTTCATCACTAACACTAGGCAACAACCCTGAGATGAACACACGCACCCTTCACATCAGCCTCATTATTTGGTGCATGCAAGAAAATGGTATAATCAAGAGTATTTCAAGCCTAACATACACAAGATCAAATCTTACCCCCATTTCCTTGCTATGTCAACGTTTTGCATGCAACTTCCCCCAACCTTCCCTTAACCCTTCTACCGTGAGCATTTGGTCATGAAAGGAAGAATCTTTAACACATCCAAGCCTAGATTAACACCTAAATAGGCATAAGATCATCCAAGAACACATCTTTGGAGCAAAGTACCACTCCTACACATTTACATGCTTAGGGCCGAAAGCTTTGGACTTGCAACTTACCATTTTGCAACTAAGATTAAATCTTAGACATTTCTAGCCATTCATGCACACACTTTCACATCTAAACCATAAAAAGTATAGTGTACTTGCCTTGTTTGCTTACTCTTCTTGGAAAGGTGAAAAAGTTGAAGTCTTTCTCTCCTCTAAACAAGCATCCCCACGGTGGTGGGGGAGAAAGAAAGAAACATAGTTAGTCTATGTTTTTAGCTCAACATTCTTTCAAAAGAAAGCTAGATGGCTTACCAAAAAGGAGTGTGAGTGGTGTCCAAGCTTCTCTAAGCTAGAGCTCTTGAAAGCTTGAGATCCTTGAGCCTAGAGACCATTAAGGTCACGGTTTTGGAGCAAAGAGGCACACCATGAGTTTCATCTTCATGAAAGTAGAAATGTCTTCTTAGGAGGCTAAGAATACTTACCTAATGTCACATAGCTTTGGAGGAATCCAATTCTTCTTGGTGGTCCTCTTGGCCGTGGGGTTGGAAGAGGAAAAAGGAAGAGAAGAAGTTCTTTTGCTCTTGAGATGTTCAAGTGTATGTTGGGGAAAAATTCTTCTTCTCTTGGCTAGGTTAGCCGTTGGGTATAAGGGGTGGGGTTAGGGTTTTGCCTTAGTCCTTCAAGTTGGGTGGCTTAACCTTGGTTACCCTTAGCTAACCAATGTTACTTTACCACCAACTATGGTTACTTTAGGCCAACCATAGTTTCTTTTTGACTAACCATAGTTCCCTTTAGGTTTGGTTAGGTTAGTTCTCATTAAGTAGCCACCTTTCTTCTTAATTAGCCTCCCTCCCCCTCTCCTTCCTAATGCAACCGGCAGTTGGGGTCTTTAATGACCCCAACTAGCCCTTATAATTAATTTTTTTTCTCTTTTTTTTCTAAATAAGTGATACACATTTATGCCATTAGTTTACATTTAAATAAGGATTTTAGAAATAGCCCTTCTTGGCTATGGGCCGAAATTCATAAGGCCATGGAGCAAATGGGATCCTTTCTTGTAATGCACATAGTATTCTTCATAATATACTTATATTGATCATTGAAATTTCATGCGCAAACGTAAATTATCACATGTTTACTAACTCAACCTTGAGTACAAGAAGAATTCTATAATTGGGTGACAACATACAACATCCTCCCCCCTTATTATAAGTTTCGTCCTTGAAACTTAAGAGTACTGAAAAAAATGTGGTATAAATTTTTCAGGTTTCCTTACATCTCTTGAGTGGTTTCATTAGTGGTGCTTCTATAGTACCCTAACCATAGGGATAGATTGTTTCTGCAGTGCCTTTTATGCCAACTCTTTCCACCTCTTTTGATGGTGGTTCTTTTAAGAATTACTTTCTTACCTATTAGAAATTTCCATGGTCGTCGCTTTTTGTTGGCCCTAAACTTTGCTCCTATCTTGGGCCACTTTCTCTCCTATACAATTCTCTGTAAAAGGCCATAGAATGGGTGGATTTCGTCGGACAAACTACGATGGCCCAAATAGCATCGTGTCCATTCTTTGTCTTTGGCAGATTGGTCATAAAATCTATAGGGACGTGATCCCATTTCCCTTCAGAGCTAACAGGGTTTGCAACGATCTTGCGGGTCTTTGATACTCTGTCCTCGCCTTCTAATACATAAGATAGAATAAAGGGTCTATTTAGTCCCTTTAGAACTGCTTCGTTCAGCCTACCTTAGAGGTTACGTCAGGGTTTATCCTTTAATCTCTAAAGGCATTATCATAACCCATCTCATATCTTAAGCACCTCCAATATCGATACTATGTACCGATAACAATACTCATTCTAAGGTTAATAATGTATGCAACCGCATTCGAATAACTTCCATATACGATGACCCGTACATTAATTCCGAAAATGTACTCTCGTAGCCCGGTGAACCCAATCCTTCACCATGTATCCACCCGACTCGTCCATCTCGTTGATATGCTTCCCTTACGTAACAATCGAACTAGAATCATTGTTCCTTCTTTGAAACTTATGTCCCTTCCTGACATTTCAAATGTTTCTCGTTCCTCATGAAATCCGTGTTTTCTTTTTCAAGACATGAATTTTTTTTTGAAATATCATGCTATGCGAGATCCCTCTAAATCATATCGTCACTGCTAGAGTGTGTTAGATAATCCCAACTTATAATTCTGGACATGCGCCAAATCTTACCATCATATCAGATCTCTCCAAAACGGCCTCGTAACGCTTCCCAGATATTTCATTACCTTACATCATTTCTATGGATTCATCCTCAAGGAATACCAACATGCAGGCTGGCTAACAATTTACATGTCTTCTGGACCATATACAACTCGTTAGTTGTTTGCCCGAAGTTGGTCAGATAAATTATCGGTTCTAAGCAGCGGGTACTTATTCTTTATTGTAGTCTTGTTGAGCTCTATCTATTCGGGTACTTATCTGACTGTTGATGACCCTAAACATTTTGTAGCGTATTATATCCTTCATGATTTAGTTGTGCTACTCTAGTCGTCTTCCTTGCCCACATACCACTGACTATGTAGAAATTTTTCCTAAGGTTCCTTACATTGCTCTAACTCGATCTTGGCACGACCATTTATACTTGGGTAATAAGCAAAGTAGAACATAGGTACTTTATATTTAAATTGGGTAGTCAGACGTACCTGTTTACGGTTTGGACGTTTCAGAAATCTCTGGATCAATCATTTTTCGGTCTATATGAGTGTTCTTGGTTGTCTCTTTGTTAGCCCTAAGTGAATATGGCTGCCACCTTTTACCTTGTTTCTTAATATGCTCGTTAAGTCTCTTATTTCGTTCTTCCATTATCTTATTATCGCGTTCTGCTCTATAGCAGTCCTCCAATAATTTGTCAAAAGTTCTTGAATATTCCTTGACCAGTCGAATCTTGATCTGAGGGTATAAACAGTGCATGAATCTGATCACCTTATACTTTCCATCTTCCATAATCAGGGGAGCATACCGACCCAATGTAGCGAACTGGCGGGCGTACTCTGAGACAGTGGTATCTTGCTCTTGTCTTAATGTATCAAATTCCTCAATCCTCTTTATGATCAAGTCCGGAGAGAGGAAAAACTCACAAAATTCTTCTAAAAACGTTGCCCAAGTTACCGGTCAGGACAGTGGCTGGATACTCGTCCTCCACCACTGGCTGGCCTCACCAATCAGGAATGGCCGGACAATTCGTGCCCTTATCTCATCAGGCACCTGTAGAACAATAAGTTACTTTCGACTTCGTTTAACCATTTTTCTGCCTCCTCTGGGCTAGACTCCCCGCCAAATCTCGGAACATGTGCTTTAACTAGCTGCCGATAGTAAAATCCACTGCTTTCCGGGGGTGACAATGATGATGTTAGTTTACCGGACCGTGATGCCATCTGCACTACAGAGTGTCGGAATTTTATTCAAGGTGAAAATATCCACATAAGCGACGTAATTTAATTCGCAATCCAATAGAAATTTTAAGTGGGCATGCAAGATGATAGAATACGAATTAAATTCTAGGACATATAAAATGTCATTGACTAGGGCTTTATTATCGGGCCAAGGCTCTAATTTTTCCAGTCTCAGTCATCTTAGTCTAAGGTCAACTCTCTTCTAGGATCATGACTTAGGTCTAAGATCAAACTTAGATTTTCTAAAATCAAAAACTTAATTCTATATTATGCCCGAATCTAGAACCTCGGCTCTGATACCACCTGTAGCGCCCCGCACTAGCTCGCCCGCATACGGTACGCCCGCCGTACTTCACTACAGAGAATACCAGGCGTCAGTTCATATCATATCGTACTCCATAACAAAGTGTATGGACTTTCCTGCTTACAAGTCATCAAGTAAGCAAAAACTGAGGCAGAATAAAAACTTTAAATAAAAACATGCCGAATAGTCATGACATCGCCTACATCAATGTCCATCAAAATAAAAGAGACGTCCAAGATTGAAATCCCACCATAAGTTCATCATACATAAGTCATCATGCTAAAGTCCTGAAGCTATCCTCTCTCGCACGCCTATGGATAGGGAACCCTAGGCTCGTCATCGATCCATTCAACCCTGTTTCCTGCAGGCTCTGGGAGGAAAAATAATAGGATGAGTGAGTACGTCACCAGCAAGTATACTATAAATAATCATGAATTAAGTGGAAAGTACACACAAGAACAAAAAACCCCAAAAGTTTGGATTCGCAACATACCTGGCTTTCAACTCATCATTCGTAAGGACATAGGATCATAACTTAAGAGACAAGGAATCATATTAAGATCATGACTTAGGAGATATTAAACGTATCATCACAGCCTGAGTAAAAATACATCATTTATTCAACTAGCTATAGAGAAATGCAGTATGTATGCGTATGCACATGTGATGCGTCATGACAAAATGAGGATAAGTTCTTTCATTATTTCTTTCAAAACATCATCGTAAATAAAACGAGAGGAGTGGATATTCAGATCTATTATATCCGGATCTGAGGCGGTCATTCCATTCCTTTCAGATCTATTATGTCCGAATCTGAAAACGGTCATGAAATCAATCATCGTCATCAGGTCTATTCTCTCTGGGCCTGTACGGTCATAAATCATCATTATCAGGTCTATTCTCTATGGGCCTAAACGGTCATAAATATCATAACCAGGTCTATTCTCTCCAGGCCTGTACGGTCATAATCATCAACATATCAATTAACCCTGGACCTGGAGCGGGTTATGCTGGCCAGAATCAATGGTACCAATAGGAGTTGTTCTTTTCAAAACTGAAATCTTTTCTTTAAAAACGCTTTTTCATCGTTCTTTGTCATAAAATCAGTTTCATAAATCATGCAAAGGATGATGATGCAATGTGTGACGTGCACATGAAATTCATGACTAGATGCATCACATAATACTCATCCTTCCTTGTTCTATAATTTGGAAAAATTTCCAGAATTAATGTTCTGTTCATGCGGCCTCAAACCTCATAATTTCGGCCCATTTTCATGATCCCATGACATACGTATGCATAATGGAGTCTTATCTACTTGACATAAAAATTTTGTAACGTTTTAAGACATATAAAACCTTCAAATCATTAATTTACCAAACAGGGTACTGCTGAATCCAGCAGCACAGCACCCATCTTTTACCTTTCTTTCAAACCCATAAAATCTTATATAATTTGGGCTAATACCTGGGAAACATAATAAACATACCAAGAAATAATTTTCACGACCCCAATAGCACTTACGAGTCTAAATTTGAAATAATAAGGCCTCTTAACTCATGTCATAATTCTGTCCTGTTTTCTAGCTTTGCACCGCTAACTTTAACTTAAGTGTTAACCTTGAAAACGGTGATTCTAAGCTGATTTATTTACATGGACATATTCATATGTCTTAAGTGATTACCATAAAAGTTCTAGAGTAATCCAATGGGTATAAAGGGTCCATTTAATTATTTTCCTAGACTAGGTACATGCTGAATCTGGAATGACCAGCCTTTACTAAAAATATTATTGCGAATAAACCACAAGTCTTTTTGCCAAAAATCCAACTCACGGATTTAATAAACACACAAGGCTAGCATACTACCAAACATCATCTCATTTGCGTGTTTCTAAGATAAATCTGGGTCTTACAACACGTCACTTAAATCTGTTCTGTTCCAGTAATTTTTCCTTTTTTGTCACTTTTCTTGCTAAATGTGTACCAACTAATCTTATTCCCCTAAAATGACTTACTAGGCATCAAGTACACTTATTCACATAGTCATCACAGGTTCTAATACATTCTATAGGCCGCATATAAATCACTTCAAAAACAGTTTGGAACTTACACATAACACATATTGATATTGCACATTTTGTACATAATAAAGTCTACCCTTGGCACATCTAATTTGTATACCCCATAACCCCCAAAAAAGCCCCTTCCCTACACATTAAAGGGCTTATATTTTGTTTTCATTATGAACGTAATACACCTAAGTCATAAAACATTCAAACATACAATTCTATATATCCTTTACCCCACAACACATATTCTTTCACATGAACCATTGTTCATCCCTACCTCCTCTTTCAACCGTCCCCTTACTTGGTCAGAAAGAGAGATTTTTCCGTATTTATCTTAGACATATAACATGTTCACCTTCAATGTAGGCAAAGAATACACCTTCGGAAGGACTTCACACATGAAAGCCACTTTTCCTCAAGGAACACTAAGTTCTCATACTTCAATCTTAATACTTTTCAACTAAGATTAAATCTTAATAATAACTAGTCATTCAAGCATATACTCTCACACATAAGTAAAGAGCATTTAGAGTATACTTGCCTCTTTCGATCATAAAGCTTCCTTCTAGCTTGAACTTGGATAGAATGGCTTGAAGTTCCTTCCACTATTCCCATAGAACATACGGTTTTTGGGGGGGATAAAGAAGAAACATTAGTTATTCATTTATATGAAAAATGGATCTAGATTAAGGCTATACCAACTTACCAAATGAGGCTTGAATGGGGTTCACACCACCAAGGTATTGACACTATTTACTAGCTTGAGAAATCCTCACCTAAGGACAATGGGGGTCACGGTTTAGACAAGGAAAGAGGGATACCAAGTTGAGCTTCATCTCTTGAAATAGGAAATTCACCTAAGGGAGTTTAGGATGTACTTACTTAGATAGGCCTTGAAGCTTGGTGTTGGAGATATCCTTGAGTCTTCCACTTACCTTCTAGCTGTATGTTTTTAGGGGAAGGAGAGGGAAAACTTTTTGCTCCTTTCTTGATAATCTCTTAAGTATGTAGGGAATTCAAGATGGAAGAAATGCTTCTTATTAAAGAAGAAGGAGAAAGCTTCTTGAATAGGGGAGTGGCCGACGGTTCCATCATGAAGGAAGAGGGAAAACTTTTCATGTGCATGAACATCATAATGGAGCTCACTTAATGCTTAACCATGAGTTACTTTTTGGGTACATAAAGAATCTTAAAGCCATTTTAAGCTCAAAAAGGCCTCATGGTCGAAAATTATAAGTGTGTGCACTTATATATAAAAACGCTATGTGTATGTGAGATGACAATTTTATCCTCCCAAGATTATTCATAATCTCGGCCATAAGGATATTGGGGATATTAAAATAAGGTTTCTTTTCTTTTTACAAGCAACTAACCCTTAGTAGTCTTAGTAAAGCAAGCATGAAAAGTTCATACTAGCATTTAGTATCCTACTAAATGAGATTAAAAAGGTAAAAAGAGGAAAAGTGTTACTTTTTCCTCCACTAAGCCGCCGAGTAAAAGGGGGTAATTAGGAGGCTACCTTTTTGTTAAAAAGACCAACTCACTTTAATTGCTTACTAAAGCAATATTATAGAGTACTTATGCATGAAGTAGTCACAATATGATATTATTATAAGGAGGGGTAACTCACTAAAATTTCCCATTTAAAACTGTGGAGTACATGGAATGAAGGAATTAGGAATCAACTTTACTATCAACTTTTCCTTCAACTACCTAGTAACTTTTCCATTAAACACTCTTAAAAGTGACTAAAGCATGATGGAACATACTAATGGCTTCCCTTACCGCCGGTTTAACCATGGTGCAAATCAAGAGACATCTTAAACCTTACTATAGTTACTTTATGCTAACCACAACCCAAAAGTAACTCAAGTTAGCAAGATAGTAAACCCTCATGAGAATACCCATGCAAAGGAAAATTCTCTTTTCTTCCTTAGGTTACCAACGGCTAAACACTTAGCCTTTGAAGAAAAATCATCTCCAAGAATTCTGGAGTTTTCTCCTCTACTCAACCACTCAAGAACACACAAAGAACAAAAGAACCAAGAACTCCTCATTCATCTCACACGGCCAACATTGAGCCAAGGAGATCTAAGAATCATTCAAGTTCAAGTTTGGTCTAGGTGAGTTATATCCTAAACTCCTTACGTGAATTCTATACCTCACATAGTGAAGCTCACAGTATGTCTTCTTTTCTTGTGAAAACCGTGACCTCCAAGAGGTCACTAGGTGAAGATTTTCAAAGTACTAAGAGAGATTAGCTTCTTGGTGGGTTTGATTCATCTCAACCTCCAATCAAGATTCAATTTGGTAAGACCATCTAGCCTCAAACTAAGTGGTATTGTGTGTTTAAATAGTGGCTAACAAATATTTCTACCCCTAAATCCGTGTATGTTAGGAAGGGGTTGAAGGAAGCATTACTTTGTTTCAACAAGTTTCAAGAAAGATCTAAGATCCAAAAAGGCAAGTACACTATAAATGCTCTTGACTTATGTGTGAAAGTATATGCTTGAATGTCTAGCTATTATTAAGATTTAATCTTAGATGGAAAATATTAACCTTGCAGCATCAAAGTTTAGTGTTCCTTAAGAAAGGTGTCGTGCATGTGCGAAATTCCCCCAAAGATGAGTTCTTTGCCTCCTTTGAATATGAATATGTTGCATATATAAGATAAATTCTCTTTCTCACCATGTAAAGGGGACGGTGGAGGAAGGAGACAGGGTTGAACAATATTTAATGTCAAAGAATATGTTTTGGAAGGTGAAAGATATATGGAAGTTGTATGTTTGAATGTTTTATTGCTTAGATGTGTTATGTTCATTATGAAAATGAAATATAGGCCCTTTCGTGTGTAAGAACGGGCTGTTTGGGGGGTTAGGTAGTACATAAATTAGTTATGTAAAAGGGAGACTTTATTATGTACAAAATGTGCAATATCAAAGTGTGCTATGTATAAGTTTCAAACTGTTTTTGAAGTGATTTGTATGTGGCTTTTAGAATATATTAGAACCTGTAATGTCTATGTTAAAAGTGTATTTGACGGATAGTAAGCCATTTTAGAAGAATAAGATTAGTTGGTACACAATTAGCAAGAAAAGTGACAAAAAGGGAAAAATTACTGGAACAGGACAGATTTATGTGACGTATTGTAAGACCACAAAATGGACCTTAGAAACGTGAAAATGAGCTAATTTTTGGTAGGATGCTAGTCTTGTGTGTCTATTAAATCTGTGAGTTGGAAGTTTAGAAAAAGGACTTGTGGTTTACTCACAATAAAATTTGAAGTGAAAGCTGGTCATTCCAAATTCTTCATGTACCTATCTTTAGAAAAATAATTAGATGACCACCTTAAACCCATTGGATTGCTCTGGAATTTTTATGGTAATTACTTAAACATAGGTGAACATATCCATGTAAATAAACCTGTTTTAAATCACTGTTTTCAAGGTTAGCACTTAAGTTGAAGTTAGCGGCGCAAAGCTGGAAAACAGGACAGAATTTTGGCATAAGTTGTGAGGCCTTATTATTTCGAATTTGGGCTCATATGTATTATTGGGTTTATAAATATTACTTCTTGGTATGTCCATTATGTTTTCCAGGTATTGGCCCAAATTAAATAAAATGTTATGGGCTTGAAAGAAAGGTAAAAGATGGGTACTGTGCTACTGGATTCGGCAGTACCATGTTTGGTAACTTAATGATTTGAGGGCTTTATACGTCTTAGAACGTTACAAAATTTTTATGTCAAGTAGATAAGACTCTATTATGCATATGTATGCCATGGGATCATGAAAATGGGCCGAAATTATGAAGTTTGAGGCCGCATGAACAGAACATTAATTCTGGAAAATTTTTCAGCCTAAAGAACAAGGCAGGATGAGTATTATGTGATGCATCTAGTCATGAATTCCATGTCGCACGTCATACATTGCATTATCATCTTGTGTATGATTTATGAAACTGATTTTATGACAAATAACGATGAAAAAGCGCTTTTGAAAAAAAGATTTCAGCTTTGAAAAGAACGACTCCTATTCGTACTGTTATTCTGGCCAGCCTAACCCGCCCAGATCCGGAGTTAATTGATCTGTTGATCATTATGATCGTACAGGCCCGGAGAGAATAGACCTGGTTATGATTATTATGACTGTTCAAGCCCGGAGATAATAGACCTGATAATGATGATTTGCTACCGTACATGCCCGGAGAGAATAGACCTGATGATGATGATTGATTTCATGACCGTCTTTAGATCCAGACTTAATGGATCTGAAAGGAATGGTATGACTGCCTCAGATCCGGATATAATAGATCTGAATATTCACTCCTCTCGTTTTATCTACGATGATGTTTTGAAAGAAAGAATGAAAGAACTTGTCCTCATTTTTGTCATGACGCATCACATGTGCACATGCATACATACTGCATCTTTCTAAGACTAGTCGAATATTTGATGTATTATTTCTTAGGCTATGATGATATGTTTACTACCTCCTAAGTTATGATCTTAATATGGTTCCTTGTTTCCTAAGTTATGATCATATGTCCTTATGAATGATGAGTTGGAAGACAGGTATGTTGCGAATCCAAACTTTTTTGGGGTTTTAGTTCTCGTGTGTACTTTCCATTTAATTCATGATTATTTATGGTTTACTTGCTGGTGACGTTGTCACTCACCCTATTGTTTTTCCTCCCAGAGCCTGCAGGAAATAGGGTCGAGTGGATCGAGGACGAGCCTAGGCTTCCCTATCCATAGGCGTGTGAGAAAGGATATGCCTTAGGAGTTTATCATGATGACTGATATGTGACGAACTTGTTTTGGGATTTTAATTTGGACATCTCCTTTTATTTTGTGGATGGATGTAGACGATGTTTTATGATTATTCGACATGTTTTATTTAAAGTTTTTATTCTGCCTCTATTTTGCTTACTTGATGATGTGTAAGCAGAAAAGTCTATATATTTCATTATGGATGTCGATATGATATGAACCGACACCTGGTACTCTCTGTAGTGAAGTACGGCGGGCGCACCGTATGCGGGCGAGCTGGTGCGAGGCGCTACAGGTGGTATCAGAGCCGAGGTTCTAGATTCATGCAGAATATAGAATTAAGTTATGATTTTAGAAATCTAAGTTTGACCTTAGACCTAAGTCACGATCCTAGAAGAGAGTTGACCTTAGACTAGGATGACTTAGACTGGAAAATTAGGGCCTTGATCTGATAATAAAGCCCTAGTCGATGACATTTTATATGTCATAGAATTTAATTTGTATCGTATCTTCTTGCATGCCACTTAAAATTTTATTAGATTACAAATTAAATTTTGTCGGTTTATCTGGATATTTTAACCTTGAGTAAAATTCGGACACTCTATGGTGCAGATGGCATCACGGCCCGGTAAACTGACATCATCACTGTCACCCCCGGGAAGCAGTGGATTTTACTATCGACAGCTAGTCAAGGCACATGTTCCAAGCTTTGGCAGGGAGTCTAGCTCGGAGGTAGTAGAAAAATGGTTAAACGAAGTCAAAAGTAATTGTTTGTTGGCACAGGTGCCAGATGAGATAAGGGCACGAATTGTCCGGCCATTTCTGATTGCTAAGGCCAGCAGTGGTGGAGGACGAGTATCCAGCCACTGCCCTGACCGTTAACTTGGGGAAAATTTCTAGAAGAATTTTGTGAGTTTTTCCTCTCTCCGGACTTGATTATGAAGAGGATTGAGGAATTTGATACATTAAAACAAGGGCCAGACACCACTATCTCAGAGTACGCTCATCGGTTCACTATATTGGGTTGGTATGCTCCCCTGATTATGGAAGACAAAAATTATAAGGTGATCAGGTTCATGCGCGGTTTAGACCCCCGGATCAAGATTCGACCAGTCAAGGCATATTCAAGAACTTTTGACGAATTGTTGGAGGACTGCTATAGCGCGGAACGCAAGAATAAGATAATGGAAGAACGAAATAAGAGACTTAACGAGCGTATTAAGAAACAAAGTAGAAGGTGTCAGGCATATCCACATAGGGCTAACAAAGAGACAACCAAGAACACCAATCCAGACCAAAGAATGATTGGTCCAGAGATTCCTGAAACATCTGAACCGTAAACAGGTACGTCTAACTACCTAATTTAAATATAAAGTACCTATGTTCTACTTTGCTTATTATCCAAAGTATAAATGGTCGTGCCCAAGATCGAGTTAGAGCAATGTGATAAGGAACCTTAGGAAAGATTTCTACATAGCCAGTAGTATGTGGGCAAGGAAGACGACTAGAGTAGCACAACTGAAGCAGAAAGGCTACAATATGTTACAAACTTGTTTTATAGGTTCTCGACAGTCAGATAAGCGCCCGGTGTTTAGAATCGACAATCTATTTGACTAGCTTCATGTATGTGATTAACAAGTTATATATTGTTCGGAAGTCATATAATTTGCTTAGCTAGCCTGTATGTTGGTAGTATCTTTAAGGATGAACTCATAGAAATATTGTAAGATGATGAATTACGTGGTTGGAGAGTCTAATATGATGTTTATGGTACGGTTGGGTGTAGGTCAAGAATTATAAGTTGGGAAAACCTAAACACACTCCAGCAGTGGCGATATGATTTAGCGGCAGTGATGATATGACTTAGCGGGGTCTCGCATAGCATGATAATTCAAATAATTTTTATGAACAAAGCAAACAATGATACCTCTATTCTTTTCATGTTTCGAAAGAGAAAACACAGATTTTATGAGGGACGAGAAATATTTGAAATGTCATAAGTTTCAAAGAAGAAACCCTGATTCTAGTTCGATTATTACGTAGGGGGAGCATATCAATGAAACAGATGAGTTGGGTAGATACCTTGTGAAGGATTTGGGTTCACCGGTCTACGAGAGTACATTTTCAGATTAGTGTACGAGTCATCATATATGTACTTTATGGGAGTAATTTCTAATGCTGTTGGATACGGTTTCATATGTAAGATAGCTATCACGTGTTTGCAGAAAAGATGTTTGCAGAAAAGGGCTCATGATTTACATTCTGGAGTTGATGACCTCTACCATGTTTTGCACATTTTATGAGAAGAAAATCTTAACATTTCATGTTAATGTTTTATGCATTATTACTAACCCTGAGATGGATACCGTTATCAGTACATAGTATCAAGATTGAAAGTGCTTAAGATATGAGGTGGGTTATGCGATAACACCGATGGCTAGAGTTGATGAAGATTATGACCTCTCTATTCAGTATCATACGGGGAAAGCCAATAAGGTTGCCGATGCCTTGAGTCGAAAAACAAGTCATCCACGTCAACCATTTTTGCAGCGTGATAAGGAAGAGTTTGATCTCGAGGTGGTTGATTCCGTTGATAGCATGCTCGCTAAGTTGGTGCTGATTCCTTCACTGATTGACAAAATTAAGGAGAGTCAAGAAAGAGATGAAGCATTGAAGAAAACTAAGGACAAGTTGAAGACGAAGCCATCTGAGGATTTTGAGATCGGGAGTGATGACAGTTTGTGGTTTAGGGGCGTACCCAATGACAATGATATAAGGAATGAAGTCCTCCAAGAAGCGCATAATTCTCGTTTATCTATTCATCCTGGAGCCAACAAAATGTACCAAGACATAAAGCAAAAATTCTGGTGGCATGACATGAAGAGGCAAATTGCGGAATTCATGTAGAAGTGCTTGGTTTGTCAGAAAGTAAAAGCGGAACATCAGAGACCCGCTGGATTTTTGCAGCCTCTTGAAGTCCCCGAGTGGAAGTGGAACCACATTGCTATGGACTTCGTGACTGACCTGCCATGGACAAAGAATGGACATGATGCCATTTGGGTGGTCGTCGATCGTTTAACAAAATCTGCTCACTTCATGGCTATTACTATCAAAGCCTCTATGGAGAAGTTGGCTACTATGTATGTTGATCAGATTGTGTGCCTTCATGGAGTGCCCATGAGCATTGTTTGTGACCGCGACCCTCGCTTTACATCCCGATTTTGGACAGCTTTCCAAAAAGCGATGGGTACCGAGATACGAATGAGCTATGCATTTCACCCTGAGACAGATGGTCAATCGGAGAGAACCATCCAAACACTGGAAGACATTTTGCGAGCTTGTACACTTGACTTTGGAGGGAGTTGGGACAAGAGTCTCAAACTAGTGGAGTTCTCATATAATAATAGCTACCATCGGTCTATTGGGATGGCTCCTTATGAAGCGCTCTACAGAAGAAAGTGCTGCTCTCCACTTTACTGGCATGAAATCGGAGATAAAGTTTTCATAGGACCTGATCTAGTGGAACAGACTCGAGAGAAAGTAATGATCATCAAGCAAAGGTTGCAAGCGGCCCAAGATAGAAGCAAGATTTGGACAGACGAGAAGCGGTGGCCATTGGAATTTCAAGCCAGAGAAAAGGTGTTCTTGAAAGTTTTGCCATCAAAAGGAGTTAAGAGATTTGGTGTCAAAGGGAAATTAAGCCCAAGGTTTATTGGACCATACGAAATCCTTGAAAAGATTGGGGAAGTCGCTTACCGGCTAGCACTACCACCATCGCTATCTCAATTGCACGATGTATTTCACGTATCTTAGCTTCGCCGGTACGTACATGAGCCTAGCCATATCATTGAGGAGCAACCTTTGAAAGTTGAAGCCGGCATGACATATGAAGAAGAGTAGGAGAAGATCGTGGATCGCAAAAAAAAAGACACTAAGAAAACGATCGATTCCTATGGTCAAGGTGCAATGGAAGCACCATTCAATTGATGAAGCTACTTGGGAAACAGAAGAAAGCATAAGAAGCTTATACCCGTACATTTTTGATTAGCGCCCTTAAGTTTCGAGGACGAAACTTGTAATAAGGGGGGGAGGATGTTGTACCCCAACGAAAAATCGTATTATACTTGAGACTGTATGAATGAATTAATGAAGGGATGGATTCTTCAAGTACATTTTATTAAGTTTATTACGACTGCTTTAATTAATTCTCCTTAAGGTAAGTTCCATAAATAATGGAAATGACACGAGTATATCTTATGAAGTATGTGAGATGACAATTTTACCCTCCCAAGATTATTCATAATCTCGGCCATAAGGGTATTGGGGATATTAAAATAGGGTTTCTTTTCTTTTTACAAGTAACTAACCCTTAGTAGTCTTAGTAAAGCAAGCATGAAAAGTTCATACTAGCATTTAGTATCCTACTAAATGGGATTAAAAAGGTAAAAAGAGAAAAAGTGTTACTTTTTCTTCCACTAAGCCGCTGAGTAAAAGGGGATAATTAGGAGGCTACCTTTTTGTTAAAAAGACCAACTACTCACTTTAATTGCTTACTAAAGCAATATTATGGAGTAGTTATGCATGAAGTAATCACAATATGATATTACTATAAGGATGGGTAACTCACTAAAATTTCCCATTTAAAACCGTGGGGTACATGGAATGAAGGAATTAGGGATCAACTTTACTATCAACTTTTCCTTCAACTACCTAGTAGCTTTTCCATTAATGACTTTTATTGATACCGTTAATTCTGGCCAGCCTAACCCGCCAAGATCCGGGGCTAATTAACTTGTTGATGATTATGATGGTACAGGCTCGAAGAGAATAGACCTGGTTATAATTATTATGACCGTTCAGGGCAGAAGAGAATAGACCTGATAATGATGATTTACGACCGTACAGACCCGCAGAGAATAGACCTTATGATGATGATTGATTTCATGACCGTCTTCAGATCCGGACATAATAGATCTAAAAGGAATGGTATGACCGCCTCAGATCCGGATATAATAGATCTGAATATTCAGTCCTCTCGTTTTATCTACGATGATGTATTGAAAGAAAGAATGAAAGAACTTATCCTCATTTTTGTCATGACGCATCACATGTGCACATGCATACATACTGCATCTTTCTAAGACTATTCGAATATTTGATGTATTATTTCTTAGGCTATGATGATATGTTTAGTACCTCCTAAGTTATGATCTTAATATGGTTCCTTGTTTCTTAAGTTATGATCCTATTTCCTTATGAATGATGAGTTGGAAGACAGGTATGTTGCGAATCCAAACTTTTTTGGGGTTTTGTTTCTCGTGTGTACTTTCCATTTAATTCATGATTATTTATAGTTTACTTGCTGGTGACGTTGTCAGTCACCCTATTATTTTTCCTCCCAGAGCCTGCAGGAAATAAGGTCGAGTGGATCGAGGACGAGGCTAGGGTTCCCTATCCATAGGCGTGTGAGAAAAGATATGCCTCAGGACTTTATCATGATGACTGATATGTGACGAACTTAGTTTGGGATTTTAATTTGGACATCTCGTTTTATTTTGTGGACGGATTTAGACGATATTTTATGATTATTCGGCATGTTTTATTTAAAGTTTTTATTCTGCCTCTATTTTGCTTACTTGATGATGTGTAAGCGGAAAAGTCCATATATTTCGTTATGGATGTCGATATGATATGAACCGACGCCTGGTAGTCTCTGTAGTGAAGTACGGCAGGCGCACCGTACGCGGGCGAGCTGGTGCGGGGCGCTACATATATATATACCATATATATCTATATATATTTTCAATAATTCACATATATGTGTAAATATATCATGTCTTAAATCATGTAAACATACTTTTCACAAAAATTAAAGTCATTAGCCCAAAAGTAACTAAAGTTAGTGATGAAGTCTTCTTGGCTCACCCAAGGGAATAGCCGGCGGCTAAGGGGTTTATCCCCAAGCTCATTTACTCCTTAATTGCTTTATCCTCTCTTATTCCTTAATTTACTTTTTAGAATGTGTTAGAAAAGTTACTATGGTGGTTTAAGGAGTTACCATGGACTATCCGTGGGTTAAACCGGTGGTTGTTAAGCATGCTCCATCATGCTTTAGTTGCTTTTGAGGGGGTTTAAATGAAAAGTTACTAAATTGTTGGAGAAGAGTTTAATGGTCAAGTTGATCCCATAATTCCACCACTTCCTTGTAACCCACGGTTTGTGTGAGTTACCCATACTCAAAATAATATCCTATTATGGATACTATATGCATGAACTATTTTATAATATTGCTTTAGTAAGCATTTAAAGTGAGTAGTTGAGATCTTTTTAGCAAAAGTAGTCTTATGTCCCCTAATTATGCCTCTTAACCGGCGGTTGGGGGAAGGGAGAAGGTAATACTTTTTCCCTTTTTCCTTCTTAATCTCCATTTAGTAGGATACTAAATGCTCTTGTAAACTTTTCATGCTTACTTTAAGAAGACTACTAAGGGTTAGTTGGCTTGTAAGAGGAAACCCTATTTTGGTATCTCCAAGACCCTTATGGCCAAGATTTATGAGTAATCTTGGGAGGGTAAAACTATCAACTCACATGTTTCATAATTCATACTTGAGGTGGTATATTATTTCCCTACAATATTAAAGAAACGTTGATAAAGCTTAATAAAAATGTTCTTGGCAGAAATAACGTTCCAACCCGTTACTTCATACTAGTCTCAGATACAATACGATTTTTGGTGGGGTACAACATACTGCATGCATGATCCATGTTTGTCGATGAACATAAATGATATATTTTTGAACATGCATGAAGAAATCAAGAAGAATACTTGCCTTTTCTTTTGAATCCTAAACTTAAAAATGGAAGATTTCTTCTTTCCCTTTGCTTGGGTACCTAATGGCCTAGATGGCCAAAATTAAGGAAAGATTGGTCATTTTTAAAGGAAAAGGCACTAAGGAGGTTCTAGAATCAACTTACTACAATCTCACTCTTGAAAATCCTGGAAGGTTCTTACTTTTCAATTTGGAAACTTGTTCCTCCTTAGTTGGAGGAACTCTCGGCCTTACTAGGATGGGATGAGAAAATTGAGTGATTTTGAAGATGGAAAGAAGAATTAATTGTTGGAATGAAGGTTAGAATATCTTTACCTTAGAGGTTCTTACACTTGAAGCTTGTTTCCTTCACTTGGATGAGAAGAATTTTCCTTCTTCTTGACTTAGAGGGCTCACAATTTTTGGGGAGTATTTGGGGGAAGAATGAAATCTTGAAGGAGGCTTGAGAGAGAGTGAAGTTTCTTGGAGTGGAGGAGAGAAAATTATGATTGTTGGAATGGAAGAAGTGAAAATAGTGGAATAGAATGAATTTTTTTCCTCCCTTATCTTTGGTAGTGGCTGAAATTTAAAGGTGAGTGGAGGGAGAGTTTCATCATGTTGTTGTGGTTGGGAAGAGAAGGATATGATGGTAGTGTTAAAGGTTGTAAAATTGCATGAATATTTGTTGGTTGAATAATTGAATTTGTTAGAGCTTTTTCTTGCCTTTCTTATATGATGGATGATGACAAGAATAGGAAAAATGTCAGAAACTTTTGTCAGAAAATGGAGGTGGTGTGTAAGAATGCATAAAATTCCATTGGTTGGGAAATTGAAATTGTAAGAATAGAAAGGAATAATGTGTAAAAATAAGGAATAAAATGGAGTAAAATGGAAGAAAACCTTGTCTTGCATGGATAGAGGGGCGGTCAAGGGGGTGTTTGGTAGGTAGAATAGGACAACAATTTTGTCCACTTCATTTTCTATGTATGACATACCATTTTCATTTAAATGTAAAATAAAGTTTGTGCCTTACTTTTGGTTATATTTAATTAATTCACCGAAATTATTTGCTACATAAGTTTTTGATTTATTTGTTTTAGTGCTTAACAAAAATTTTACTTATACCACTTAGCGCGGCACAACAATGGTACTTGATTCCTATTCATTACATCCTAATTCCATCATAATTTTCTTTGTTCTCATTTACTAACGGTGTAAGGGTGCGGGTCGTAATATTCCTCTCCCTAACAAAAAGTTTTGTCCTCGAAACTTGTGAGTTGAGTCATAATCAGCTGCATAATGTGGTTCTACTGAATTCACCCTTATCATATGTCAGGTTTATCTGATCCAGTATACTGAATTATTGTTCATACATGCTTCTTAAAATCATAACTTATGTGGCTGTACTTGGAAATATGGTTTATTTGGTTACACAAATATTAATTTTACTTTTGGAAACACCAATTCTAGTGGTATGTTTTTATTTGCAAAATATTACGGTTGAAATCACGTTAAAATATTTGAAACATAGTAATCGTAAATTGTCTGGAAAAATTTTGAAATAATTTGAGCATGTATCTTTTCCATTCCAAATCAAAACATGCATTTTGAAAATTTCATTTCACTTGGGTACTCAGTGTAGGACCTGTATAGCACCACTAGAAGGGGGTGGAGGGTTGAATAGTTAGTGCAGAAATTTCAGTTTTTGAAACCTTTTAGACCAAATAACTCACTTCTGAAAACAGTTTATGTTTTCAGATCTTGATTTCAACTATCTCGATGACCTGGTTGTAGACCTCCAAAAACTATAAGATTTGGTGACAAAGTACTTTCAGATGTTATGTATGTGTCATAAAAATTTCAGATTAAAATTCAAAGCATAAGGCCTTGAAATAACGTCTTTACTCAGATTGTATCGATCTGCCAGAAACTGTTCCTCAAAATGAAGAATTTATTTCTATTAAGTGACAACTCCAAATGATCTGAACATTTTATGGTATGACCCTTAGGATGTGCAATTTAAAGGGTTGAAACAGTTTTTCAAAATTCGTTTGGCATGTATGTCAACCACGTTGGTGCTCTCAACCTTTGCAGATCTGAAAAAATCAGATTGCCCTAGTCACAAAACTATGAACGTTTGAATGACTTATGCTTATCCAAATTCGATGAAACTTCTTTCAAATTAAAGCCAAGACCTTTCGCTATGTTTATGCAAAGTTTGGCGATTTTTGAAAACCGTTTATTATTTTTACCGTGAAAATGAAAATGATGCTGAAAACAGGAACAGAAAGAAAAAGTGCTGAAAAGTAAGAACATGCAGATTTTTATATTGGTTTGGTTAAATCAACCTACTTCAGTCTTCAAGGAAACCTTCCTCGGTATTCACTAAGCACAAACAACACCTTGATACAAGGGTGACTGGAGTTACACACCAACTCCACCCTTGTACAATGAACACACAAACACAACAACACGAACACCACCACCGAACAAATGAAGGTTTGATCACACCTTATCAACCTGGTACAAAAGATGAATGTATGTGGGTGGTATGAACAAAGCCTATATAATATGTAGAATATAAGAATGATAGGCTTAAGGCTAAGAGTAAGAGAAAAGAATAGGAGAAGAGAGTAGTCTTGCTTTGAACTTGTACGAATATGAACTTTGCTTTTTCCGTGCTTGAATCATCTTGCCCCTTTTTATATTTGAGGAGGACGCTCATATGGCTGAAAACTTCCTTCAAATTCGTCTTGAACACCTTGGAAGATTGCCTTGTATAAAATGATGACACTCTCTTGCTTACTTGGCGCAATACGATTGGACGAACGACTTCTCTTCACCTAGTTGTCACTTCATGATTGACCATCTTTAATCAACCTTGGAATTCCTTAAATGAGCTGGAAATTCCCCTTAAAAATTTGAAACACATGCTCAAAATCAAGGTGGTTAATTTCCAATTAATCATGATATGATCCCCCTTAAATTTTAGAATAAAATTGAAGACAAAAAAATGCAAAAATTCTTGCAGCGCCAAAAACTTGTGCTGAAATTTCAACATATGTTGTATTTTGAATTGTTTCCTTGTGTGTTGCCATCTTCAATGTCACCAATCATGTGTGGCTTATCCTCCACCAATTAAAGAGCCAAACAAGCTCCACCTAGGCTCCCACATGGCTGAAATAGGCGTGTGATCTCAGCTGCACATGTGCTGAATTCTCTTTTAGTAAACTTTGTCACATAATGACGCACAATCTTCACACACATGGTGAATTGCAATCAGCCCTAAATATATTTTTCTAGAACACTCTAACATGTCTTGAATGTGTAAAAAGTGTCTAGATACATGTGACATCAACACCAAAAATGTTCCAAGCATGTAGAGGTGTACAAAAATGAATTTTCAACTTTTATCAATTACGCGATTTTTCTTCGATTAAAATCAAACTTCTTAGACATGTAATATATATCATATCATACAAAATATGCATAAAATAAGGTGTATATTGAGCTCCATTGGCTAAGGAAAAACACCCCCTGTAGCAAAAGAAACTTGAATTTGAATTCTCCACAAATTTAGGCTAAATTATGGGTGATTTGTGTGTGTGAACATGGTATGATTTTGAGTCTGAATTTGTCATGTGTATCACGAAATTTTTGATTATTTTTGGTGTATATAGGTTTACCATCTTTATAAGGTAAGTGCGTGACATGACGGTGACGTTTCGGTAGTCACCCAATACGACAATTTTTGGCTTATGACCTTGTGACATGTCGTTATAATTTTTATGGCAATACGTCTTGTAATATATGACATGAGAACTGTATATACTCATAAATATGAGGTGTATATAGTGGTGTGACGTCGATGCACGTTTATAATATATATGACGTGTCGGTGGAACGTCGGAATATAAGTATATAGATTGTTGTAAAAAAATATGGATATATAATATGTATATGTATATGGCGTGTATATAAGAGTGTTGGAGAGATAACTTTCCATCCCAAATTTTTTTCCAAATCGATCTCTCCAAATATATCCCAAATATGTCTTCATTTAATGAACTAGTTAGTTCATCTCCTTAAGCACTTCACTTAATGAACTAGTTTAGTTCATTAATTATGGCACCTGAAAATAGTATAAAGACAACAAATGTTTGCCATATGATATAAGCCTGAGTGCTTCATGGCTTGCTAGTACGACAACATTATATATAAACATGTAAACAATTTTTATCATGTGCATATATCAAGTAACACTTATTTCATGCATTTTGTAAACATGTAACATTTAAATCATGTATTTTCGAATCACCCAAATTCCGATTTCTCGATAATCTCCTCCTTTTGATGATTTGTAAAATAACCTTTATCCATGATATAAATATGATCCCTCCCCCTACAATTCTGCATAAATTTAATACTTGAATTTCATAATATCGAGCTATCGTGCTTTAGCTTAAATCATGCTTCTCTTCCCCTTAAATGATGCTTTTCTCTCCCCCTTTATTTTGTAAATCTCATCAAAAGAACTAGTAGCAATGGAAAGAAAGAGCAATTTATAGCATAGCAACAGAAATCATGCATTTATAATGTCATATTCATCGTATATGCTATTTTCTTCTATGTCATAGATTTATATCTAAACCAGAAAAATTGTGATATGCCAAACAAGTTATAGGACAGGTTGCTTTACCAAGAGCATATTGGAAATCTTAAGTGTATACCTTCGTTTGTCAACTCCAAAAGTATGGATCCTCCTTTTGCAACCTTTTTCAACTTTGAGAAAAGGCTCGGATCTCCCGTCATGATATCGCTTGTATGGTTTTTCTATCAAAATATTCTTTTTACAACATTATAGTGTGATACCACTTGTTTGCTGTATCTATTGTTTTATATCATCCATGCAAAGTGAACAATCATTCATTGTAAAGAAGAAAGATGGTAGCATATGATTATGCATTGATTATTGGGAGTTAAATAAAGTCACTATCAAAAATAAGTATCCTCTACCTCGTATTGTCGATTTAGTCAACCAGTTGAGAGGAGCTTCTATATTCAGTAAGATCCTTCGATCGGGTTACCATCAGTTAAAAGTTAAGGCTGAAGACATTCCGAAGACAGCTTGCCAAACAAGAAACATACATTATGAATTCCTAGTAATGCTGTTTCGCTTAACTAACGCACCCGCTGCATTCATGGATCTGATGAACACGGTATTCCGGGAACAACTACACAAGTTTGTCGTAGTATTCATCGATGATATTTTGGTGTATTCTCCAGATGAGGATACTCAAGCTGAACATCTACACGTAGTATTGAGCATATTGAAAGAAAAGCAACTGTATGCCAAGTTCAGCAAATGTGAATTTTGTAGGACGGGTATAGCACCACTAGAAGGAGGGTTGAATAGTAGGTGTGGAAAATTTGGTTTTTAAAATATTTTGACCCAAAAACCTAACTTCTGAAAACATTTTTTGTTTTCAGATCCTGATTTGAAACGTTTGAAAGACGTGGTTACAGAGCTTCAAAAATTCTAAAATTTGGAGAGATTCAACTTTCAGATGTTGTGAGTATCTCCTAAGAAAATTCAGGTTAAAATTCAACTCCTAACCCTTTGAAAATAGGTTTGTGGTCAGATTGTGCAAATCTGCCAGAAACTGTAGTCTGATTTGAAAAATTTATTCTGATTAATTCGTGGTTCCAAACAGTCTGAACATTTAATGACTAGCCCTTTAAGATATGTATTGTAATGGGTTGAAACAGTTTTTTAAAAATTTCTTTGGGAAGTATGCCAAATACGTTGATGTTCTCAACCTTTGCAAGTCTGAAAATCAGATTGCGCTAGTCTCAGAACTATTAATGTTTGATTGACTTATACTTGTCCAAATGGATTGAAACTTATGCCAAATGAAACTTATGAGGCATGGCTATGTTTCTACAAAATTTTACGATTTTTGAAATTCGTTTGATATTTTTACTCTTGCAATAAAAACGATGCAAAATACTGAAAACTGAAAGTAAAATGTTGAAAGTAACAACACTAAGGATTTTATACTTGTTCGGTTAAATCAACTTACTCTAGTCTTCGACACACCTTCCTGATTATCACTAAACGTCAAAAAAATACCTTACCACAAGGGTTGCTGGAGTTACACAACAACTCCATCCTTTCACAGACAATGCAATGAATCACACCGATCACGAACACCACCACCGAACGGATGAAGGTATGATCACACCTTATCAAACCTTTTACAACAAATGAGGCATGTATGACGGTATAAACTAGGTATATTCAATATGTTGAATATAAGAACAATAGGCTTGAGAGAAGAAGAAAAAGAAAGAAATGTAGAAGAAGAGAATATTGGATCCTTTTGCACTTGAGAGTTGCTTAGCTTCACTTTGCACTACTTCTCTTCTTTTTAACTTGATGTGGCCGCCCCGTATAGGGTTTCTACCATCTTGAGAATTCTCTTTAATGCCCTTGGTAGATTTCCTTGTGTAGATATGACACTACCTTGCTCACTTGGCACATTTTGATTGGATGGATGACTTGGCTCTGCTTACTTGGCACTTCATGATTGGTCCAATCTTGTCACCATTTAGTAGCTGTAAAATCTGAGATTCAAATGTAAAAACATGTGCCAAAAAGAGTTTAAAATGTTGCCAAATAATCAACAATTAATCCCTTCAATTTTGGAAAGCAAATTTGTCATCTCCAAGACATAAATTTCGGCCATCTCACATTGTCACATGCTGAATTTTCAGCATGCGTTAAATTTGCCAAATGTTTGAATTGTTACCTTGTGTAGCTCTTTGTTTTGTGTCACTAACCTTGTGTGGCTTATTCTCCACCAATTGAGATGTCAACTAAGCTCCACATAAGCTCTACCAAGCTGAGAATGGCGTGCACTTTGTCTCCAACATGTGCTGAATTTCACTTTTGTAAACTTTGTCAAATATTACACAATAATTACACATATATGGTATATTTAAATCATCCCTAATTTGAATATTCTGACACACTTTAACATGTTTTGAATATGTAAAAAGTGTCTAGATACATGTTACATATCATGCTAAAAACGTTCTATGTGTTGTGTTCGTAGAAAACCGAATATTCGACTTTTGTCGATTACGTGATTTTTCTCCGATTAAATTCAAACTTTTTGCACATGTTATATATATTATGTCACACATAATGTACATAAAATAAATTAAATATTCAGCTCATAAGGCTGTTTAAAATGGCTCCCACATGTGACAAAAAATTGATTTTGAAATCTCCACAATTTGGCCTAAATTGTGGGTGATTTGTGTGTGCGAGCATGAAATGATTTAGTGGCTTAATTTAACATGTGAGCCACAAAAGTTTTGGCTATTTTTGAAGTATATGGGCTGGCCATCTTCATATGGCAAGTACGTGACATGTCGGTGAAGTTTCGGTAGTCACCCGATACGACAATTTTTGATTTATAACCTTGTAATGTGTCATTATAATTTTGTCATCACCATAACTTATATCATATGATATAAAACCTTAATATACTCATAAATATGAGGTGTATATAGCGGTGTGATGTTGATGTACATTTGTAAATCATGTAACGTGTCAGTAGTACGTCGGAATATGCGTATATTGTGCCTTTTTAGCAAAAATATAAATATATATATAATATGTATAAATGGCAAGGAAATGGAATGAATGAGGAGAATTTTCATTTTCAATTTGTTGTCATCAAGCTTTCTCCAAATATGTCTTCATTTAATGAACTAGTTAGTTCATTAACTTAAGTACTTCACCTAATGAACTAGTTTAGTTCATTAATTGTGGCATCTGAAAATAGTTCAAAGACAACAAATGTTTGCCATATGATGTAAGCTTTAGTGCTTCATGGCTTGTTAGTACGGTAACAATATATATAAATATATGATGCATGTATATCACAAAAACGCGTCACATAATAATTTTGTCATGCATTTCTTAAACACGTAGTATTTAAATCATGCATTTTGTGAATCACTCAAACTCTTTTTCTCAACAAATTTTTGTTATGAAGTGTTACCTTCTTGGGACACGTCGTGTCAAAAGCAGGCATAGCAGTAGACCCTAAAAAGATTGAGGCAATTACGGACTGGCCACGACCCACGAATTTGACTGAGGTTCGAAGTTTTTTTGGGTTAGCTGGCTATTATAAGAAATTTGTGGAAGGATTTTCTAGAATAGCGATACCCTTAATAAGATTGACACAAAAGAAAACCAATTTTGAATAGACTGCAGATTGTGAAAGAAGTTTCACAGAACCCAAACAAAGATTGACCTCATCTCCAATCTTGGCTCAGCCGGTTACGGGAGATTACTGCACCATTTACACTGGCGCATCTCAAAATGCACTAGGCTGTGTTTTGATGCAGAAGGACCGAGTAATTGTATATGTATCTCGACAACTTAAACCATATGAACAAAATTACTCGGTGAATGATTTAGAATTTGCTACGGTAGTGTTTGCATTGAAAATCTGGAGACATTACCTATATGGAGAATGGTGTGAAGTATACACAGATCATTAAAGTCTGAAATATTTATTCACCTAAAAAGAATTAAATATAAGACAGCGCAGATGGCTGGAATTGATAAAGGAATATGATTTGGCCATTCATAAGGAAAACAAAGTGGCGGACGCCCTAAGCCAAAAATCTAGTCACGTAAGACAAACACCCTTGGAACGGGATATGGCTGAATTTGAACTTGATATGGTTGAATCTACCGCTAACATTTTAGCGACTTTGGTAATAACGCCATCTTTGTTTGATCGAATAAAAGAGGCACAATCAAAGGATGACGAGTTGATGAGAATCAAAGATAAGGCTGAACAAACACCAGTGGTCGATTTTCAGATTAGTGATGATGGTAGTTTATGGTTCCAGAACCGGTTATGTGTGCCGAATGACGAGGAACTTTGGAGAGAAACTATGAAGGAAGCTACAATTCACGACTGTCTATCCACCCTGGAGCTACAAAGCTGTACCAAGATCTTAAGCGACATTACTGGTGGAATAGGATGAAATGACAAATTGCTGATTATGTGGAACGATGTTTGGTGTGTCAACAGGTGAAGGCAAAACATCAGAGACCGGCAGGGCTTCTGCAACCTTTAGAAATTTCGGAGCGGAAATGGGAACACATCACCATGGACTTTGTTACAGGACTTCCTAGGACCCAAGGAGGCAATGATAATATATGGGTAATTGTGGATAGATTACCAAAACGCGCATTTCTTACCCATGTCAATTTGGGCTTCAATGGAGAAACTGATACAATTGTACGAAGATAATGTGCTGAGTTTGTATGGTGTTCCCGTAAGTATAGTCTGAGACCGAGATCCACAATTTACATCCAGATTCTGGACCGCATTCCAGTGGGCTATGGGTACTGAGGTTCGGATGAACATCGCATTTCATCCACAAACTGATGGACAGACCAAAAAAACTATACAATTATTGGAAGATATGTTATGGGCTTGCACCTTGGATTTAGAGTTATGTGGGACAAAGCAGTGAAACTGATGGAGTTCACATACAACAATAGTTATCACAGCTCGATTGGTATGACACCTTTTGAGGCATTATATGAGCAGAAATTCCAGTCTCCATTAAATTAGGATGAGGTCGGTGAACGAGCAATTAGTGGACCAGAATTGGTAGAACAAACTAATAAACAAGTCCGACAGATACGGAAAAGACTAAAGGTAGCTCAGGATCGCAGCAAGAGCTGGGCAGACTCGAAGCAACGACCAATCGAGTTCAGAATTAGTGAAAAGGTATACTTGAGGATTTTACCAACAAAAGGAGTAACGTGATTTGGAGTGAAAGGAAAATTGAGCCCTCGTTTCATCAGGCCATATGAGATTTTGGAAAAGGTTGGATCAGTAGCTTACCGATTAGCATTACCACCCTCTTTATCCCCAGATACATGACGTGTTTTATGTATCGCAATTACGAAGATACATTTATGACCCAAGTCATGTACTGGACCATCAAAACCTAGAGATCCGGGATGATACCTCTTACAATGAAGCCTCGGTACGAATTGTTGACTTGAAGGAGCAGATACGACGAAACAAGTCAATTTCCTTTGTAAAAGTTCAATGGAGTAACCACACCGGACGGGAGGCTACGTGGGAGACAGAACAACAAATGAAGGAGCAGTACCCTCATATCTTTGACCAAGGTACGTAAGTTTCGCAGCCTAAACTTTTTATAAGGAGAGGGGAAATGTTACATCCAACTTCCATTACGGGTATTGTTAAGATTGGGTAAGAAGATAGAAAGTGTGTATATGTGCTACTTACCTTAACTTTTGGAACTAATAGAACAACCTAATAAGTATAGACTAAGGAACTGTGAATAGAAGAATTAGTACAACTTTATGTAAGGAATAAAATAAAGCAAAAAGAAAATTATACATAGGAAGGAGCAGTACCATCATATCTTTGACCAAGGTACGTAAGTTTCGAGGCCGAAACTTTTTATAAGGAGAGGGAAATGTTACACCCAACTTCTATTACAGGTATTGTTAAGATTGGGTAAGAAGATAGATAGTGCGTATATGTGCTACTTTACCTTAACTTTTGGAACTAATAGAACAACTTAATAAGTATAGACTAAGGAACTTTGAATAGAAGATTAATACAACTTTATGTAAGGAATAAAATAAAGCAAAAAGAAAATTATACATAGGAAAAGGGAGAAGGTTGAAGTTGTAATTTCACACCCTACCCCACTACCCTACCCGGCCATTATTTTATTTTTCCCCAATTTTCTTCAATTCTTTTCTATTATAATTCTCTCTCATCATCACCTTTTCTTACACAATGAAGACATTCACTCGCTCTCCTTTCATGCAATCACTTTCCTCCCTCCACTATCTCCTTAATCCAAGAAATAACCATCATTTTTTATTTCCCACTACCCCATCTGATTTATTCTCTTTTTAATATATCAAATTTCCTTTCAATTTTTATTTCTCCTCTTAGCATGCCTTAAACTAACAAGACATCTACCCACTCAAGTTTCATGCAAATGTCTTTCTCTTCCACTATTTTCCTTATCCAAGAAATACCCATCATTACCTCCCCACCACTCCATCCGGCCAAGGTTCTCTCTAGGCCATAAAATACAATTCAATTTGTTTCCTTCATTCATTCTACACTTAGTAGACTCATTCATCGCATGTTTTCATCACTTTACTATCCCTCTGAAAAATCAAGTCTTTCCCCTCCCATCACCTTCAACCGAGGACAACAAAGCCAAGAGAAGGAGAATTCTTTTGATTTGCAAGAAAGAAACAAGTATGCATGTACTCAAATCCATAAGGTAAGCACTATACCACTCATCTTTGCCCCTTTATCTTCCTCTATATTTCACACAATATCCAAATTACCTCCATTCTTAGGCCATAACCGAGAGCCTTCATAGGAGATGAAGAAGGAGTAATCTTAGTGGAGCAAGTAGGAGCATTCTAGTCCTTCAAGGTAAGAACTATTTAGGATTGATTTTTGTATATTCCAAACTCTCATCTTTCTTACTGGAAGACTAATCTTTTCTACCTTTTGGCCTCCAAGGTCGTGATTATCAACCAAAGAACCAATGAAGAAATCTTTCCTCAATTAGTGTAAGACTCAAGCTACCAAGGCAAGTATTTCTTCCTAGTTCCTTCAAGGAAATTGAAATCTAAGTTTGGTATCTCATTAATAACTAATGGATCATGCATGCAACTAAAATTATGGTCTCTAAGTTTGTTGACATGAATGAAGGCTTGCATGTTTAAATTGATGATGCATGTGTTCTTTTATTGAATGAAACCATCAAGTGTGTTTAGAATACTACTCTAATCTAATATGCAAGATGAAATTTGGTCACTAATAGACCATCTAGGACGTCCATGTCAAGAAGAATGCATCTTTCCTATTATCTCTACACTAAAATGCTAAATGATAGACATATGAGTATATTATGCTGATAAGTGTGCTAAGAATCATCTCCTTTGTCATTTTGATACATGCATATCATTTCTTTGATACTCATACGTAATAGAAAAGATTATCATGGAAATAGAGAATGTTAGTCTTATAATGATGCAAGATGAATTATTCCTTTATGCATGTATGCCAAGATGCTACCTTTGAAAATCATCCATGTTAGCATCATCATTCTCCTTTCCATAGGGGACGGCTATGACCCCCTTTATAGTCCATGAATTCATCACCATCATCATGATGTGTATTTTAATGATCATGGTCTTAGAAAGGATAGATGACATAAAAATCTCTATTCTTAGTTTCATATGCCATATGTTATGTGTAGCATGATCATCATCATAAGGTGATACATACTATGTACTTGCATGTTATTTTAGTATGATCATCATCAATACACTTTCATTTTTGTTATCATAAACATGTATGTATGATATGACTTGAGCACATTATTATTCAATAAGATTGATATACATTAGAATCATTATGAATATCAAGCTTTGTATTGGTGATGAAGAATTCCATTTTAAACACCCTCACTTTCGGTCAAGGGCTTAAAATAATTAACTTTGATGCACAAATTAGTATGGGAATATATTTTGTAACTTTGACATGCAAATCAAAAGAAAAAAGGCATAAGTGACACAATTACATAATATGGAAATTTAAATCTTTGGGCCACACTACTTCCGGCCCAATGGTTTTTCTTTGCTATTTAGATTAACAAGGTTTAACAAAAATTAATGTCCATGAAACCATAATACCGGCATTACTTATAATTGGCTAAGATAATTAAGTCCAATGGAATTTTATAAGAGAAGAATGAACAAAGATGAAATTTGAAAAAGAGGGCCTTTCGGCCCTAAGCCCAATTTCGGTCATTACCTATAATTAAGGTAACTTTGCACCGTACATGTGAATATGGGCTAAGTAGGTCTTAAGATTAGCTTAATTGATAAAACGATATAGTTGCATGCCTAACATTAAGAATATGAAAATTCTTCCAATCAAGGTATACAGCCCAAAAGGTATAACTCAACCCACTATGATTATTACAACCATTTACACCCTCTTAATTATTACGTGCATTAAATAAGTATGCTATTTACTACATATTCCTAAAGTAACGGAACTAATTGCATATGCATGATATTACATGGATCAAGAAGTACCCAACTAATTGAATTAATAATATGAATGCTCACTTAAGCACCAATAAGAACTCGGCCTAATCAAGAATAACCATGAAGATACTTACTAAAAGAAGTTCATGTTATGCATACTGTCCTCATGTTTTTTGTATCATAGAACATGTTTATGAGCCTGAGTTCTGCAGGAAATGTTTTATAGTCTACATGATTTTAAGAAGTGTACTGCGAGACGATTGATTCCATACGACTTATACATGTATCCATAGGTAAGTGTAACACCTTGTCAGGGACAAGGGCTCTCTACCTATCTTTATACGCATGATATGCAGGCACGGGGTAAGGGTTCTCTGCCATTTTTGTTACGTCTATGACGTTCAGTACAGAACGCTACCTGATGTCTGGTTCTGGGTGAGGATGTCAGGGGTGAAATACGTTATCGCAGAGTGTAGTACCGTGTCTAGGACTTGGGATCTCTACTATAGCATGTCACCGTTAGTCCTATGTACGTATGATGTAACACCGTGGTTGGACCATCGGGATTCATAGACGGTACTCGTGGCTACTCAGGGAATCAATCAGTATGTCGTGGGTACCATTCTCGTGTTAAGAAAAAGTGCTATAGCTTCCCATGTCATGTCATGTTATGCAAGTATGAAATAAAGTGTTCTCTTTCCAGAAAAGTTCATTTCCATTGCATATGTCACGATCATGTCTCATGTACCCAGCAGCTATAAGCCATGAATTTCAAAACTAAGATAAGTAATTTTATAGAATGACAAGAACAAACCAAAGAAGATCGTACGCAAGAACGAAGTAACTATGAGCTAAGACAAGTTTGCTTAAGCAGGATAGTATGTCTACTTTATAATGCTTTCTATCTTTAATGATGTGTGATACCTGCACTACTGTTTCTACGTTTACATTAAGTTGTATTGTTCAACATTTACTATATGTTTTACTCTTCCTGTTACATTGAGTATTATGATTCATTTTGTTACACCATACTGTATCACCCATCACCCCGACCCCCATGTATGATCCACATGGCGAATCTAAGCGGAACTAATTGCTGAGTGATTTGTTATTGCTCACCCCTTATTTTACCACGCAGATCCGCAGGACCCTGAACCAGAGTTCATTGAAGACGAGCCCAGGGATTAGATGTATGGAGCTGATTAGTAGCTGGCTACAGCCTCTTTTGTATTTTGGGATGTTCAGCTTTGTATTTTGATATTTTGTATTATGGATGTATCTATGACACGTATCTGGATGTATTAGGATGTACTCCTGTTATCATTTATGTCTGCTTATGTCATTTCGTTTCTGCTTATCGATACATGTTATTACGATTTGTACATGTATGACGATGTCGCCTTGTACTTCTCATAGTAGAGTACGACAGGTGTACCGTACCGAGACCTTAGTCCCGGGTAGGGCACTACAAGTGGTATAAGAGGCCAAGGCTCCAGATCCAAAGCGGACAACATAAGCTAAATAACAACGAGTACATAGGTTATGATTTTAGAAATTTAAGATTGATAGTAGCAAAGTAAGCTAACATTAGTATAGATTTCTGTGAATAATCTAGTAGAACTAGTATATACACTTGCAAAATGTTTGATTAATAATGACGCTGATGATGTCAATATTGAATGTGTAGAGGATGACATCAAGACCACGAGGCAGACCACAAACAGACAGGTCCACTCAATAACCTCCACCACCATAGGCACCACCGACTGAAATCCTGGTGCCACCGCCACTAGAGCAAGTTCCTCCTTCACTGGTGCAGGGACCTGGAGGAATTCCTCAAGCCTTCTTCGACGCTATGATTCATCTAGGACAAGAAATGGGAAATGCTCAAGAAGCACCAGTGCTGCCACCCCAACCGCAGCAACCACCGTAGATGGGCACAAGATACTTTCTCAATGAACTGAAGAGATCTCGGGTACCAAGTTTCGAGGGAGGACCAGATCTAGACGAGGCTGAAAAATAGTTGGATGAGGTGGAGAACTGTTTTGAATTATTGCAAGTACCAGACAAGGTTAAGACTCAGATCATTAGCCCGTCTCGGATTGGTGAAGTAAATCTTTGGTGGAAGACTAGTATTCAACCACAGCCCACACTAGTAGCTTGGGAAATCTTTGTGAATGATTTTCGGAAGTTCTATATCCCACCTTCAGTAACTATCAGAAAAATCAATGAATTTGAATCTTTAAGGCAAGAGACTGGTATGACTGTGTTAGAGTATGCCAATCTATTCACAGCGCTAGGTCGGTATGTTCCATCTATGATGGCTGATGAAAGGCTTAAGATGATAAAATTTGAAAGGGGACTAAACTCAAGGATTCAGAACTGGATTGTAAATGCAAATCCGGACAATTTTGGTCAATTACTGGATGCATGTTACAGAGTTGAACAGGACATTGAACGAAGAGATGTAGAGACAAGGGGTAAGAGGCCTAGGGAAGTAACTAGAGGCCGAATTGAACAAAGAACGAAGTCTCAGAAAGGAACCGGTGGAAGACCACAGCCTCAACTTCAACAACAACCACTGCAGACACAATGTCAGCAAAACCAGACACAACCAGTTTATCCTAAGTGTCAGGTATGCCAGAAACATCATCTGGGAGAATGTCAAAAGGAAAGCAGAGCTTGTTTTGGGTGTGGCAAGAGAGGACATATGATTAGAGAATGCCTAGAGAGACAAAAGCCACTACAGCAGCAAGGAGGACATCTTAGGGCTAATGCAAGGGTACATGTTATGACAGACGCAAAAATTGAGGAGGCACCTGATGTCGTGGCAGGTAATTTCTATCATTTCGCTTCAATTTAACTTCTTTAGCCTGCCTTAAGTACTACTCCATGTTGCATGATAGGATCTATGATAGAAGTTATGGTGTTAATATAGGAATTTCATATTTTAACATGATTGGATTCAGGTGCGATACTAGTAAATAAATTACCCGCCAACGTATTGTTCGACAGTGGCCCCAACCACTCCTTTATATCCAAAAGATTTGCTTAGAAGTTTGGCAGTTGTCCCACCTGGCTATAAAATCCTTATAGGGTACTAGCAGCGGGTGATCAGGTCATTGTATCTCACCATCTGTACAAGAATTGTGGAATTCAATTAGAGGATCAGCAATTTGAGGCAATGTTGATTCCAATACAGATGGGAGATTTTGACGTTATTCTGGGCATGGACTGGTTATTTCATAATCAGGCCCATATTGATTACCGGAAGAAGCTAATACGGATTCATCATGCGGGATAGAAGGAAATTATCTATCAAAGAAATAACAAGTTAAGAAAGATGCCTCAAAACACGTATATAACTGCGGCACCAGGCTTTCCGAGCATTAAGAAAAGGAAATGAAGGGTTTTTAGTATATGCTCTAGAAGCCGATAGTGAGACCCCAACCATACAGAACATTCCAGTAGTTAGGGAATTTCCAGAAGTATTTCTGGAAGATCTGCCAGGATTACCACCAGATCAGGAAATAGATTTCGAGATTAATGTGATGCCTGAAACCGAACCTATCTCAAAAGCTCTCTACAGGATGGCTCCAGTCGAATTAAAAGAGTTAAAAACACAATTACAAGAATTGACTGATAAAAAGTTCATCTGACCTAGTGTGTCGCCGCGGGGAGCACCAGTGTTACTTGTAAAGAAGAAGGATTGTAGCAAGACGATTATGCATTGATTATCGGGAGTTAAATAAATTCACTATAAAAAATTAGTATCCACTACCTCGTATTGACGATTTTTTCGACCAATTGAGAGGAGCTTCTATATTCAAAAGATCGACCTTTGATCGGGTTACCATCAGTTAAAAGTTAAGGTTGAAGACATTCCGAAGACAGCTTTCTGTACAAGATACGAACATTATGAATTCCCAGTAATGCTGTTTGGCTTAACTAATGCCCCTGTCGCATTCATGGATCTGATGAACACGGTATTCCGGGACTTGAAATCTCCTTTTTTTACAACTCAAAAGATCAATTTCGCTCTCATCGGTACAAAACATAAAATCCTAAAAACTTGAACAACATAAATGGAAAACAATATCCACAAAACAACAAGAAAAGCGAAAGAGAGAGAACTGAATGGAGAACCTTTTTTGCGGTCAGGGAAGGTTTCTGCGCCGGAGCTCTGTTTAGGTTGCCCACGAAGGGTCTGATTTTAGAGGGAAGAGGGAGAAAAGGTGATTCAGGTTTGGTGCACGTAGGTTACGATCTTTTCTTTGTTCGATGCTAGTCCTCCTGTGATTGTAGAACGTCGATCAATAACTCCTCGGAACACTAGAGCACACATAATTTTGATTTGATTGTTGAGCTAATTTGATGAGGTCAAAGGGGCATAATTGTAGAAAGAGGATGTGTAGCAGGATGGAGTGAGAGGAAGCACGTTCGAGATGTTTTGCATGACCATATTGTCGGCCTATTTGGCTTGTAAATCTTGTAGACTTTGTTTATTTTTTTGGATCCATTTTACATGTTTATGGAATGGTTTTAGGCATGAAAATGGTTAGTTAGAAGATATGAAAAAAGACTTTCCAAATTTGGAAACAAGCCTAAAATTTAGGGTTTTCACAGGCTAACCCTATGTCGGTATTTTGGCCATAAATCTCTCACACAATATTATATTAAGGTGATTCAAGATGCCATCAAAACTAGACATCAGGGGCTGCAAATTTCTAGAAGATTACATTGACGGATTCGGTCTCTAGATACCGCACGTATGCATGAAACTTCAGATAGATGCTGAGATGACAATTTCCAAGTGGAAGTCCTATCTTGTATGTTGTAAATTAGTGTTGGCATGATTGTAACTATATGTATCGTTACTAGCCACCTGAAAATCGTAGGGATGAATTAAATTATACACTTTTTAGCCAAGGTGTGCCTAGCAAGGTTCTTCCTCGTGTTCTCTATGATCATTCATCAAAACTAGATTTTATCTCAATGTCTTGAGCAAAATCGAATCCTACCATCTTGAGGACACGTATCAGGGATGAACTTTTTGAGAAAAAAGGGTTTGAGTGATTTACAAATGCATGATTTAAATATTATGTACTTACGAAATGCATGAATAAATTTTACCTGACATATTTATGTGATGAAAGTGCTTTACATGTTTGTATATAATGTTGCCGTACTAACAATCCATGAAATGTTAATGCTTACATCATATGGGCAAACATTTTTTGTCTTTATACTATTTTCAGGTGCCATGATTAATGAACTAAACTAGTTCATTAATTGAAGTGCTTAAGTTAATGAACTAACTAGCTCATTAAATGAAGACATATTTGGAGAGAGCTATCTGGCAACAAATTTGAAATGGAAAGTTTCCTCATCCCATTCATTTCACATGCCATTTTCATATATAATATATATGTATCCATATTTTTTTAAAAGGCACTATATACTTATATTCCGACGTACCACCGACACGTCACATATATTATAAACGTACGCCAACATAACACCACTATATACACCTCATTTATGAGTATATTTAGGTCATATATCATATGTTATACGTCATGGTGATGTCAAAGTTATAACGACATGTTACAAGGTCATAAACCGAAAATTGTCGTATCGGGTGACTACAGAAACTTCATCGACATGTCACGTACTTGCCATATAAAGATCGCCAGCCTATATACATCAAAATTATTCAAAACTTTCGTGATCCAGATGTTAAAATCAGCCACTAAAGTCATACCATGTTTACACACACAAATCACCCACAATTTAGTTTAGATTTGTGGAGAATTCAAGCTCAATTCTATTTTGGAACATGGGCCATTTTTTACTCAGCATTGGTGCTGAATATACACCTTATTTTATGTATATTATGTGTGACATAATATATATTGCAGTAAGAAGTTTAAAATTAATCAAAGAAAAATCGTGCAATCGACGAAATTCGAAGATTCAGTTTTCTACGAACCTACACACATGGAATGTTTTTGGGCATTGATGTAAAGTTGTGACCATCTCAAGTTCAACTATAAATTATACTATGGTATAAATCGTGAGAAGACCATAAACGGAAATTTTTAAATTTTATTATGACATGCCTATTCTAAGAATTTAATTATAATCCCTTTGTAAAACACCATAAAAGCCACAATAATAGTAATAATACCTAGTTACCATTAGGGCATCCAAAGGAAAGGAAAATCACCAAACTACCCCTAGGGTGGTCGGCCACTTTCCCTTTAAGAAGCCCCAAAAGTGAGCCTCCATTCTAGAAACATCCAAGACAAAAAGTTTTCCCAACTTAATTAGCCACCTTAACCCTCTTACATGCATGCAAAAAATGTCAAAATTGTTTTTCCCTAGCCCCATAAAATTTGGCCACTCTCCCCCTTGAAGACAACTTGTTCAAATAATTCCATAACACTTAATCCCTCACAACATTTATTTTCTAGCCTTTAATTCATAAGACAGAAGCTTCCACATAGCCACCCTAGTCATTAATTCATGCAAAAGTTGCAATCATTATGCCCTCTTCCCCCTTCCTTAACCGGCCACCTCCCTTTTGAAGCCTAAACAATTCAAGACAACTCTCTTAATCATCCACATATTTCCCGAAGCACTCTCTCACCACCCAACTATCTCCCCTACATCCACAACTCTTCACCATCTTCATCTCCCAATAGCCCAAACGTCAATTGGGAAGCGTCACCAAGAGCAACAGTCTTCAAGCTAACTTTCAACTCTTCTAAGGTATGGAATTACTTTAATGCTTAGATCTTATATCTCATAAGATTTTACATTTAGCCTAACTCTCTCCGTAACTCTCCTCACACCCATGACCACCCTAATCGTCATAGGAGGATTAATTCAAGAGGAAAAGGAGACCTCAAGGAGACTAGGACATCACTCAACCTTCATCAAGGTAAGATCTACCACACTATTTTAGTCTCTACTTCATTCTTCAAGATCTTGTTCACCACTCCTCATGTTCAAACTGTGTGACATACTACGAAGAAGAAGGTGACTCTCAAGGTCATAGGAAGAACCATCAACCCTCAAGACACTAACTTGGAGACTAACAAGGCAAGTCACCTTTTATTCTTCTAGAGACATTGAGGAGCTATGAATAGGAAATTTTTAGCATGCTCAAGACCTTATCTATGCTTGCATTAAACTCACCTCCCATAAATATTAGGCTAAAAGTTTCGGCCTAGCCACTTTAATGGGTATTGAGATACACATGAATGAACTTAGGGTGTTATTCTAGTATGTAGACTAAAATCATAAAGTAAAATAAAGTAGTAGCTAAAGGATTCCTCCTCCCTAACTCACGGCCTTGAGAGGTCTTGAGTGGGTGATTTGCCTCGCCATCATTATACCATTAGAAAGGTTATGATAGCACTTGGATGGTTAGGTTATTCGAATAGTTGAAGGTTTAGGGGCTATTTATGTATACCTTTGTTCTTGACCATGAATGGCTAAGGGATGACTCTAAACATGTTAAAGTATGAGTAAAAAGGGTAACCAGTGAATGGACTAATTATTTTAGGATGGAAATTAAGTCAAGGAGATGAAAAAGAGGGCGTTTAGAGGGTGTATCCTCCCTACACCATTTGGCTTAATAGAAGAATTTAGGGAGTTGGATTACTTTAATTGTATGCCTCTAGGATGGTTTAAAGGCTATTTTGATGCTAAAGTTTCACTCAAAATGGAGGCTAAGGGGCTGCTTGAGCTGAATCCATATTTGATGAAACTTAAAGAGTTACAAATAAATTCTTATGTTAAAATAAACTCTTATGTGGACTGTTTTGTATACCTTATTATACGTGGCCTATTTTAGTAAATTCTAACGCTTGCTTATGTTTATTGAAGCTAAGGATGACGTGCTTGAAGGGATAATCACTAGGAGTGGAAAAATGGACAAGGAGGAACTTGGAAATCAATAAAAACAAAATTGTTAAATTTGTTAGTGCACCTATGAAATTTTGTGGCATTGCCGATGTGAGCATGAGTCAAATAATAAAAGAAGAGGTTACGGGCTACTACAAATAGAACATTAGAATGTTAGGAGCTGTTAAGAGTAAATAGTAATGACTAAAGACGAATTTGGGTGCCGCGTAAACCTAAGGAACCGAAATAGGGGCTATTTCGGCATTCTTGTGCAAAACAGTCCGGTTGGCCCCTAAGGCCACACAACAACTCATACAATTTGTACCAAGATAATACAAGACCTAAGTGAATCAGTGTACTTAAGACTTTGGTAAGATGATACTGTTTAAAGGGCTAAAATTGAGACGAAAATTGTACGACACCTTGCTGAAATTTCTCAACACTGCAATAATAATAAGCAATGAATCGTAACCATCATGAAATAACCCTAAGGATTTTTCAGATCATTGACACACATTTCCTACTGCATTATGCATAATGCACGCCATGTCATTGCTAAACGAGTAAAATTTGTCTTTTGAAAGAAAATTATAACAGTTTTAAAACCCTGTATTGAACGATTTGTCGTTACGATTGATTACGGTAAATATTCTGTTCTGGACTTGATATCAGGGTATTTGTTCTGTTCTGGACCCATATGAGGTATTATTTTGTTCTGGACCCGAGAGTAACATCCTATTATGGTAGTTGGGGTATTGTTATGTTCTGGACTCATATGGGGTATTACTCTGTTCTAGACCTGATATCGAGCTATTTTCTAGACCCGTACGTAACATCCTCGGTAGGCTAGGAGGTAGACAGGGTACTGTTCCATTCTAGACGGAATCACTCGTAGTAGATGGTCGGTCCATATAGAGGATGTAAAGGCCATGGTTTAATGTTTTGTTCTGTTTTGTTCCATTCCGTTTTGCTTCATCATGTTCTATTATTTTCTGTTCCGTCTTACATTACTTTTTTTGTTCCATGATGCATCGCATACGCATAGCATTATCTCCTTGAAGAAGGCAAAAATGACCGCTATGAGAAGTAAGGCAGTTCATACGAGAAAAGATTACAATGAGTTAAGATGTCAAGGAAACCAAAAATAGATTGACTCAACAGGTAAGTGATTATCTTGAAGATAATTACGGTATTGCTGGAATTTCTTACTTATCATTCAAATGTGTTTCGGTAGAATAGAGGGTTACATGATGGGTGATTTATCACTCACTCTTTATTTATAATTTTTCAGAGCCGAAGGAATCTAATATTGAGTATGTAGAGGACGAGCCGCATGTGCCTTATCCGTGAGAGACGCTAGCAACTAGGGCTGATAGTGATAGGGCTATTTGAGGGTTACTCGAGAGTACTTTTGAGACTATGTTTTTTCTGGTTCGTACTATGTATGACATTGTGGACTTCGGATGTTAAAGTTTATTTCTACCTATTTATCGCCACTGGGTGATGTTTCCATCTGTAATATATGCTTGAGTCATAGACTTATAATAGATTTGCATCGACGCCTTGTACTTTCCCCAACGAAGTACGGAGGGTGCACAACACAAGGGCACAGGCCAGTTGCGGAGCGCCACATGTAACATGTATCTAGACACTTTTTACACATTCAAGACATGTTAAAGTATTCTAAAAATTCAAACTAAGGCTGATTATGATTTACCATATATGTGTGAATATTATGCATTATTTGACAAAGCTTACCAAAAGAAAATTTCAACACATGCAGCCTCCTATCACACGCTGTTCTCAGCATTTTTGGAGCGTAGGTGGAGCTTATTTGGCGCTTCAATTGGTGGAGGATTTGCCACACAAGATTGGTGACATTGAAGATGGCAACACACAAGGAAAAAATTCAAAAGAACCATATGCTAAAAATTTAAGCACATGAACATATTTATGGCTGATTTTTAGCACACATTTGTCTTCAATTGTCTTCCAAAACTTAAGGGGATTAAATTGTGATTATATGATAATTATTCACCTTGATTTTGAGCACGTATCAGATTTTTTGAAGAATTTACAGCTCATTTAAATGGTGCCAAGGTGGATTAATGTTTGCCAATCAACAAGTGACAACTAGGAAAAGACAAGTCATCCCTCCAATCATATTGCACCAAGTAAGCAAGTTTGTGTCATCTTTTACACAAGAAAATCTTCCAAGGGCATTTAAGACAATTCTCAAGGAAGAAATAACCCTAGGTGGGGCAGCCACAATGGTCTAGAAAGAAGAAGGTGGTGCAAGATAAGGCTAAGCAAAAAATTGATATTCTTACAAGTGCAAAAAGCAAGACTACCCTCTTCTTCTTCCATTCTTTTCTCTTGCTCTTAGTCTCAAGCCTATAATTCTTATATTCCAGATATTACATAGGCTTCGATTATACCACCCACATGCATTCATTTCTTGTAAAAGGTTGATCAAGGCGTGATCAAGCCTTCATTCGATCGGTGGTAGTGTTCGTGGTTGGTTTGTTTGATTGTAAAAGGGTGGAGTTGGTGTTAAACTCAAGTCACCCTTGTGGTAAGGTGTTTTTGTGTTTAGTGGAAACTGAGGAAGGTGTCCTCAAAGACTGGAGTATGTTGTTTTAACCGAGCCAGTATAAAATTCTCGGTCTTCTTACTTTTCAGCATTTTACTTTCAGTTTCAAGTTTTCTGCAGCATTTTCATTGCAACGGTAAAAATATCAAACGATTTTTAAAAAGCACAACCTTTTGTAGAAACATAGCCACATGTCCTAGCTTTCATTTGACACAAGTTTCACCTTATTTGGATAAGTATAAGTCAATCAAACGTTAATAGATTTGAGACTAGTGCAACCACATTCTCAGATTTACAAAGGTTGAGAAGATCAATGTAGTTGGCGTACTTACCAAGGGAATTTTCAAAAATTGTTTTAACCCATTAACGTACTTATATGGAGGGTGTTACCATGAAGGTCTCAGACCATTTAGAGATCTCAATTAATAGCAATAAATTTTTCAATTCGAAGTACAGTTTTTGGCAGATTTGCGCAGTCTGAACACAAACGTGTTTTTAAGGGGGTTAGGCTTGGAGCTTTAATTTGAAATTTTCGCGAGTCACTCTTAACATCTGAGATCACATCCTCACCAAATTTCATAATTTTTGTAGGTCTAAAACTAGGTCATTTAGATAAATCAAATCAGGATCTGAAACAGAAACTGTTTTCAGAAGCAAGCAATTTGGTTCAAAAAGTTTTAAATACCGAATTTTCCGCACTCACTATTCAATCCCCCCTTCTAGTGGTGATATACAGGTCCTACAAGTGGTATCAGATCGCAGGCACACTCACTACAAGAAGATTCAATGATCTTTGTGAGAGGGCATCCAGTAGTTATAAAATCGAGCAAGAGGAAATGTCAAGCGTAAGGCCTCCTCTTTTCGATGGTGAGTCTTTTATACAATGGAAACTTAGAATGAAACTTTTCTTTATGGCTATTGATATAGACTTATGGTCCATCATAGAAGACGGTCCTTTTATTCCATATAAAATAACTATGATTGATGGCGTTACATTAGAAGTCGTAAAACCTAATCAAGAGTATACCGTAGAAGATAAAAAAAGATTCAGTATGACTATGCAACTTATTCTAAATGGCCTAAGTAAAAGTGAATCAAGTTATGTGTCAAATTGTTCTAGTGCCCAAGAAAAATGGAAAATTCTTGAAATTAAACATGAAGGTACCAGTCAAGTTAAAGAATCCAAAATAAACATGCTTATGTCTACTATTGAATCTTTCAAGTTATTACCAAAAGAATCTATTGTTGATATGGATTTACGCTTGACTAAAATTTACAACTCTCTTGAGTCTCTTGGAAAAGCATTTTCCACACTGAAAAAGGTACAAAAGGTACTAAGAAGCCTCCCATCCGAATGGGATCCCAAAGTCACAGCGATCGAAGAAAGTAAGGAAACAAGATCAATAAAAATGGTGGAATTGATCGGATCATTAAAGGTATATGAAGACAAACTCACTTTAAGAAATTCCGAATCAACTTCTAAACAAGATAGGACTATAACGTTTAAATAAATGAACACGTCTCTACCTCTTCTGAACGTGCAGATGATAGTGATATGAATTCCGATAATGATGATCTAATCACGTTGCCTAAAAAATTAAGAAAGATCATAAGAAATTCGTTTAAAAACAAACCTAACCTACGAAATCTAAGAACCATAGAAAGAATAATGATAAAGATGTTAAGTGTTATAATTGTTGAAGACTTGGACATATCTCTTATGAATGCCCGAACAAGGACAAAACAATAAACAAAAACCATGACAAGGATCAGACAAAAACTAGACCCGTCTTAGAACCTAAACAAATGAGAAGAGCCTTTAAAGCTTCCACATGGAGTGATTCATCCGATTCCAAAAGTGAAGAAGCCGAAGAGGAAATGGCTCAAGTATGCTTACATCCAAAGCATCCAGTAAGGTAAATTCTGATTCTGATTCTTATTATGAGCCTTCTTATGATGATTTATTTTGTCAATATCTTGAGTTGCATAGGTTTTCTAAGGCTCTTGCAAAAGAAAAGAAACGCTTAATTGAAGACAAGAAATTGTTAGAATCTTCTAACACGAATCTTGTATCTCAATTAAACAATTCTAAAGAAGAGTTGCTTTGCATGATAAAGTCATTAACATATGATATTTCCTCCGTAAACCCAAGAAGACTGAGATGAAAGTCGAGATTTTAGATTTGAAATCAAGAAACATGGATTTAGAAAAGACCATAAAACTATTCGATTCGGGTACGAGCATGCTAGATCGTCTCATTTCCCCCCAAAATCATGAAAGTGATATAACCGGATTAGGATACGTTGAAGATGATAAAGTACAAAGCAAGTCGACAAATTTTATTTTATCTTCATCTAAGAAACCGCATGCAACTACTCAGCCTAAGAAGATGTCTAGTGCACAACCCATTATATCTCATCATACTCCTTGTTTTTCATCACCTACAAAGTATAATCATGTACCATATAGGTATGAAAGGAAACCATTGATGCATACGCGACATTCATATCACACTAATGCATCTAGACCACCAACTATTCATACAAACCGAAATGCATATTAAAATCGAAAATCATATTACACTTATTATGACAATGTCAGCTATAGGACAAATAGAAATGCCACTAACATTTATTTTATTGCTTCTTCATCTCTCTTTTCACCTTTCGAAGGACCAAGAAAGGTCACCCAAGTTTGGGTACCAAAAAGTACATTTGCAAAGGGTTGAATCAATAACCCTTAAGGAGGCACTAAAAATGCATGATTTCCATTGATATGTTATAAACTGCTATTTCTTTCCACTCTTACTTGTACTTTTGATGACATTTAAAAAATAAAAGGGGAGATAAAAGCATGATTTAAGGGGGAGCAATATATAAAATTCAAATTTTAAATTTGTACATAATTGTAGGGGGGCGATCACATTTAAATCATGGACCAATGTTATTTTGCAAATCATCAAAAGGGGGAGATTGTTGAGAAAAAGAGGTTTGAGTGATTTACAAATGCATGATTTAAATATTACGTACTTACGAAATGCATGAATAAATTTTAGTTAACATATTTATGTGATAAAAGTGCTTTACATGTTTATATATAATGTCGCCACACTAACAAGCCATGAAGAATTAATGCTTACATCATATGGGCAAACATTTTTTGTCTTTATACTATTTTCAGGTGACATGATTAATGAACTAAACTACTTCATTAAGTAAAGTGATTCAGTTCATGAACTAACTGGTTCATTAAATGAAGACATATTTCGAGATAGCTATATGACAACAAATTTAAAATGTAATGTCTCTTCATCCCATTCATTTCACACGCTATTTTCATATATATTATATTATATTATATATATATATATATATATATATATATATATATATCTATATTTTTTTAAAAGGCACTTCGTGCTTATATTCCGACGTACCACCGACACGTCACACATATTATAAACGTACGTCGAGGTCACACCACTATATACAACTCATATTTACGAGTATATTCAGATTGTATATCATATGTCATCAGTCATGGTGATGTCAAAGTTATAACGACATGTTACAAGGTCATAAACCAAAAATTGTCATATCGTGTGACTACCGAAACTTCAACCGACATGTCATGTACTTGCCACATAAAGATGGCCAGCCTATATGCATCAAAATTATTCAAAATTTTCGTGATCCACATGTTACAATCAGCAACAATGTCATACCATGTTTGCACATACAAATCACCCACAATTTAGCCTAGATTTATGGAGAATTCAATCTCAATTCTATTTTGGCACATGGGGCGTTTTCTACTCAGAAATGGTGCTGAATATACACCTCATTTTATGTATATTATGTGTGACATAATATAAATTACATGTGTAAGAAGTTTGAAATTAATCGGAGAAAAATCGTGTAATCGACGAAAGTCGAAAATTCGGTTTTCTACGAACCTACACACATGGAACGCTTTTGGGCATTGATGTAACATGTATCTAGACACTTTTTACACATTCAAGACATGTTAAAGTGTTCTAGAAAATTCAAATTAAGGCTGATTATGATCTACCATATATGTGTGAATATTATATATTATTTGACAAAGCTTACCAAAAGAAAAGTTCAGCACATGTAGCCTCCTATCACACACCATTCTCAGCATTGTTGGAGCCTAGGTGGAGCTTATTTGGCACTTCAATTGGTGGAGGACATGCCACACAAGATTGGTGATATTGAAGAAGGAAACACATAAGCAAATAATTCAAAAGAACCAGATGCTGAAAATTTCAGCACATGGAAATAGTTATGGCAAATGTTTATCACACATTTGTCTTCAATTGTCTTCCAAAACTTAAGGGGATTCAATTGTGATTATATGGTAATTATTAACCTTGATTTTTAGCACATGTCTCAGATTTTTTGAAGAATTTACATCTCATTTAAAGGGTGCCAAGGTGGGTTAATGTTGGCCAATCAATAAGTGACAACTAAGCGAAGACAAGTCATCCCTCCAATCATGTTGCATCAAGTAAGCAACCTTGTGTCACCTTTTATACAAGGCAATCTTCCAAGGGCATTCAAGAAAATTCTCAAGGAAGAAATAACCCTAGGGGGCGACTAAAATTCTCTAGAAAGAAGAAGATGTTGCAAGACAAGGCTAAGCAAAAATTGATATTCTTACAAGTGCAAAAAGCAAGACTACTCTCTTCTTCTTCAATTCTTTTCTCTTGCTCTTAGCCTCAAGCCTATCATTCTTATATTTCATATATTTTATAGGCTTTGATTATACCACCCACATACGTTCATTTCTTGTAAAAGGTTGATCAAGGCGTGATCAATCCTTCATTCGATCGGTGGTGGTGTTCGTGATTGGTTTGTTTGATTGATTGATTGTAAAAGGGGTGGAGTTGGTGTTCAACTCCAGTCATTCTTGTCGTAAAGTGTTTTTGTATTTAGTGAAAACCAAGGAATGTGTCCTCGAAGACTGGAGTAGGTTGTTTTATCCAAACCAGTAAAAAATTCTCAGTGTTCTTACTTTTCAGCACTTTACTTTCATTTTCCAGTTTTCTGCATCATTTTCATTGCAACGGTAAAAATAGGAAACAAATTTTAAAAATCTCAAAATTTTGCAGAGACATAGCCACACGTCCTAGCTTTCATTTGGCACAATTTTCACCTCATTTGGATAAGTATAAGTCAGTCAAACGTTAATAATGCTGAGACTAGTGCAATCTAATTCTCATACTTACAGAGGTTGAGAAAATCAACGTAGTTGACATACTTACCAAAGAAATTTTCAAAAACTGTTTTAACGCATTAAAGTACATATCTTGAGGGTCTTACCATAAAAGTTTCAGACCATTGAGAGTTCCCAATTAATAGAAATAGATTTTTCAATTCGGAGTACAGTTTCTGACATATTTGCGCAGCCTGAACAAAAACGTGTTTTTAAGAGGTTAGTCATGGAGTTTTAATTTAAAATGTTCTTGAGTCACTTTTAACATCTGAGATCACATCCTCACCAAATTGCATAATTTTGGGATGTCTACAACTAGGTCATTTAGATAAATCAAATCAAGATCTAAAAACAGAATTGATGCCAGTGGTGCTATACATGAAGCACACCGCAAAGGGTACTCTTTAAAAACCAAATTTTCTACACTCACTATTCAACCCCTCCCCCCTTCTAGTGGAGCTATACAGGTCCTATAGAATTGAAGTTCTTGGATCACGAACAAGATTCAAGTGGCGGATATAGCTCGCTTCAAACAGGAAGCACACCGCAAAGGGTACTCTTTAAACCGTTTTGTCATTGAATAAGGCATCTTGTGGAAGACACATTTAGAACGAAGAAAAAGTCAACAATTATGCGTGGAACATGCATCAATTTGGTATCAGAGCCAAGGTTTCTTATTCTAAAATCATATTTTCCATTTGTTCATAATGCCTTCCCGCCCATCATCCTTCAAAAATTAAAAATTGGTTCGGCCGCATACCCCATCCATCACCCTTTGGAATTTCTTTCTGTTCACTTCTTACACTGTTAATTTTTATGCAATTGTGCTGAAATTATTTCTCATTGATTTGCATATCACTTGGCCTAATTGCAGCTTTCACTTCTCCTGCTCAGGTCTCTATTACCCAAATTCATATTGACCTACCTTCTATGGACCCTCTTGCTACTGCACCTTCTATGCATGTTCCTCATCCAAGAATTCCAAGGTCCAGAGCTGCACTCTCTTACCTAAATGATTATCATTGCAACCTTATTCATTCACATGGCCTCTCTCAAATGTCTTGTTCTCTGTGTGTCTTATCCTATTCAATCTTATATCTCCTATGATCACTTGGCACCTCATTACAGGTCGTATATTCTTAATATAAGCATTGAACAGGAACCTGTTACATATCCACAGCAGCAGCATCAGCAGCCTGGCAGCAGGCTATGCAGGTAGAGTTGGCTGCTTTGGAGGCTACTCATACATGGTCCATTGTTCCTTTGCAATCTGGTGAGCAGCCTATTGGATGTAAATGGGTGTATAAAATAAAAAGGAAGGCTGATGGCTTAGTGGAAAGGTATAAGCCAACGTTAGTTGCAAAGGGATATACTCAGCAACCTGGGATAGACTATGATGACACTTTTTCCCTATGGCTAAAATGACTTCTTTGCATTTGCTTCTAGCTTTGGCCTCTCTTAATAACTGGCATATTCATCAACTTGACACAAATAATGATTTTTGGCATGGTGATCTTTACCAGGAGATATATATGGAATTGCCCAAGGAGTACATCCACCTTTTCCCAAAGCAGTTTATAAGCCACAAAAATCACTTTATGGACTTAAGCAGGATAGTAGACAGTGGAATGCAAAGCTCAAAAATTACTTGCTTTTTCATGGTTTTCAGCAGTCCAAACCTGATTACACTCTGTTTACTAGACTGACTTCAGAGAACTTTCTTGCTTTACTAGTTTATGTTGATGATATCATAGTAGTAAGGATTCACTTCTCTTGATTCAGAAGCTTAGAGATCATCTTCATTCTACTTTTAAGATCAAAGACTTGGGAGAGCTAAGATATTTCTTGGTGCTTGAGGTAGCAATGTCTCGAAAGGGAATTGGCATATGTCAAAGGAAATATACAGTGGAACTACTTGAAGAGTCAGGTTATTTGGCTGCTAAACCTGCATTGACGACCATGGAACAAAATTTAAAATTAGAGCAGAATGACTCAGATTTGATTACAGATGTGTCAGGCTACAAAAGACTAATCGGAAAGGTTATGTATCTTATAATCACTAGGCCTGATATATCATGTAATGTTCAACAGCTGAGTCAATTTTTTAGAGACCCCAATAGAGCTATAAATAAAGGCAGCTCAAAGATTGTTGAGGTAGTTGAAAGGAACTCCTAGCTAGGGGTTATTATTTCCTAGTACATGTTCAAAAGTGCTTAAAGCTATGTAGACTCAGATTAGGGGGTCGTACATAAACTAGAAGATCAGCTACAGGGTATTGTGTATTTCTTGGTAATGCTTTAGTGTCATGGAAAGCAAAAAAACAAACCACAGTTTCAAGATCTTCCTCAGAAGCAGAGTATAGGTCATTAGCCACAGCAACATCTGAGGTTCAGTGGTTGCTTTATTTGCTGAAGGACCTGGGAGTGACTCATCATCAGCCTGTTGAATTAGTTTGTGATAACAAGAGTGCCATCTGTATAGTAGAAAATCCAGTCTTTCAGGAGAGAACTAAGCACATAGAAGTGGACTGTCATGTGGTTAGAGACAAGTATCCAGGAGGCATAATCAAACCAATGCCTATATAGACTAAATTTCAAATTGTAGATTTATTCACCAAGGCATTAGGATCACAGAGGTTGCAATTCTTGACTTCAGCATTGGGAATATGTAATATCTATAAGAAGTAAGAATTGAGGGGGGTCTTGAAGATGTTGAGCCAACATCACACAAGAGAAAGGTTCAGAAACTACAGCAGCTCAGCACAAGTGGTAGCAGAGGGAATTAGGTGAAATTGAGTGAAACGTGTCCTTGTCCAGCTGAATTGAAGTAAGAGATATTATCTAGTGTTATCATTACATTGTGTAGAGACAGTTCGGTTCTTTTAGACGTTATTCACGGAGGAGCAAACTTCACCATGTCATTTTATTATTCACTATATCCCAAGCTTGTTATATGCTGAGGATAATAATTTATTAATGGCTATACCAGATATGCAAGAGGTGAAAACAGCAGTTTGGGATCTTAGTCCCACAAGTGCTGCAGGTCCGGTGGTTTTCCAGGCTCATTTTATCGTCGCTTTTGGGCAGTTATACAGATGGATGTGCATAAGGCAGTGCAGGAATTTTTCTTGGGCATTCCTCCCACGCGTCAGGTCGCGACTTCATTTATTACATTAATACCTAAAGTTCTGAACCCACAAACATTCTCAGATTATCGGCCCATTTGTTTGACAAATTTTCTGGCAAAGGTAATCACTCGCTTAATTGCAACTCGCATGGCAAATTTTCTACCGCGACTAATCTCTCCTAAGCAGGCGGGGTTTTTGAAAGGTCGTGATATTACAGAACAAGTCTTACTGGCGTAAGAGATGGTACATGTATTGGACAGACCGGTACGTGGGGGTCATGTTATAGTTAAGCTTGATATGGCTAAAGCATTTGACAAGGTTAGCTAGTCTTATCTTCGTTAGGCCTTATTGACTATGGGATTTCATGTGCGATTTGTTCGTATCATTTTAAATAAATTGTCAGCAACGAAGTGTTCAGTGCTTATTAATGGTAAGCCAGCGGGTTTCTTTCCAGTCTCCAGAGGGGTTAAGCAGGGAGATCCACTATCTCCACTGTTATTTATTCTAGCTACAGATTCCCGTGGACTTAAACTTTTGATGCAGGAAGGAGCGATTCTTGGATTTAATGCTGGCCGTGTACCCCAAGTATCACACTTGGGATTTGCTGATGATCTGGTGGTATTCTTAAATGGCTCAGTTGCAAATCTATGACGATCAGGTCTTTCTTAGATGACTATCAACATGCTTCGGGACAATTAATCAATTTTCATAAAAGTCAGGTGGTTGTTAGTGCCGGAGTTTCAGGGCCAAGAGCTTCTCAGAAGCTAGGAATGAGATTGACGTAATTACCAATGAAATACTTGGGTTCATAATTATATGAAGGTATTAATCGCGCTGCTTATTGTACATCCTTGTTAGCTCATGTAGATGCAAAGTTAAACTCATGAGCTTCTAAGCTTTTATCATTTGCGGGCCGATTGGTCCTGATTCGTCATGTCCTTGGATCTATGCCATTGCATATTATTGCGAGGTCAAGACTTCCGAAGTGTGTAGTGCAGGCAATTAATAGGCGCATGGCTCATTTTCTTTGGAAGGATCGCTATCATTTGCGCTCTTGGGGAAGGGTCTGCTGTCCAACAAAATTAGGAGGCTTGGGAATCCGTAACTTGGATTTGTTACAACAAGCTTATGAAAGTCTTTTGTGGTGGCGATTTCACACATCGCAGAGCCTCTGGGCAACATACAGTTGCGAGCAATATGGAAGAAGAGGAGTAGTGTCCGCTACCTTGTATGATTCTCCCATTTGGAAGCGCATTTATAGAGTTCACTCTTACATGGAGCATCACGTTTCTCATACCCCTGATGGCGTTTATTGGACTGCAGATTCGTCGGGTCAGTTTTCATTACGATGGGCTTATAACCAACTATGTACTGATATGACTTCTTTTGAATGTGTAAAGTTTGTTTGGTGGCCGATCTTGCCTTCTGGGGCAAAACTTTTCCTGTGGAAGTTATGGATGAGTGCGTTTCCTTTAGTAGATAATATATGCTCATGGCAGGCGATCTTTCCATCTCAGTGTGTTTTTGCAAGGTCCATTCTGACAGGAGGGACCATATTTTTCTGCAATGTCCGGTCATTCTCCCTATTTGGCAGGAAATGTCAATATTATTTTCTGGTCCTCTCCTGCAACAGGCTGCAATTCAAGGATACTTAATTCGTTGGTGGCGCACATCTGCTGCCACTTCAATGGTTCGCCAACTAAGGGTAGTGGTTTCATCTCTCACAGTTTGGGTGATTTGGAAGGAATATACATCTATCAGATTTGGTGATAGCTCTTTTTCATACAACCACTTATTTGAGCGACTTCGTGAGCAAATATTTATTTGGTGTGCTTCAACTAAAGGACGTAAATTTTTGATGTCGTTTCCTCATTTGGAAGACAGGGGATTTTCAACAAAAAATGCTCCATAGACAACATAAATTCGTCCGCTGGGAGTTACCACCTTCAGGTCGTTTTAAACTCAACATTGATGCTACGGCTGGATGGCTTGGAGCCGCAGCAGGAGCTATACTTCGTAATGATTTGGGAGAATTTATTTCGGGGGTCGCTTTTCCTTTACCGTCTGCAACTCCATTATGTGCTGAGCTTATGGCGTTGATTTATAGCCTTTTATACTATGCGAGAGATTATGACAGGCTAATCGTGGAGACTGATTGTCGCTTGCTATTATCATTTTTGTCACATCCAGAACGTTATATTGGCACTTTATTGGTGGATCTTCGTCGAGCTATCGAGTTCCTTAGTCTTAATGCTTCGTCTTTGCAACATTGTCCGTGTGAAGCAAATCCAGCAGCGCATTCGCTCTCTCGTCATGGGCTGCAGGCATCAGGAGGAATCGTATTTTCCTCATTTCCACGCTTACCATGCGAGGTTCCAGGAGCTATATTATTGGACACTTCAGTCCCACACTTGCGTCTTTGATAATACTCTCCCATTGGGTTGGCATTCTTACGCTCTTGTTGCCTATATCACTAGTTGATATAGGCAACATTAGTAAGTCTTCCTCTTTTGCTTCTACATTCGATTATGTTGCCATCAATAATGCAGATAAAGTTGTTTTTTATGACCATGCGAGGGCATCATCTTCTGAACGCTGGATCTTCATGACTACATTACAGCTGACCAACACTGGAGTTGCCTGTATTCATAATGAATGCAGGCAACATGGGTATGATATAAAGCTACGATATTCTATTCTTCATCTTTCTGCTGCTATTTATTCTGATCGATTTTATTTTGAGGTACAGAACACTGCGGAGTGCTGCATTTTAGCATTCACATATCACATCAAGCGCCAACCAGGAAACAACAAAATATGCGATTTAGGCGTACGAGTGCATCAATGGCCCAACAACACCGACTCTTATAGTTTAGAGATAGTTGTGCATTTGATGTTAACAAGACAATTTTCTTTTTACATTCCACAATTTCTATCATTATATTTTTGAAGGTGCTATTGTACATATTATGCATTTCATTTACTTTTGCGTAGGAGACTTTCCTACATTAAATGTAACCACGATATTCCTCCGCCACAAGTGAGGGCAGATTATTAATAAAACAACAAGACGGTACCGCCCATCTTTCACTGGAAAAAATATAATATTTATATACGCATGGCACCATTTAGGGTAAGAAAAAAGAAGAAGAATTGTGGTGAGAAAAATACCCCAACAAAATACCAAGTATACAAAATAGTGTAGAAATCAAATGATAGTATTTTGTCCTACCCTAACCACTCTCACTCCTTCATAACTTGTGTAACTACACCCATTTGGATAGAAGACAAATTTTCGTCTTCTTCAACCAATTATACATCATTTCTTCTACCCTAAATCTTACACTATCTCACACACTTCTTACACCATTCAACTAAGCCACAACCACTCCCTTCCTCTCTATCAAGCAAGGCCAAAGTCAAGAAACAAAGAAGATATTTGTCTTCCACACACCACCCACTTACACATTCCATCACCATTATTTTTCTTCTAATTCTTTCCAACTCCCTACCCATTTTGAAATCTTCATAATTGTCTCCATTCACTCCCTTCCCACTCCACTTTTGATCGGCCTTTTACACCTCAAGAATAGGGATATTTCGTTTCTTCTTTTGTTCTACTTTACTCTATTGTCTTACAAGCCTTTACCCACTTCCATCTTATCCCATCAATCTTCATAATTTCTTCCTTCCCCTCCCCCCAAAAACCTCCCAACCATCCCCTCATTCCTCTTACATCTCCTTTCCATCTTCAACTTATTTCATCTCCCACATTCCTCTTTTCTTACACTTTTAAGCCAAGCAACCACCAAATCCTCTCCAACTCATTCAAGTCTTCACAATTAAGTTTTTCCCTCTCCACCCAAGCTCCAACCGTCCCCCTCTTTTCCTTCCACTCAATTTCATCTTCTACTCATTTCTCCTCCTACACACTCTCTTTTCTTCATCCAAAGGAAGAACAAGTCCTCCAAACTCCTTCTTTTTCTCCATGGCGAAACTTCTAAGAAGAATAAGACCAAGAAAAACATTCTTCTTCTTCGCTGCTAACACTTAGTAAATCTTCATATCCAAAACATTTCTCTTTCCTTTCCAAGAAAAGCAAAACAGTGTCTTTCAACCTCAATTTTATTCCTCTTGGCCGAAAGTTTCCCAAGCAGGGAACAAAGTGTGATTTTTTTCTTTTCATCACTTACACACATCCAAAACAATAACTACAACATCCTTCTTCATTTCAAACATCATGGCTAAATTTCTAAGGGTTGAGAACTAAGGTGTATCAAGGTAAAAACATCATCTAAGATAAGCTATATTCCTTCCATTTATCCATTTCCATAGTTGCTCACTAACTTCTCCATTTTGGGTGTCCAAACCATGGTTACTTACAAGGTTAAATGAGAAGGTTTTCTTCAATCCAAGTGAAGAAATCTTCACTTTCATACTAAGTTAAGTGATAAAGGCAAGTACTCTTCCAAGATCCTTCATGGATTTTCAAAGATCTATGTATTTATGTTTACATAAAGTTGGATCATTCAAGATATACGTTCAATGTTTCTGTATCAAGAATATGTAAAAGCTATGTTTATAAGTGGGGTAAATATAATGATATATGTATCTATGTACACACAGCCAACAAAGGAGAAAAATAGGCTGTATGCATAAATAACATGAAATGGACACACATATATAATATATGTCCAAGTTAAATAAAGGAAACGAGGATATATGATTTTATATATTAGCAAAAGTGTACTAAGAATACATTTTTATGCATATGTTCATATGTTTTCTATAAAGATCATCACTTATGTGTTTGTTTATGATTTTGATATGTTTCTTGATGATCTAAAAGTCTATTTATATATATGTACATTTTAGGCCAAATTATGGTTTTTGGTAGCCTATTTACTTTATTTTATGGTTTTCATCATTTGTATGTCTATGTATTTTATGATGATTTTACAAGTCATTATGTTGATGAAAACTAATATGTATATAGTTAGTATAAATATCAAAACAATATATAAGTAACAGATGTGACAAAGGATATATGTACATTTTTTTATTAACAGAGATTTTATTAATGATAAGCCTCACTTTTGGCAGAGGAAAACCATATTACAATCATCAGAGTATGCGAATAAATGAAATAATGAATTGATAATAACATATCTCTATTCGTATATGATATGCCGCATTAAAACCTTGCTAGGTAAAACCACCCTTGTGGATAAAACCCTGGTGAAGGAAAAAGCATACATATTTATACGGCTGTCATTGATATGAATCGAATCTAAACTTGAGTACAAATGTGTGGTTGCTGTAGACGATGGGATGGGCAGAGTTCTCCAGGAGAAGCATTGGAGGTCGTTGATGGAGCTTGTCTGGTTCGGGAGATGCCATACCTCGGAAGAAACCTAGGGAGAAGTTATACCAATGATAGAGAGAATCCAAAGTAAAGAAAATAGAAATGTCAAGCACATACCGTTGTCGCCTTGGCAAAGTGTGTGCCAAGGCGACGATATTATGTAAAGACTCTGTGGAGTATTTTCTGCTGAGTACTTCAGTGCAGGATAGAAAATTCGCGCCACCAATATGTATAACCCCAGCCATGCAATGGTTAGTATAAAGAGCCAGTTATGAAGCAGTAGGAAACAGTATAAAATGCAGGCCAAAAGATAACGATACATACCGAGCCTGCCTGCATCCCGTAGGATACAGGCAGGTAGATTGTTGAAACTCCAATCCATGTGGAAGACTGTAATTTGTTAAACAACACGCAATTGAACGGAAGAAAGATCCAACGAGATAGCAGCGCGCACCATCGAGGGAAGAGTATGCGAGGAATAATAATGTGTGATGGGGTCCATCATTGCGTGTTGAGACAAGTAATGAGCTGCCATATTAGCCTCCCGATAGATGTGATGATAATCAAGCCGATGAAGATGTATAAGTGTGTGAAGTAGCCGGAGATAATAGTTGCCATGAACCATGTGCGGGCGGGTCAACCGAGAGATCATTTGAGCACAATCTGATTCTAATGTGATGTTACGATGTAAGGGAAGGAAATATAGAAGACCAAATAATGCTGCTTGAATCTCTGCGTTCAGTGGCGTAGCTGGGGGCAGCCTAAATGAGATTGCTCCCACACACGATCCCATGTGATCGCGTAATATAGCTCCTCCTGCTGCATACTGTCTGCCAACTACCGCATCTGTATTCAATTTCAATCGACCCGGCGGCGGATATAACCAGCGAATCAAAGTAGGCCGTGGAGGAGTCAGCGATGGAAGCCAAGAGAAATATTGTCGATGATCACCAGCGAGTTTAGTGCCTGCTATTTTTTTGCACCAAATCGTAATGTCATAGCGAATTGAAGCCTGAATGGATGTCAATGTAATGTTCGTTTGCTCTCTGTAAACTAAAGATGTATAGCCACGCCATATATTGTACAGTATAATCGCTGGAATGATAATTTTGAAAACCCCAAGGAGAGACGAAAAGGACGAACGATACCACCAAGCAAGTATATATTGGCGCAATTGCAAGGACGATGGCATAGGACAATGTAGTTCTCTAGCATAATAAAGCCATATTGGGCGGACATGTACGCAATACATGAAAACATGATCTGCTGTAGCTGACTCTCTCTTACAGAAGGGACATTGAGTTGGGTGAGAAGTAGTGTACCTGCCAATATAATCCTCTAATGGGAGCGCAGAATGGAAAAGTCGCCATAAGAAGATCTGAATAATCGGGGAATGCTGTTTATACCAAATGAACCTTGCCGAGAGGATGCGTGGATGAGGCGTGCGGCAAGCATCATAAGCACTGCGCAATGTAAATTCTCCTGTTGGTGTGTGCAACCATGTAAGATGCATTCCTAGGCCAGCAGATTGTGAAAGACAGAAAGGATGTATATGGCAAATTATTTTCCAGATTGGAGAATCTGGTAAACGAGGCAAGTAATCTCCGCGATGACCATATTTAGCGTGCATATATGTGCTCCAAAGTGTAGAATGCTGCCGATATGACCACCAAATATGACAATGATAAGCTTGTTGCAACTTGTTAAGGTCTCGAATCCCCATGCTGCCTTCCTCCTGAGGTGCATAGATAGCGCTCCAAGAGACCCAGTGATACCTACGACCCCAATAAAATGATGCCATTTTCTGATTTATGATCTTAATAACTGATTTAGGCAGGCCACCAGATGCAAGAATGTGTAATGGTAATGCTGCTAAAACAGAACGCAACAAAACTAAACGACCAGCAGAGGAAAGTAGTCGAGAGTGCCATCCATGAAGTCTGTCATCAATATGCTGCAATAAAGGAGCACAATATCTAGCGCGGGAAATACCTTTATGTAAGTAGGAGCCAAGGTATCTGAAAGGTAAAGAAGTACATTTCATGTTGATGATGTCCTCTAAATTCCGTCGCTGCCCGGGAGATATATTAGTAGATGGAATCATACTGCTTTTTTGAAAATTGATCTTTTACCCAGAAGCAGTTTCATATTGAGTGAGGAAGGCACGAAATCGTCGAAGATTGCACTGTGTACCACGTAAAAATTTCAACAAGTCATCTGCATATGCCAAATGTGTTATAGTAAATGGAATTCTCCCTAATCGAAAAGGCTGCAATTGCCCAGCTGCTGTTAATGCCTTTAAGCCTCTGCTGAATCCCTCCGATGATAAAATAAACAGTAATGGAGATAGAGGATCCCCCTGTTTTACACCTCTATATGGGCGAAATATTGAGGAAGGTTGACCGTTAATTAGTATTGATAATGTGGTAGCCCGCAAGTGGTTGAGTATAATGCGAATGAAAAAGTCAGAGAAACCAAATGAGCACAACAATTTCTCCAAGTATTCCCAACTGACTCTATCAAATGCTTTCATCATATCTAGCTTTAAACATACCTGTGAACCACCCTTATCCATCATATGTATCATTTCCCGTGCCAAAAGAACCTGTGAAGAAATGTCGGAGCCTGGAATAAAACTGGTTTGCTCCGGAGATATTAAGCGTGGAATCAAAGTACTCAAGCGACTAGCAACAATTCGTGTGCACACTTTACTCAGAAAATTAGTTAAACATATTGGGCGAAAATCACTGAATGTAGCAGGCGACTGTTTCTTAGGAATCAATGTAATAAGCGCAGAAGCCATTACCGTAGGCTGTGGAACACCAAGAAAAAATTCTTCAACTACTTTTACCACGTCAGTATGAATGATAGACCAACAGGATCGATAAAACTGACCATTAAAACCATCTGGTCCGGCCGCACTAGTAGGATGTAAATGCCAAACTGCATCTTTAATTTCAGACTCCATGGGTATTTGCGTGAGTAGCATATTATCATCTGAAGAAATCACCCGTGGAATATGGCAGAGAATGTCAGCATAATTATGCGTATGCTCATTGGCAAATAAGGCTGTGTGAAATGATACTGCTTCATTCATAATCTCACTAGGTGTGGAGCATAAGTCGCCGTTTGGGGTGTGTATTTGTTGAATTTGTAATTGCAACCGTTTTCCTTTGACAATAGAATGGAAATATCGGGTATTGGCATCACCCTCCTTTAACCATCGGACACGAGATTTTTGCTTCCAAAATTGCAATTCATAGGAGGATGCTTGAAGATAATCAGCTTTTGCTTTATGATATATGATCTTGTTTGCTTCAGTAGGGGACGCATCCTAGGCAGCCTCTGCATGTGTAAGCACCGATTCAGCCTGCTGGACATTTGAAAATATATTACCAAAGATCTCTTTGTTCTAACGCTTGATGTCTTTCTTTAAACTGAATAATTTTGAATAGAAACCATACATGCCCCCCGTAGTAGGATAAGCCGCCCAAGCATTCTTTACATACGTATGAAAGTCCGGATGTAGTAACCATGCATCCAGAAATCGAAAGGAACGACGAACCATGGACTGATTTATACGGCAGAGAAATAATAGTGGTGTGTGATCAGATGTAATACGCGGAAGATGAGTGAGCTGCAATTCATCAAATTTATATTGCAAAGCAGAGTTAATAAATAACCAGTCTAATCGCCGACGTACTCTGCCCAGTCCTCTACCATCTGTCCAAGTAAACTTAGGCCCATGAAATTGTGGAGACATCAAAGAGCATGACTCAATACAGTCATTAAAATCCTGCAAAACTGAAAGAGATGGTTGTGATCGGCCTTCATGATCAGACAAAGACCGAAATGTATTGAAATCTCCCCCAACAATCCAAGGCAATGTAGATGCTTCTAAGAATGTACATAAAGAATGCCATAATGTGCGGCGTAGCAAGAGCCTATGTTTGCCATAAACGACGGACAGCACAAACGAATACTGCATTGGCCGAAAAAGTAGAGTAAAGTGTAGCACTTGATCATCATCCTGGGCCGAAATCAACTGAAAAACTGAGTCACGCCAGAAAAACAAAATGCGTTCAGACCTCGATGAAAAAGAATCTGAAAAACCAAAATCTAAAGCATAACGATTAATATTGACAGATGAGTGTTTTGGCTCTATCAAAGCAAGTATATTTAAACGGTGATCACGAATTAGCTGATGCATTCTAGGGAGAGAGGCACGCATGCCTCTTATATTCCATATCATAATATTCATTGAGAAAGAGTAGTGTCACTTCCCTGAATCGCATGAGACGCACTGCGTGTAAGCATAGTAGATGGCGGCAACGGTGAAAGATCCTTTCTAGACCAACGCTTACGACGTGGGACAACAGGAATAAATTCTGCTGAGTCTGTTGTTTCCTGCAATCGTGAAATAAGAATATCTGTGTCCGGTGTTGGAGGTAGGAGCTGCATACGACAGACAACCTCATCCGGTACTGTCAGAATATCTGAGGGTGATTCGCCGGCGGGAAGATCATTATCCGAAGAATGGCCTATATCACAATGATCCAAAATATCCTGCATATTATTGATGACAAGCGCATCAGGTAGGTCTGCCTGTATATTAGACGGGGCGGCCGCTGGGTCACTGTGAGGTTGTGAAACTTGAGCTGTTATTGGTTGATCCACAGGAAATGCGGCAGGTGCTGCTGGTTGTTTATTTTTTACTGGGGTTCAACGTTGCAATGGGCGGCGTGGTGGTGGGGGAGGTGGAGGAGGCACCGTGGATGATTTTTGTGGCGGACATGAAGCGTCTACATGGCCTAAACGTCTTTGTATCATGATACTGTCTTTGGTGAAATGTTTATCTTTTATGCGGAGGTGGCGCCGGCGACAACAGCCGCAAAGGAAGGCGGCGGGTTATCCATAAGCGTGAGCGATCAAGACAGCAATGGGTGCAAATATTTCGTTCGAATGAATGCAGCGATGTAAAAGCAATGACAGCGAGTGGTGGAGAGGACGATCAAATCAACCGTGCAACTAGGCAGGTGCGGTGGCGGCTAGAGCCACCGGAACGTTTGCGCCGGATAAGGATATATGTACATATATATATATATATATTGAAAGTTCTCTTTTATTAATGAAAAACCTCACTTATGGTGGAGGAATACCAGATTACAGAAGTTTCATCATATGAAAATAAATAATGCAGCGATGTAAGGATTAGCAATCTCCAATCGTATATGATATGCCGCATTAAAACCTTGCCAAGTAAAACCACCTTTGTGGATAAAACCTTGGTGATGGAAAAGCGTACATATTTATACCATTGGAGAATTGCCTTTGTACAATTCGTGCAAGTCCAGTATATTGAAAAAATGTGTGCGATGTCAAACCCACATATAGCAATCCGCTGGCAAAACTACATGATGATCGATGTCCCTTTGATGATAGCCAACGCCTCTGACTCGAAGCTACCAACCGTCGTACATCATAGAAAATCACATGAAATATCATAGTAAGTATGGCGTACAGGAGATACGGAAAGTGAATGATTAGGAAGCAAGACATACCCATGTTGCCTTGATTCCACAAGAACCAAGGCAACCAAAGCAATGTTAGATGTTCCCTCCGGCCAGTTGCAGCGATGCAGTGAGCTTTGCTCGTTTGTGCTATGACACACGACCAGGTAGGGTGTATATATATATAAATTTAGGTGAAGGATGGGCGGTACCGTCTAAGTATTTAATTAATATACAAATCCTCACTTGTGGTAGAGGAATACCACAGTTACATTATCGGTCCTAGCTATGGTGGGAGACTCTCCCAAACTAAACAAAATAGATAACAAAAAACGCATAGAAATCGCAAAATACAAGAAAGCAATAGACTATAGTGTGAAAATATCATCAATAAGCCCTATACTCCTGATCTAGCGTAGCCCTTATCATGCCTGGCTGTGGTGAACCTCGTCTTTGTCGATATCTTCAGTTCAGAATGTGACTGATACACAGTGTACCTCAAATAAACGGACAAGTAACCCGTTATGGGCATATATATTTTTTTTATGAAAAGTTATTTTATTGAGATAAACCTCACTTATGGTGGAGGAAAACCTTATTATAGAAAAAGAACTACGTTAGAGTATTGTGAAAGTAAAAAATTTGATGATTATCACCCTCCAAATCATATATGGTATGCCGCATTAAAACCTTGCCAAGCAAAACCACCCTTGTGGATAAAAACTTGGCAAAGGAAAAGCGTACATATTTATATGATTGGAATAGTGATAGATATTATAGTACGTTATGACAGAAAATACAATCCAAATGGACAAAGAAAAGAGCCGTCAAGTGTCCGCCAAAAAATCATGAAGCAATGAGGGTTGTTGAGGCCGCCACACAGCAAACATTGCGTCGTCAGCATCAAAGATATAGCGCACCATGCCATGTTTCCCCATCCATGCACATGTGAAATAAAATGCTAAGTCAATTAGGTATGGCAAATGAAACAAAAAGAAAGGTACCAACAGAATGTGGAGCGTACCGAGTCTGCCTTCCCCCACCAGGGTACAGGCAGAAAAAAGTAATGAATGCCAATCCATTTTGAAGACCAGAAAAGCTCAAAGGGTGCACAAACTCACGGTTGAGAGGTCCAATGAGACGGAGCTTCGAACTAATGGGGGAAGAGTATGGCGAGAGTAGTATGTTGTCAGAGGCACCAACATTGCGTGCTGAGCAAGGTAGTGAGCAGCCATGTTTGCCTCTCTGTAAACATGGACGAAATCCAGCCGATGAAGATGAAGTAGTGTCTGTAATAATCGCAGATGATAGTTTCCAAAAACCGATTGCTGTTGGCGTAGACGTGTTAGCATCTAAGCACAATCCGATTCAAGGATAATTGAACGATAAAGTGGGAGGAAATATAGCAGACCAAACACCGCTGCCTGTATCTCTACCATAATTGGTGTGCTTGGCGGCAAGCAAAAAGAAATCGCTCCCACACAAACACCCTCATGATCACGTAAAATAGCCTCCCCACCTGCATAACATCTGCCCACCGCCGCATCTATATTTAATTTTAATCTGCCAGAAGGAGGTCAGCGCCAACGTACCACAAGCGGACGCAAAGATCGAAGCGGTGGAATCCATGAAGGCTGTGATATTATCCCTCTCGCAAGTTTAGAACCATGAATTGTCTTGCTCCACATGACAAGGTCATACTGGATAGAAGCCCGAATAGAGGACTGAGCAAAAGAGTTCGAGTCGCCATACACTAATGACGCGTAGGTGCGCCATATATTAGACACAATAATAGTCGGAACAACAATTTTTAACACGCCCAATAGTGATGAAAATGTAGCCCGATACCACCAAGATAACAGATATTAGCGAAGATGTAGTGACATGGGGGACAAACAGTGTAACTCAGATGCAAAGAAATCCCAGATTGGACGAATGCGTTCGCAGTAGAGAAAGACATGATCTACCGTGGCCGAAGCTAGCTTACAAAAAGGACATTGTGTGGGACGAGCGGCAGAATACTTAACAATGTAGTCCTCAAAAGGCATAGCAGAATGAAAAAGTCGCCATAACAAAAGTTGATTCGCATGTGAGTGATGCTTAAACCAAATGTATTTCGCAGAAAACAGTGTTGGATGGGGCGTGCGGCATATATCATATGCAGAGCGTAAAGAAAATTCCCCCGAACCAGAGGGTGTCCAGCTGAGATGCGAATCCTGGCCTTCTGTCTGAGCAAGGCAGGTGTTATGAATTCGACAGATAAGCTTCCAAACCGGCGAATCCGGAAGCCGAGGTAGATAATCCCCACGATTTCCGTATTTTATGTGCATATATGTACTCCAAAGCGTGTCATGCTGTTGATATGCCCACCAAATACGACAGTGATAAGCTTTTTGTAAACTGCTGAGATCACGAAGCCCCAACCCACCTTCATCTGTAGGTGTAGAAATAGTAGACAAAGCAACCCAATGATGTCGATGTCCCCAGTAAAATGCCGCCATTTTACTTTCTAGAATTTTGATCACAGATTTTGGCAAACCTCCAGCTGCAAGAACATGTAACTGAAGAGCAGAAATCACAGAATGAAGTAAGACAAGGCGCCCTGCTGAAGATAAAAATCGAGAGTGCCATCCATGCCGTCGGTCATCAATGTGCTGTAGCAGGGAAGTACAGTACTTAGAGCGATTGATACCCTTATGTAAATATGACCCAAGGTAGCGAAATGGTAAGCCAGTACACCGCCTATTCAATATGGTCGCAAATATATGGCGCTGATGATTCGACGTGCAGGCCGAAGGGATAAAACTGCTCTTATGAAAGTTTACCTTTTGCCCCGAAGCAGATTCATACAAAGATAAAAATGAATGAAACTGTCGCAAATTTTGTTGTGTACCACGCAAAAACACAAGGAGATCATCTGCATAAGCTAAATGCGTGAGAGCAAAAGGAATTCTCCCTAGGCGAAAAGGTTGTAACGTGACAGATGAGACCAAAGATTTTAAGCCTCTGCTGAAACCCTCAGATGAAAGTATAAAGAGTAAAGGAGATAACGGGTCACCTTGTTTAACTCCTCTGTAAGGCAAAAATGTTTCAGATGGTTGGCCATTAATCAAAATTTCTAGAGTAGTTGCTCGCAAATGATTTTGGATTATGCGAATGAAGAAATTAGAGAAGCCAAACCGTTGGAGTAGGAGGTCCAGATATTCCCAACTTACTCTATCGAAAGCCTTCATCATGTCCAACTTTAAACCTAATTGATAGCATGTGAACCATCTCCCGAGCCATAAAAACTTGCATGGATATATCATGTCCCGGCAAAAAGCCAGTCTGCTCCTAAGAGATTAATTTGTGAAGCAGCTTACCCAAATGGGTGGCAATGATTCGCATACAGACTTTACTCAGGAAATTTGTGAGGCAGATAGGCCGAAAATCACTAAATGTTTATGGGGATGGTGTTTTTTGAATCAAGGTGATTAAAGCACTAGCCATCACTGAGGTCTGCGGAATGCCATGGAAAAATTCCTGCACTGCCTTTAAAACATCTGTATGAATAGTAGGCCAACACGATCGAAAAAACTTACCATTGAAACCATCTGGTCCTGCCGCACTCTAAGGGTCAAGATGCCATACTGCCTCCTTCACTTCAGCTTCCATTGGCAACTGTGTGAGCATGGTGTTGTCTTCCTTTGATATGAGATGAGGGATATAAGAAGTGCATCATGATTATGTGTTGCCTCCCGAGCAAACAAAAATGTATAGAATGAAATAGTTTCTGCCATAATGTCCTGGGACGAAGTGCACAGTGCACCAGAGGATGTGCGAATTTGTTGGATTCGTAATTGTGTCCAGCGCCCTTTGACAATAGAGTGAAAATAGTGTGTGTTGGCATCACATTCCTTGAGCCATCGGACCCTCGCTTTCTGTTTCCAGTAATGCAACTGATATGTGGAGGCCCAAAGATAATCAGCTTTTGCTCGATGATATGCCTCACGTGTCACATCATTTGGGTCTGCATCCCAATCACGCTCAGCACTATTTAGAGAAGTCTCGGCTTGCATAAGATTTGTAAAAATATTGCCAAAGATTTCTTTATTCAAAAGCTGAACGTCCCTCCTCAGAGAAAATAATTTTGAATAAAAGCCATACATACCACCCGTAGTAGGATACGATGACCAAGCATTCTGCATGTATGAGTTGAAGTCCGGATGAAGCCACCAAGAGTCTAGAAATCTAAAAGAGCGACGTCCCCCGGCCATACCTAAGCGACATACAAACAGCAATGGCGTGTGATCCAAAGAAACTCTCGGGAGATGTGTAAGCTGCATATCCTCAAACACATCTTGAAAAGAACAGTTTACAAATTACCAATCCAATCTTCTGTGAACACGACCTAAACCCCTTCCATCAATCCAAGTAAATCTGGGTCCGTGAAAGGACGGAGTCATAAGAGATCAAGATTCGATACAGGCATTAAAGTCTTGTAACACTGCAAGGGAGGGATTTGAACGCCCACTATGATCATCAAGAGTCCGAAATGTATTAAAATCCCCTCCTACCAGACATGGCAACGCAGAAGCCCTAGAAAAGTCACATAAGGATTGCCACAGAGAACGACGTAATGAGGATGTGTGCTTTGCATACACTACCGACAATACAAATGTAAATTGAATGGTACGAAAGAGCAATGTGAAATGAACCACTTTGTCATGATCCTACATAGCAAGCAAACGAAACTCTGAATCACGCCAAAAAAACCAAATACGTTCCGACTGAGAAGAGTAATAATGCGAAAAACCAAGGTCCAAACCAAAACCAGTAATGCGTGAAGGAGGGTGCTTTGGCTCAAGAAGTACAAGTAAATTTAAGCGATGATCTCATATCAAATGATGAAATTTAGGTAGAGAGGCACGCATGCCTCTTATATTCAATATTAATGCATTCATTGAGAAAGAGTATAGTCACTTCCCTGCAGGACATGCGAAGCACTACGCGTCAGTACAGTAGATGGTTGTAAAGGCGGTAGATCCTTCTTGGCCCGGTGTTTCTGCCGGGGTATGACAGATACAAATTCGGCTTCCACAGTAGGCTCCTGTAATCTCGATATCAAAACCTCCACATCAGGTGATGGAGGGATTAACTGCATCCGACGTACGACATCCTCTGGGACATTCTGCAAGGCATCTGTCAAATTGTCTACTGGCAATTCTGTATCTGAATCTATCAATATAAAGATCTAAGGATTGTCAGTCTCCAATCATATATGATATGCCGCATTATAATACAAGTTTTTCTTGAAAATATATATATATATATATATATATATATATATATATATATATATATTTAGAAGAATATATACATTTATTAGATAACCTCACTTATGGCGAGGAATACCATAGTAGAAAGAAATCATCGTATGAAAATAAATGGAATAATGAGCTAATGAGTGCCAACCGCCAATCATATATGATATGCCGCATTAAAACCTTGCCAAGTAAAACCACCGTTTTGGATAAAACCTTGGTGAAGGAAAAAGCGTACATATTTATATAATTAGAGGGTTGGGTCAATACATAGAAATGCAAAAATGTACATGATAAGGTCGCTCCCAAAAACAGATTGCGCAGCTGATAGCCTTGGATACTCCAGTGAACCGGTGGTAGAGAAAATAAACGCAGAAGGATATCATACAACACTTGCCAGCGCACCATCCTAACTGAGATAACCATATGGCGTCAAGGTTGATGTAGTTGTTTCCTGAATGTATCATGACCTCATGATATAATTATGTGCGGATTGGTCCAATTCTCCGGTGTAGTACATCTAGAGCCAAACACGAATAAAGCAGATATGAGTAATCGATAGATAGTAGAGTTAGAATTGCTAATGATTAAAACTAAAATCATACCCAGCCTGCCTGCATTCATTGGAATGCAGGCAGAACCCATAGTGTTGTGCCAATCTATGAGGAAGACAATCGTATCAAGTATGACGGAGGTGTCGAGTAGTGACATCTTATGTGACACAGCTTCGGACCATGGAAGGTAAAGATTCCCACGTGTAATAGGCCGTTTTTGGCGATCGTAAGGCCTGTTGTGCTAAATAGTGAGCAGCCAAATTTGCCTCCCTATAAGTGTGTTGTATGACAATACGCATGTGACGCAGCAAGGAATGCAAAATCTGGAGATTAAAAGAAGCTGACGGCAACAAAGGATGATAGAGCAGCTGAGAAAGGTGAAGATTATCTGTTTACAGTATGATGTTACGATATAATAACAAGAAATAGAATAATCCTAATAGAACAGCTTGGGCCTCCGCCATATATGGCTCGCACAACGGCAAGCAAAAAGAAAGTGCCCCAACATAGTCTCCCTTCGTATCACGTAAAATGACCCCTCCAGCAGCGATCTTACGTCCAACTGCAGCATCTATATTCAGCTTCAACCTTCAAGTAGGTGGAACCAACCATCTAACAACATGTGCCTGTTTTATGCGCAGGGGAGGCATAAAGTGCAAATGTTTCACTAAATGATAGTCATAAGCCAATTTGGTACCATCCAATGTCTTAGCCCAAGAATAAATGTCTTTGCGTATAATCGCCAAATGGATAAAAAAAGAAGAGAAAGAATAAACTTTATGACATATTATAAATATAAATAAGTATGTCATGAAAAGAAATGGCCGTTAGACGAAAACATGGAATAAGCAAGTGTGCTATATGGAAAACGAATTATAGATATAAAAATACATATATTTCGGCCATATAACCAAAACATGGAAAATAAACCTTGTTACATGTTAGAAACATAGATATATATATTATATAGAGATTGGACCATAAGATAAAAAATATAGAATAAGGAAGTATGTTAAATGAAGGAAATATAAATATGTATATATATATATATATATATATATATATATATATATAATCTTTCGCTGCTGCCGCCTGGCTCTGGGTTTATCGAAGCTGTGATCGCGCCGCCGCCGGCCTTGCGGCTTTGCCGCCGTCGTTTTCCCCTTCACCGCAACGTTCATGCTTTTTCTTGATTGTTTTGCCTGTTTTTCAAGATTATCAGCCTCTTGACAGCGTTACCCGCGATGGTTTCAACGCCGCAGCCGTCGTTCGCTGCGGTGGTTTCTGGTGCCGCTTCATCACAGAGTATTTCGATATCGCCGAAAAAAGTCTCACGCTACAAGGGCATCCCAATGATTTCATTTCTTGATGCCGAGATTGATGCTCTTGCTGCTCCATTTAAGCATTCGTTGGTGGGCACGTTCTGGAATGGCCGACCTCCATTGAAGGTCATCCATGAGGTATTTGAAAAGATTGGGTTCCATCATGATTTGCGCATCACTCTTATAGATCAGACACATATATTGTTGAATTTTCGGAATGAATCAGATTATTTACGCTGCTTTTATCTCTGTTCTTGGCTAATATTGGGCTGTCATATGCGTGTTACGAAATGAACTATTGATTTTGATCCTGCTACAGACGTCCCAATAGTCCCCGTTTGGATTGCCTTTCCTGGATTGCCTATTCATCTACATCATCGAGACTCGCTTTTCGAAATTGTTCGTACTATAGGTACACCGATCAAGCTTGATGTTGCTACAGCAGATGGACTACGCCCTTCTGTTGCAAGGGTATGCGTGGAAGTTGATATATCCCAAGAATTGCCACAGAAGATTTATTTGCAGGCAAAAAGTAGGATGATTTTGCAATCTGTTGTTTATGAGGATTTGCCACAGTTTTGCACCTCATGCAGAAGGCTTGGCCATGCAGCCACAGAATGTCGTCCTACAGCTATGGCCCCTATCCCGCCTCCGCCCCCGCCGCCGCCACCACGTCCAAGGGCACAACGTTGGACTCCGGTTAAACGGAAGGAGGGCAGTACGAATGCGGCTGATCCCCCGTCATCTCAACCTCCAGTTATCATCCCACAATCGCACGTGGGAGATGATCTGCCTTTTGCTGAGGAGCAAACGGTGCCTTAGCCCACTGAAACTATGGATATTGGACACACTTCAGACAATGATTTGCCAGAGCATGAGCAACCGCCGGAGATCAATACAGTTACGGACGAAGTGGTTAGGCGGATGGAAATGATTCCTACATCTCCGGACGACGATGTTTTACTATCTCGTCTACAGGATTAAGATAATGCAGAGTTCATTCCTGTTGTTCCTCGTCGCAAGCGTCGCTCCAAAAAAGATCTCCCACCTTTACCGCCATCCACAATCCTCACTCGTAGTGCGTCGCATGCCATCCAGGGAAGTGATACTACTCTGTCTCAATGAATATATTATTCTGGAATATACGAGGCATGCGGGCCTCTTTGCCTAGATTGCATAACTTGATTCATGAGCATCATCTAAACATTATAGCAGTTATTGAACCAAAACACTCACCCTCTCATATTGATCGTTTTGCTATGGATATTGGTTTTTCAAATCATTTCTTTTCTCAGTCAGAACGTATTTGGTTATTTTGGCGTGATGTCGATTTTCATTTGGTTTGCTCGCAGGATCAGCAATAGGTTGTACATTTTACTTTTCTGGTTCGGCAGCTACAGCAACACTTTGTACTATCGGTGGTCTATGGCAATCATACAGTCTCTCTTCGTCGGTCCCTATGGCATTCCCTGTCTGCCTTTTCGGACTCCAACGATTTGACTTGGGTTATTGGGGGCGACTTTAATACTTTCAGATCGCTGGAGGATTATGCAGGACGATCTCAACCTTCTCTCACATCCCTACAGGATTTTGACGATTGCATTGAACCGTGTTCTTTAATGTCTCCACAGTTTCATGGGCCTTGATATACATGGACTGATGGTAGGGGCCTAGGTCGGATACGACGCAGGCCTTATTGGATATTTTTCAACTCTTCTTTTCATGATGTGTTTGACGACACGAAATTATTCCATCTACCTCGAGCTACTTCAGATCATACACCATTACTACTCTTGTGTCAATTGGGTAATTTGGAGGGCCGCGGATCCTTTCGATTTTTAGATTCGTGGTTGCATCATCCGGACTTCCACTCTTATATGAGAGCTGCTTGGACATCCTATCCGACCACTGGAGGTATGTATGGTTTCTATTCGAAATTACGTCGTCTGAAGAAGGATATACAGTGCTGGAATAAAGAAATCTTTGGGAATATTTTCTCCAATGTACAACGTGCGGAATCAGTTATGACACAAGCGGAACATGCTTGGGACGCTGACTCGTCAGAGTCAAACCGTGAGGTATATCATACGGCAAAGGCAGAATATCTTCAAGCGCTATTATATGAGTTTCATTTCTTGAAGCAGAAGGCACGTGTACGATGGCTCCAAGATGGTGATGCCAATACACGTTATTTCTACTCCATAGTGAAAGGTCGGCGTACTCAGCTGTGGGTTCAGCAGATTCGTGCGTCTGATGGTCGATTATGCACGGATATTGCATCAATAAAAGCTGAGGCAGTATCTTATTACACCTCTTTATTTCAGCGGGAACACACGCACACTTATGAGGCAATCCTTAGCAACATCCCATCCATAGTTACTGCGGAGGATAATTTCATGCTTACAAAGGTGCCCACAGAAGAAGAGGTCAAGACATCAGTATGGCATTTAGACCCTCACAGCGCTGCAGGACCTGATGGATTCCATGGTAACTTTTATCGTTCGTGTTGGTCAGTTATTTGTTCTGATGTGGTTAAGGTTGTCCAGGAATTGTTTCTAGGCATCCCTCAGCCTGATGTCATGGCAAGTGCCCTTATTACATTAATCCCAAAAAAACCATCTCCGGACACGTTCAGTGACTTTCGACCTATCTGTCTCACAAATTTCTTGAGTAAAGTATGCACGAGGATCTTGGCTACAAGACTTAATACTCTACTTCCACAGCTTATTTCCCCGAAGCAAACTGGCTTTCTTCCAGGATCAGATATTTCTACACAGGTTCTGCTAGCCAGGGAGATGATACATATGTTGGATAAAGGAGGTTCACAGCTATGTTTAAAGCTAGACATGATGAAGGCTTTTGACCGTGTAAGCTGGGAATATCTTGAGAAGTTACTTCGTTCTTTTGGTTTTTCAGAATTTTTTATTTGCCTAGTTTTGAATCATTTGAATGCCACCACATTATCAGTCCTACTAAATGGTCAGCCAACTACATCATTTCGACCAGGCAGCGGGGTTAAGCAAGGAGATCCCTTATCTCCTTTGCTTTTTATTCTTTCGTCTGAAGGATTTAGCAGGGGGATAAAATCGCTTGTAGCATCGGGTGTTATGCAACCTTTTCGTCTGGGTAGGGTTCCGCTCACTATTACCCACTTAGCTTATGCAGATGATCTGTTGGTTTTCTTACGAGGTACGCAGCGTAATCTTCGTCATTTTCATTCTTTCCTAACTCAGTATGAAAATTCCTCTGGTCAAAAAATAAATTTCCAAAAAGGTAGCTTCATTCCATCCGCTGCGATTACGCCACACCAACGTCATGCCTATGAGACTATCACGGGCATGAGGGCTTCACATCTACCTTTTCGGTATCTAGGTTCTTATCTGCATAAAGGCATCAACCGATTAAGATATTGTACTTCTTTATTGCAGCACATAGATGAGCGTCTGCATGGCTGGCACTCAAAGCTTTTATCAGCTGCGGGCCGACTAGTTTTGTTACGCTCGGTTTTATCTTCTTTGCCTTTACACATTCTTGCAGCAGGAGGGCTACCCAAGTCAGTAATTCATGTCATACATCGTAAAATGGCGGCATTTTATTGGGGTAATAGACATCATTGGGTATCCTGGACAACTATTACAATGCCACGGGAAGAGGGTGGATTGGGCATACGGAACTTATCCGTGCTACAAAAAGCTTATCAGTGTCGCATTTGGTGGTCATATCAAAAACAACAATCACTATGGAGTACTTTTATGCATGCTAAATATGGTCGTCGCAGTGATTATTTGCCTAGGCTACCAGACTCCCCGGTGTGGAAACTTATCTGCAGGATTCACTCTATATGTTCGGACCACACAGCGGGACAGACGCCTCATCTTACATGGACTCCAACACCATCTGGGGAATTCTCTTTGAGTAGTGCATATGACATATGTCGTATATCCCATTTATCACTCCTCTCCTCACGGTTTATATGGTATAAATATCACTCGCCTACCATTCAGATATTCTTATGGCGTATCTTTCATTCGGCGGTACCATTTGAAGATTATACTAGTAAGTTTTCTGTTGCTCGACCATCCCAATGCCCATTTTGTAAACAGGAGTCTGCTACATTGGATCATATATTTATATACTGTTTTGACATTCGGTCGATCTGGAGATATTTTGCAAGTGAGTTACACTGCCCCACTCTTACTTCCTTGACCTTACATCAGTATTTACTCTCGTGGTGGTATCGATCTCTTTCTTCCTTATTCCTCGGCGTATTGCGTGTGGTCGCCCCAGCAATTATTGTTTATTCGATCGGGCGCACCTATGCAGCATTGGTCTATGGTGAGACTCGTATTTTCTCGCTTGCATCCTTAAAGTTTGCCATACAATATGATATTTCAATGTGGTGCAAATCTATCTCGGGTTCCAAATTGATGGCTGATTCGCACCACCCATTCACTTGGCTTCCTCCGCTTCGGGGTCCACGTCCAATTTTGTTACGCTGGAAGTTACCTCCATCTGGTCGGTTTAAGTTAAATACTGATGCGGCAGTTGGACGACATTATAGTTCAGGTGGCGCTATTTTGAGAGATCATGCTGGTGTATGCTTAGGGGCAGTGTCCTTTAGATTACCACCAAGTTCTCCTATTCATGCAGAGATACAGGCAGCTTTGTTTGGTTTATTATTTTTCCTGCCTTTATATCGTCCTATTATTCTCGAGTCAGATTGTGCGATGCTTGTATCGCGGTTATCCCGTCCTCAGCTTGTGTTTGGTAACTACCATCTTCAATTACTGCACACCTTAGTTCGGCTACACCGATTGGACTATCATCACATCTACAGAGAGGCAAACATGGCAGCCCACTATCTTGCGCAGAATGCTATGTTAAATCCCTACACTCAAATCTATCATTCCCACTCTCTGCCACCATTAGTTCGTAGTTCCGTCTTATTGGATCTTTCTTTAGTGCATTTGCATGTGCCTTGAACTATCTACGTCTTCCATATGGATTGGCATCAGCATCATTTTCCTGCCTGTGTCACGCTGGGCACGGGCAGGCTTGGTATGATTCATTCTTTGTTAGCTCTCGCTCTTTCTCCATGTTGGTTGATTGTTTTAACTTCTGCTTCATTCTGTTTTACCTTACTTGCGTGGCACCCGACGGCGACGCTGTCCCTATGCTGGTTGACTGCATCCAATTTGCCGAGACACAAGCTGGGCAATTTAAAGGTTTTCCAAAGGGATTGGCGTATTCTCCCTTTCTCTGCCTGCCTACTCATTAAGGCAGGCAGGCTTGGTATGATTTCTTTTTTGGAATGCAATGTTGTTCTTTCGGTGTGGTATGACATGTTATCATTTGCTGACCGCCTTATTCATGTGTATCTCCGGACGAGGTATTTCTGCATGCAAGCACGTGGTCCTTTATGGTTACAAGTCTTCCACATGGATTGGAATTTCACAATAACATCTGTCGGTGTCGTATTGTGTACCGGCAGACTTGGTACGCTTTCATTTCATTATGCCTGGTTCTCCTCAATCTATCATCTACATCACATTTACTTATACACGTCTTTCTTATGTGCATGGATGGCCCATATCTGCTTGATCTGCTTTGTCACGGACGACTCGGCTCTTACTGCCCGAATGAGGATTCATCTACAGCGACTCACAGCAACATCTCCTTTAACGTTTCGACTATTCCACACATTTTGGATTGTAGCTTTTATATTTTTTCACGGTAGCGCCTATCAACATTCCATCTATATAAATATGTACGCTTTTCCCTTCGCCAGGGTTTTATCCACAAGGGTGGTTTTTCCTGGCAAGGTTTTAATGCGGCATATCATATATAGTTGGATGTTTGATAATCATACACTGCTATTCTTTTTTAATAAGGTTTTCCTCCGCCAAAAGTGAGGGCTTTCAATAACAACACAATTTTTCTAAATATATATATATATATATATATATATGCATATTTGGCCAAGGGCCATTTTTGTATAAATATATATGTGGCCTATGTATGTATTTAGATGTTGGATAAATAACTTTGTACATATCCATGGATATAAATATGCATAAAATGAAGAATGATATAAAATGTGGCTAGTTTATATATATTCTTATGAAATATGAAAGTATATGGAAAAGAACAGGAAATTAGGGTTTTTAGCCCTTTTTACTAAGTAAAAGACAGTTATTTCCAGAATATGTGGATGGATAAATTTGTACAATAATATGGCTGTTTGGCTGAGATTGGAAGAGGGGAAAAAAGATAGTGACATTTATGATTTAAGTATTGGATTAAGGGCATATATATGTAGGTTCAAGGATATGATGGTCTGAGATTATTGGAATATTTATATAGGTTATATGGAATAGAAATAGAGGCATTTGCATACGTGTTTACATCTCACGAAATGTTTTAAAAGTTTTCATATATAACAAACCATACTGACACTTGTTTATACGATATGATATGTTTTGGAGCGCCATCTTGATAACGACCGACGTTGTTGGTGTTCAGGAGGCATATAGTTTCTTATCGAGTACCGGAGCGCCACATGACACTGGAACCTAAGAGAGGTTGGTGCCATGGGCATACCCTGCCGTTACAATTACAGTTAAAGTTTGGCCGAGTTTAACACCTTGTCTAGGACAAGAGATCTCTGCCCTATCGACATCACCTTTAGATGCTATGTTCATATGATGTAACACTATGTTTGCTCATCGGGTTATATTGTACATGATAACAATTTAGGGAATCATTCGGTATGTCGTGCGATATCATTCTTACGTATGATAAGTGCAACATCCATCATATGAAATGACATGTTTTATAGGTTTATGGAAATGATATGTACAGACGGATTACAGAACATGGATATGGACATGATGTTTTATCGTATAGTATATGGACAGGTTTATAACATCGGTTTTCATTTATCATTCATCATTATAGGTTTTTATGACATTGTTTTAAAGGTATCGCATCTTAGTAATATCGCATTACATGACTCTTATAAGGATTTGATGCATCTAGATGGTATGATTAAGTATGATGACATCTTATACTTGGATTGAGAATCTAAGTGTGGATATACATGATAGTGGCGTTTATTAGAGATGTGATCGTATAAAATGTTTCCTTGATAGAGATACACATGTTACATGTTATTTATTTATCTTTATGTTATGCACTTTATTTATTAAATTGGAGACCGATTTGTTATGTTCTTATTTATGCATTATTATTTTCTTACCCCATCTCCTCATGCATGATCCACATGACATATCTAGTCAGACTACTTGCTGAGAAATTACGTTTACATGCCTTATCACTATTTGTAGAGGATAGGTACCACTATACAGGTTATTGAGGATGAGTCCAGATAGACTATCGGTATCAGTACAGTATTCCACAAGATTAGCTTTGAAGATGTTAGTCAGTCGCTTATGATATACACAGAGGATTTCAGGATTTAGTATATTATATGTGTACAGAATCGTAATGTAAAATAATAGATGTCGATTGTATTTTTTTTATGTTTATGTTGCTTCCGCTATATCGTACCATGATTTTGTCGATATGCACATGTATGGTATCGTCGCCTAGTACTTCTCATAGTAGAGTACGGCAGATGCGCCGGGTCAAAACCCTACTTGTAGGCGGGGCGCTATAGGTGGTATCAGAGAAATGAATCTAGACCCACTGTGGACTCATAAAGTAAACAACAACATGAACTTAATAAGTGATCTTAGAATTTAAAAAATGGTCGCAGATGTAAGCAGTGATCTTAGAGGAGAGTGATAGCCTTAGATTAAGCTAAATAGAACGGCATTAGGCAAACATCCAAATGAACCCTACCATTACCAAATAGAGACTTATCTTGGAACCCTAGCCAATACCACTCTTTCCTAGATAGCATGGATAACCACTGAAATAGAAAAGTCCTTTATGAACTTATGGAAATAATTCTGACAAGATGATCTTGAACTTAAGTATTTGATTGAGTCATAGGGAATGATTTAGAATTTAAGTTACAATATTAAATTATCACACTAGTAATGAATGTAGAAATAACTGTAACCCTAGTAATAAGTGATGATTTTAGATTAAGATATGATCACATAAAAAATAAAGTAAGAGGTACCTAGGGTGTACTATTAAAATGGGAATTACGTATTTTGCGTAAGTTATAATGTGTAGTAGAACTATAAGTATTAAGAAACGATTTATCAGAGTTATACCAAATAGGGTTTAAAAAAGAAATTGTGCAAAGGGTTACAGTTAGGGTTAAAACGATGAACTTATAATTTTTATAATAAGGTCAAAAGTATTAGAGACGATAGGGATATAAATCCATAGTGATAAGCATACGATAATATGTAAAGATAATGGAATAATAAGTTAGTACATATCGTGGGTTAATAATTAATTCTAAGGAATGACAAATTATCTAGTTAGAATTAGTAGGTGTAAGTTGAATTCATGTAAGCATGACTAAATAGTAGTTACGAGGTAAGATTTAACCAGGATAGAGTAAGCGGTTAAAATAAGTAAGTACAGAAGTATGCATAGCAAGCATGAGGATGCAGAATATCATAAGCCGGGTAATGGGAGTGTACTCTAATAGGAATTTAAGGGAAGATCTTGTCATAAGTCTAGGTATATTAATTTAGCAAAATGCTCGAAGAAATAAGGATAAGATCATAGAATAAAATCAACAATGACCGAGAATGGATTCCGAATATCGGGGTTATAGCGAGACAAAGTACAGTTAATATAGTAGAAAACTCACCAGAAATTCGAGGATACTAGATATTAGGTTGAATGATATACGAATAAGCAATGACAATAGAATTTAAGTATTTGAAGTTCCTAACAGTAAGATCGACACGACAACCAAATTTTTAGGACAAAACTTTAAATAAATGAGAGAATGTTACGATCCGCATTTCCAGGTAGGTAGGAAAAGAAATAAGATAATGGAAAATAAAACGAAAGTGCGATGTTGATAAAATTTTGGTAGAATTAAAATTTTGAATAAGGTCTTAATAGGACATTGATAGTATATATCAGGGTTAGAAACGCTCGGAACAATAACCGAACAATAAGGTAACCAATATATCAATATGCGATGAAATTCGTTAACGAACGTTAAGATTTCGTCATAAGAATTAAAATAATACGAACAGGTAACAAATTAAACCTTAGGATAAATTAAATCAAATGAAAGTGCCCGACACCATAATATTCACCACTGAAACTAAAAATAAAACAAAATAAGACATAACAAATGTCTTAGAAAGAATAAAAGGAATACATATATATATATATATATATATATATATATTCACTATAATATATATATATATATTCACTATAATATATATATATATATATACATATATATTCACTATTTCATTTATTTTCCTACGATGACTTCTTTGTAATATGGTATTCCTTCGCCATATGTGAGGCTTTTTAATAAAGTATTGCTTGATAATATATATATATATTTTTGATCGAAAGACGGACGGTACCGTCCGATGTTTTATTGATATAAGCCCTCACTTATTGTGGAGGAATATCGTGGTTACATTGAAGCGCCCTATCTACGGGAGACTCTCCCAAAGAAACTAAAGAAATAGCTCTACAAGAGTATATAATGAATTAAAAAGATTCCCATGCTGTGCCACTTGCATGTCATTTCCCTACTGCAGCGTTTGTGTTCAATTTCAATCGGCCTGATTGGGGAGGCAGCCATCGTACAATTCTTGGGCGATTAGAGCGCAAAGGGGGTGATAACCCGGCAGCAATCAGTTGTGGAACTGTTGCAGCTATTTTTGTTCTAGACATGGATGTCGCCCAGGTGAATAAATCCAGGCGGATGGAGCGAATAAGTGATCTTGGCGACCAAGCAAGGTTATCAAAGTTAATGTTTGTGTATGCTTTCCAGATATTCCAAAGTACAATTCCTGGGTAAATGGATGATAAAATATATATATATATATATATATATATATATATAGATCAACATATGGCACACTCCTCCATCAGGACGATTTAAACTTAATGTGGATGCAGCAGTTGGACACCAATATGCTGCAGGCGGAGTCATCATGCGTGATTCCGCTGGCGCCTGTGTGCGCACCTTATCATTTCGCTTACCACCATGCACACCGTTGATGGCCGAAATTCAGGCTACGCTATTTGGTTTACTCTATTTTCTCCCATTATATCGGACGCTTGTCATAGAGACAGATTGCGCGCAAATGCTGCTGCGCCTACGTCAACCACAGCCTATCTTTGGAAACTATCATCTCAGGCTCTTACACAAGTTGATTAATTGTCATCATTTGGAAATCACGCATATATACCGCGAGGCCAACATGCCGTCACATTACCTTGCTCAGTACGCAATGACATCACCGATCACATGCTCCTTCACTAGCAACAGTCTGCCACCCATGGTTTGCGCCTCTGTCACTTTGGACCTCACGTCAGCAACCTTGCGTACTCATTGAGTTCTATGTCTCCCATATGTATTGGCGCACTATAGTATCCTCTGCCTGTACTCATGTGAGTACAGGCAGACTCGGTATGTTTTCCTTGCACCTTCATCGCATCTCATATCGTCTGCGGACTATTGATGCAATCTTTATTTTCTCTTCTGCATGGACACCAACTCACCCTGGCTTCATGATTCTCATTTCATCTGGCGAGTGTCAAAACTATCAAGTCTTCCACACGGATTGGCATACACTCGCATTCGCTGTCTGTGCTTTGACAAGTGTAGGCAGCCTCGGTGAGATCCAGATCTTCTCATTTGTACGACTCATTTATATTTTCTAATTCTGCTTGACGCACTTTTATGTCTCGTTGCTACATGGGCGATTACACATCTTCGCACATTTTACGCCGCTGCTTCACCGGTCTTCCACATGGATTGGCTCTCATTTGATTCCTCTGCCTGTACTTCGTACAGGCAGTCCCGGTATGCGTTACATTCACTGGGTTGGCTGCATTGTCTTATGTCTTCTCTGTATGTTTCACACACTCTCCTGTTTTTAAGATTCATGGACGGACCCAAAATTCCTGCTGGCTACTCACGCGCATGAGGTTGATATACATAATGCGGATGGCGTTTGGGAGCTCCTACGGCTTCATCATCAATTGCTTCAAGTGCCTCATATGTGGCTTACTGTTTTTCTAATTTTTATTGTAAAGCGTCTCAACCCTCCAAGAGTATAAATATGTACGCTTTTTCCTTCGCCAAGGTTTTATCCACAAGTGTGGTTTTACTTGGCAAGGTTTTAATGCGGCATATCATATATTTCTTGGATGTTGGAACTTCTCATTTCCATTGCACGTTATATTTTTGCCCTGTAATAAGGTTTTCCTCCGCCATAAGTGAGGCATTAACATAAATATATAGATGAACATATATATATTTATTAAGCAGCCTCACTTATGTTGGAGGAAAACCATATTACATAAGAATCCGTATAAGAAAATACATAATGGAAAAAGCTAATGAGTGTCAACCTCCAATCATATATGATAACCGTGTCTCGCTAAATAGTGTGCAGCTGTGTTGGCTTGTCGAGGAAAATATTACAATGTGACTTGATTGAGAGTCATAAAAACCTTGAGCCTATCAACATCAGCTGCTAATATGCCCGTGAGAACGTCTGTGGTTGGTATAATTGAGAGGATGGATTTACAATCCGTCTCCACAATGAGTTGCGGATGAGTTGTCGCATAATACATTAGAGAGAGCAACATCGCTTTTATCTCAACTCTCAATGGAGATAGTGGTAGGAGCGAAAAGCAGATTGCGGAGATCAGATTGCCGCAGTCGTTCCTCAAAACAGTGCTACCCGCAGTTGATTGTCTGCCTACTACCGCATCTATATTAAGCTTGACTCGGCCAGATGGAGGAAGAGTCCACTTGATTAGGCGTAGCTTCTTGCGGCGAAGCAAAGGAGCAAAGTGCAAGGACTGAAGATGTGGAAGTGGATGGGCAAATTTCTTGCCACTCATTGCTGCACACCATGTGAAGATTGAATTATGGACGCGCTCATATAAATTTCGATAGTTGAATGTTTCATCCCCAAATCGAATGGCTGCTATATTTTCCAGATTTCCCACGTAATAATAGATGGTGCTACTGACCTTAGTTGGCCAGATATAGTTGAGAGTGAGGAAAGGCGCCACCATCTTCGCAGATGATGTTTAACAGATTCTTGTCGAGGGAATGGCCCAGAGAAGAGTATTGAGGCTTCTATCCATATTGGTCGAATGAGCATACATTAAAGAAGGATATGATCCGTATTATCAGAAGAACAACGGCAGAAGGTGTTGTACCCCAACGACATGTACTTGGAAAACTATATCTGGCCGAGTCAAGCTTAATATAGGCGTGTTACTTAACCCTCTCTACTCAAATACTTTTGAGATGATACTAAATAATTAAATAAAGGGACTTCCAGAAAGTGACACATGAAATATATATATAGTTATAGGAACTATACACACTAAAATATATGTACATGCGTGTATAAGGTGTGAAACATATATGTATGCGTGTGCATACGAAGATACCTACATATATATGTTAAGGATATACACGTATAGACCCATATATATATATATATATGTTATCATACGTATATATATGTATATATACGTGTATAAAGAAGCATACATATATATATATACTATTACCTAATGTACATATAGGCATGGTCACATATGTATACATGAACATTTATACATGTTTAAGAGTCTTACACATTGTACCTCCTACAATATACATATATATGATATGTTCTGGACCCGTTCAGATCCGGGGTTAATTGATTTGATATCTGTTCTGGACCCGTTCAGATCCGGGGTTAATTGATCTGATATCTGTTCTGGACCCGTTCAGATCCGGGGTTAATTGATCTGATATCTGTTCTGGACCCGCTCAGATCCGGGGTTAATTGATCTGACACTCCGTTTTTATGACACGTTATCTTATGGGACCAAAATGATGTTTTGACATGACATGACATCATGCATTGCATATTGCATAACTCATGATCACGCTAACATGTTGTGTGATACAGTTAAGGACTTAATACGCTAAAAGTGGTTAGCAGTATCTAGAATTATGCTTAGGCTATACCGTCAGTTGACTTCAGCACTTAAGACAGGTATGAGTTATTATTTAAAGTTTTCACGTTGCTACATTCATGTTATAATTCTTTATGTATTTCATGGTCGTTTATTGTATTCTTGCTGGGTGATTTTTATCACTCACACTTTATTTTTCCCCCAGATAATTCCAAGATAGAATGGATCGAAGATGAACCGAGGGTACCATATCCATAGGCGAGGAGATATGAAGGGAGCTAAGCCTAAGGACTTTTGTGCTGCTGAGATGTTTGTATTATGACTATGTTTGAACTCTGTGGAATTTGACTATGACGTTTTGTGAGACTGATACTTTGGGGACTTAGTTATTTCGTAATGCATGTTTAATTTGAAAAGTTTTAATTCTGCCTAAATTTTACTACCATGTTAAATGTTAGCATGGGAGTCCATGGCGTATGTTATGGATTTTTGCATGTTATGCATGACGCTTTGTACTCTCCATAGTGAAGTACGGCGGGTGCACCGTATCCGGACGAGGCCCGGGTGCGGGGCGCTTCAGAAGGCACATTGTGTTGGATATATAGTTTGCCATAACGAAAGATTTTCTACCAATGGCAGGGAGTTTGTCCAAAGACGCCAGAGGAATATGCGCGTACCCGGTTGCGCATTTGGCCACTATATGCAGCGATGATCAGGAATGTTAGTTCCAGTGGTGCTGATAGTGAGATAAGCAGATTTAAGAGAAAACTGACCTTGGATATCTGGGATCCAACTGAATGTATTTTGCACTTGCTCCACATGACCTTGCATGAAATTATCAATACGGCATAACCTCTTCCATAATGATGAATCATATATATGCGTATACATGTTGGAACGATTACCGTATCTTGCTTTGCAGTATGTAGCCCAGAGTGTGTTTTCGTGATGATATTTCCACCATAATTGACAGTCATATGATTTTTGTATATGCAACAGATGGCGGATGCCAAGACCTCCTTCCTCTTGTGATTTACAAACCGAAGACCAGGAGCACCAATGATGGCGGCCTCCCCATAGGAAATTAGCCATCTTTTGATTTAAAATATTAATGACTCCTTTGGGAAATTGAGATCTAGCAATAATGTGCAGTGGCATGGAGTTAAGAACATGTTTTATAAGGACCACCCATCCCGCCATCGATAGCAATTTAGCAGGCCAAGAATGCAGCTTAACATCAAAATGTTGAACAAGCGATAGACAATAGCGTGCTCTATTAATTCCCTTATATAAGAATGATCCTAAATATTTAATAGGCAAGGAGCTGAGACGCATACCCCAAAGCATGCGATGCAGCCACACCGGAAACACAGCCCCCCACCACAACTTGGCTTTTGTGATAATTAGCAAGCTGACCAGAAGCAGCTTGATATGCAGACAAGAACGTGCAAAACTTTTGGAGATTACTTGTGGAGCCATTTAGGAATATCAGCAAATCATCTGCAAACCCCAAATACGAGACACAAGGTGTGCGTCCCACATGAAAACCTTTTATTGGCCCTTTAGCAATCATAGCCTTAAGCCCACGAGAGAAACCCTCCGATGCAATAATAAACAAGAGTGGCGATAGTGGGTCGCCTTGCTTCACCCCCTCCCCACTGGAAAGAAACCAACTTGCTTACCATTTAATAGGATTGAACAACGAGTAGCTTGCAAGTTATTTATCAGCATGCGAGTAAACCGTGGATGAAATCCCAGCTGTTGCAAGAGAAGCTGTAAGTACTACCAACTTACTCGGTCAAAGGCCTTTGCCATATCTAATTTGATCATGACATGACCCCCTCTTATCTTCTTATCAATGACAAGAACCATTTCTTGCGCAAGGAGGATCTGCTCTATAATGCTTCTGCGTTGCATAAAACCTGCTTGTTCTTGCGAGATAATACGAGGAAGCATAGGAGAGAGCCTACTCGATATCAACCGTGTAATCACCTTAGAGATGAAGTTTGTTAAACAAATTGGTCTGTAATCTGCGAAAGTCAGAGGTATCTTCCTTTTGGGATAAGGACTATGGACGATGTGGCCATCTTCTTTGCCATCATGACACCCAGAAAAAATTCTTGGACTGCTTTTTGCACATCAAGATATACATTATTCCAGAACCGCCTATAAAATGATCCAGGGTATCCGTCTAGTCCTGCGGCGCTGGTGGGGCTAAGATCCCACACTGCGGCTCTTATCTCTTGCAAAGTAGGCATACTTTGTAGATTTGTGTTATCCTCTGCTGTTGTGACTGTTGGTACAAATTGCAAAATAGAGTCAACCTATTGAATTGGTTCAGCCGCAAATAATGTGGAAAAATAGTTTATCGCCTCAGCTTCAATGTCAGCTGATAGAATACAATCAACACCATCAGCACGTCGAATCTTGCGTATAGTCTGACGCCTGCGCTTGCCTTTGACAGTTTGATGATAAAATGCTGTATTAGCATCCCCTTCATTTAACCATTTGACATTAGCCTTTTGATTCCAATATAGGAATGCTCTATTTTGCGCCACTTTTAACTGGGCTTGGCTGCGGTGATAATGTTCTCTCAGAGCATCTGTTTGGAATTCATCATAAGCCTTTTCATGTTTGATAACGTCCTCTTCAACGACTACTATGACATCAAAAATATTTCCAAAAACTTCCTTATTCCATTTTATTAAATGATGCTTTAGGAGTCGAAGCTTATCGTATAGCCCCACATGCCTCCTACTATTTTAAAGAATTGCCAATGATGTTGAGCCAGTGAATCAAAATCCCGATGCGTGGCCCAAACATCCAAGTATCTTAAGGCAGATGGTCCACGCGTTGTTTCAATGTCACATTGAAGAAGAATAGGTTAGTGATCCGATGTTAACCTGGAGAGATGTTGACATAAATTGGATGGGAACAGATCAGTAAATGCAGAGTTGCAAAGGTAACGATCTAATTGCCTACAAACTCGACCAAGCCCACGTCCATCACACCATGTGAATTGAGATCCTTGAAAATGAATGTCTTGGAGATCACATTCTTGTATACAATCATTGAAATCCTGCAGTTGCCGAAGTGTAGGGGAAGAGCGGCCTCTATGTTCGTCTAGTGTACGAAAGGTATTAAAATCTCCCCCCAACAACCATGGTAATTGGAAAACATCATAGAGCAATTTTAGGTCTGCCCATAGTGGTTTGCATGCTGCCACCGTGTGGAGTCCATAGATAGCAGTAAACCAAAATTGATCACCCGAAGCCAACCATGATAGTTTAAACGAATAATTTTGTTGGCCAGTCTGTGTATCTTCCAAAGCGATAATAGAGTCCTTCGAAAAAAAACCAAATGTGATCATCACATACTGATATTGCTTGAGAAAAACCAAAACGTAAACGATACGATACCAAATTAGCAATTCTGGATTTAGGTTCAATAATTGCTAATGCATGCAATTTGTATCTTCGAATTAACGAGTGGATCCCAGTTTCTGAGGTACGAATACCTCACATTCTATATCAACAGATTCATTGGTCTAAAGGATCAAAAGAATTAAAGAGTTGGGCTGCACGTGACCTGGTTATTCGTGGAGAAGCTGTGACAGCCTGAGCCGGACAACGTAGTAACCTTGATGGAGAAGGTATAGTGACTATATCAGTAGTAGGAGCCACTGGTTCAGTGACTATTTCAGCAGTGGGAGCCTCTTCTTGCACTCGACTAATATCCAAATACACTGCTTGATAAATATCTGACATGGCTTTTAATATATCCCTATCTTGTGAATCCAAACGATTGTCTTTCAAAGGCAATATAAGCTCACTATCTGAGAAAGACGAAATATCCTACTGCTGTGCCAAATCTCGAATAATACAATCATCCACTCCTTTGAGACGTGATATATCAGGTGAAATGGATACCTGACTTTGTTGACAAATATCTGGAGATGAGACATGAACAAATGATGGTGAAGGCGCAGCTGACGTGATCTTTGTAGGGTTTGCTTGATACGCATTTGGCTGGGTCGCAGGCTTTGTAATACTGCGGATTTCATGCAAAACTGATGCATGAGGAGGGTTTTTCTTGGGAGTCCAACGTTTTTTTTCTGTTTGGGCGTTTGAAGCTGCGGTTTTGGCAATTGGATTTTTATAGGATTCTCTGTATTCTCCTTGCCACAGTCGTCAGTCACATAGCCTAGCCGAAAGCAGCTGCCACAGTATGACGGCAAATTCTCATATTCCACAGTCTGAGAGATAATCTTTGTCGGTCCTTGAATAAAAATTCGTTGCGGTAGTTCCTTGGAAACATCCAGTTCAACACATAATCTTGCCACCGAGGGTCTAGTTACAGAAGTGGTAGCAGCGTCCATCTTCATGGGCGTACCGATCATATTTGCAATCTGAAAAGAGCATCTTTTCGATGATAGTGAATGGGAAGGCCGGGAAAAGACATCCATATTGGTACAATTGGTATTTCGATGGAGGGATCATAATCCGGTGTCCACTTTGTGACCTTCATATGCTTGCCAGAAATAGTCCAACTTTGACGTGAAAAACAAAGGAGATAATCTTGCTCATGATCAAAGTGTAAAAGGACATGCTTTGCGTCCAAAAGTCTGATCTTTACATATCCTATAAAACCAATGCGATCCACCGCTGATCTAATTGTTTCCAAAGGCGGCCTACCATACCAAAAAGTGCCAACCAATGTAAGTTTGTATGGGGCTGCCAAGGACTGGATTTCCTCTGCCGTAAACGTAATCATCGGTCCCCCCTTATATTTGAGGATCGGTTTCAGAGGTATGGGGGTTGAGGATGATGAGAATAGGGATGTATATGTTTTTACGGCGGCATGACGACAGGATCCCTAGTTGCAGGAGACGGAGGATCTGCCATTGTAATGCAGAAAAGGAAAAAGATGTCGTCGTAGGCGGTGCTGATTGAAGAAACAAAAGAAGATTGAATAATGAAACGTGAGGTTGAACGGAGAAAGCATCAGCAGCGGTGAATATCACCTCTGCCGGCGGTGGTCGCATTTCGCCAGAGAGAAATTCGCATACTTAAAAGAAAAGTAGCGGCCAGTATTCTCCGTTAATATAATATATATATATATATATATATATATATAAGATATGTACGCTTTTTCCTTCGCCAAGGTTTTATCCACAAGGGTGGTTTTATTTGGCAAGGTTTTAATGCGTCATATCATATATGATCGGAGGCTGGTAATCATTATCTCTTTACATTCGCTTTATTCTTATGATGACTCAACTATGTAATAAGGTTTTTCTCCACCATAAGTGAGGTCATTTTTAATAAAATCCTTGTTCATAAAAAAATAAATATATATAAGATATAATATATGTACACACAAAAAATTTTATTTGCTCTTGTGATTCTACGAACAAGACAGAATCACACTTTGCAGCCCCCGCGGACGGCCACCGCTGAACTCCTCCACCATCTCTTCTGCTTATGTCAGACAGCTGCAACCCATGGCTTCTCTTCCATCTGATCCGACTCCGACGATACCAACAGCGATCAAGGGTAAATCATATGCATCGTTGTTCTCTTCATCCACAATTCCGATCGTTGCGAAATCGATTCAACGTTTCAAGGGCGCCCCGATGATAGAATTTTCAGATGATGAAATAGCCGCATTGGCGGCGCCATATCGCCATACTTTAGTGGGATCTTTTTGGTATGGCAGACCTACATTGGCCATAATTCGCGCAAGCATAGATCGCATTGGATTTGCAGGTGCCATCAAGATTGGCCTTCTCGACTCCATGCATATATTGATACACTTTGATCAGGAAGCAGATTATCTTCGATGCTTTGCTCGACAAAGCTGGACTATCGCAGGAAAATATATGAGGGTGATGAAATGGACGCCCGATTTCGATCCAAAAGTTGACGTGCCAATCGTTCCTATATGGGTCTCATTGCCAGGGTTGCCTGTGCATTTTCATCAAAAAAGAAGCTCTTTTTTAGATAGGACGCATGCTGGGAACTCCGATGAAATTAGACGCCGCAACGGCGTCAGTTTTAAGGCCTTCTAGTGCATGTTTGTGTGTAGAGGTGGATATCTCTCAAGAACTTCCTTCACGAGTATATATTCAAGTTTCTTCGCGGACAATAGCACAATCTGTCATTTATGAAGATTTGCCTTCCCATTGTATATCTTGTTTTCGACTGGGACACAAGGCGACATCTTGTGGAAAGCCGGATGAAAAAACGCCGGATCAGCCATCCATGACTGCGATTGGGAAGACAACAAAGCCCAAGGAAAATTTACAGCACTGGACCCCCAAAAAACAGCCTGCTATAGAGGAGCCAGCTAACGTCACCTATGTGGTTCAACCTGCGACGTTGGAAATGTGATCTCCTGACCTTTATCCTACTACATCTGTTTCATTCTCTCAAAATCTCTCACGTTTAAAAGGTATTGATGATTGTTTGTTAGCAGACTTGCCTGATAATTCTGCAATATACACTATTTTAGACCGTGAAGTTGAGATAGATCATTCTCAACCGAATTTCACAGAGGAATCACATATGACAATATACAGCAATATATTGAAAACTTGGTGCAATCGATGGTTATTGATTTAACATCACAGGAACGACTTGCGTTAACATCTCCACCGTCTGGTGAGGCGGCTGATTTTCAGGTACCACCTAGACTCTTGCGACGTCAAAATCGCTTGGTGACCCCACTATCCCCTCGGCTTACTCGTTCTAGAGCTGCCCTCTCAAACTCGTTTGAAGTCCTATCAGACCAATGAAGATATTGCTTCGGAATGTTAGAGGACTTCGTTCCTCGGTTGATAGGATATTATCTTTGTTGCGTCGTTATCATTTACATGTTTTGGTTATTATTGAACCAAGTCTAGATTATCTACGCTTACATCATATCGACTAAAGTTTGGCTTTTTACATGCTGTGTCGGCTTGTGATGATCATATTTGGATCATGTGAAAAGTAAAGTTCTTCAATTAGCAGGTGAACGTGCTGATGTGCAAAATCATTCGCTGCGTTTTACTTGGTTGGCATCGAGAGATTCTTTTTAGAAAACATTTGTCTATGGCATGCACATAGTGGCTGCGCAGACTGTTGTGAGCTCTTCTAACCGCCATGCATGGGTCTCTAGACATTCCGTGGTTGATTGGAGGAGATTTTAACACTTTGTTATCATTGGATGAGCATAAGGGGCATTCATCGCCATCTCTACAATCCCTACAAGATTTTAAGGATTGTGTTGATGCCTGTTCACTGCAGCATAATAATTTTCAAGGCTCAACTTTTACATGGAGCGACGGTCGAGGCTTGGGCAAAGTGTGGCGTCGTTTTGATCGTTTTTATGTTCTTTGATTCTCCTTCCACCTCGGCTTCTTTTTGTTATTTGGATGTGTGGGCTACGCACTCTGACTTTGACAGTTTTGTCACCCATCATTGGAAGTCTTTAACTGCAGTTGGAGGAATGAGGGGTTTTTATTTCAAGCTGGGCCAACTTAAGAAGCATTTGCGTAGGTGGAATAAGGAGGTTTTTGGAAATGTTTTTTATGCGGTAGCCGTAGCTGAGGAAGATACGTTACATTGTGAATCAGCTTATGATTCTTCTCCTTCGGATGTCACAAGGAATGAATATCATCGCAGCATGGCCATTCTACGCTTAGCTCAGTCCAGGGTGTTATTGAATTGGAAGCAAAAAAGCGAATGTGAAATGGCTACGTGACGGGGATGCAAACACTAAATATTTTCATCAGACTGTGAAAGACAGAAGGCGCAGACAATCGATCCGACGGATATTAAAGCCAGATGGAGTGGAGTGTGTAACTGCAGCAGATATAGAAGCGGAGGCAGTTCGGTTCTTTCAGACGTTATTCACGGAGGAGCAAACTTCACCATGTCATTCTATTATTCGTTATATCCCAAGCTTGATATCTGCTGAGGATAATAATTTATTGATGGCTATACCAGATATGCAAGAGGTGAAAACAGCAGTTTGGGATCTTAGTCCCACAAGTGGTGCAGGTCTGGACGGTTTTCCAGGCTTGTTTTATCGTCGCTTTTGGGCAGTTATACAGATGGATGTGCATAAGGCAGTGCAAGAATTTTTCTTGGGCATTCCTCCCCCGCGTCAGGTCGCAGCTTCACTTGTTACATTAATACCAAATGTTCTGAACCCACAAACATTCTTAGATTGTCGGTCCATTTGTTTGACAAATTTTCTGGCAAAGGTAATCACTCGCTTAATTGCAACTCGAATGGCAAATTTTCTACCGCGCCTAATCTCTCCTGAGCATGTGGGATTTCTGAAAGGCCGTGATATTACAGAACAAGTCTTACTGGCGCAAGAGATGGTGCATGTATTAGACAGACCCGTACGTGGGGGTCATGTTATAGTTAAGCTTGATATGGCTAAAACATTTGACAGGGTTAGCTGGTTCTTCGTCAGGTCTTATTGACTATGGGATTTCATGAGTGATTTGTTCGTATCATTTTAAATAACTTGTCTACAACGAAGTGTTCAGTGCTTATTAATGGTAAGCCAGCGGGTTTCTTTCCAGTCTTTAGAGGGGTTAAGCAGGAAGATCCACTATCTCCACTGTTATTTATTCTAGCTGCATAGGGCTTTTCCCCTGGACTTAAACTCTTGATGCAGGAAGGAGCAATTCTTGGTTTTAATGCTTGCCGTGTACCCAAAGTATCACACTTGGGATTTGCTGATGATCTGGTAGTATTATTAAACGGCTCAATTGCAAATTTACGACGATTCAGGTCTTTCCTAGATGACTATCAACAGGCTTCGGGACAATTAATCAATTTTCAAAAAAGTCAGGTGGTTGTTAGTGTGGGAGTTTCAGGGCCAAGAGCTTCTCAGACGCTAGGAATGAGATTGACGCAATTACCAATGAAACACTTGGGTTCATATTTATAGAAAGGTATTAATCGCGCTGCTTATTGTACAACATTGTTAGCTCATGTAGATGCAAATTAAACTCATGGGCTTCTAAGCTTTTATCATTTGCGGGTCGATTGGTCCTGATTCGTCATGTCCTTGGATCTATGCCATTGCATATTATTGCGAGCTCAAGACTTCGGAAGAGTGTAGTGCAGGCAATTAATAGGCCCATGGCTCATTTTCTTTGGAAGGATCGCTATCATTGGTGCTCTTGGGAAAGGGTCTGCTGTCCAACAGAATTAGGAGGCTTGGGAATCCGTAACTTGGATTTGTTAAAAAAAGCTTATGAAAGTCTTTTGTGGTGGCGATTTCACACATCGCAGAGCCTCTGGGCAACATACAGTCGCGAGCGATATGGAAGAAGAGGAGTAGTGTCTGCTACCTTGTATGATTCTCCTATTTGGAAGCGCATTTGTGGAGTTCACTCTTACACGGAACATCACGTTTCTCATACACCTGATGGCGTTTATTGGACTGCAAATTCGCTGGGTCAGTTTTCTTTATGATCGGCTTATAGCCAACTATGTACTCATATGACTTCTTTTGATTGTGCAAAGTTTGTTTGGTGGCCGACCTTACCTTCTGGGGCTAAACCTTTTCTGTGGAAGTTATGGATGCGTGCGTTGCCTTTGGTAGATAATATATGCTCATGGCAGGCGATCTTTCCATCTCAATGTGTTTTTTGCAAGGTCCATTCTGACTGGAGGGACCATATTTTTCTGCAATGTCCGGTCATTCTCCCTATTTGGCAGGAAATGTCAATATTATTTTCTGGTCCTCTCCTGCAGCAGACTGCAATTCAAGGATACTTAATTCGTTGGTGGCGCATATCTGCTGCCACTTTGATGGTTGTCCAACTAAGGGCAGTGGTTCCATCTCTCACAGTTTGGGTGATTTGGAAGTAATATACATCCATCAGATTTGGTGATAGTTCTTTTTCATACAACCACTTATTTGAGCGACTTTGTGAGCAAATATTTATTTGGTGTGCTTCAATTAAAGGATGTAAATTTTCGATGTCGTTTCCTCGTTTGGTGGACAGGGGATTTTCACGAAAAATGCTCCATGGATGGCATAGAATCGTCCGTTGGGAGTTACCACCTTCAGGTCGTTTTAAACTCAACATTGATACTACGGCTGGACGGCTTAGAGACACAACAAGAGCTATACTTCGTAATGATTTGGGAGAATTTATATCATGCGTTGCTTTTTCTTTACCGTCTGCAACTCCATTACGCGCTGAGCTTATGGCGTTGATTTATAGCCTTTTATACTATACGAGAGATTATGATAGGCTAATCGTGGAGACTGATTGCTGCTCGCTATTATCATTTCTGTCACATCCACAACGTTACATTAGTACTTTATTGGTGGATCTTTGTCGAGCTATCGAGTTCCTTTATCTTAATGCTTCGTCTTTGCAACATTGTCCGCGTGAAGCAAATGCAGCAGCGCATTTGCTCTCTCGTCATGTGCTGCAGGCATTGTTATAACCGTATAAAAGGAAAAAGAAAAAACAAAATATAAAATAAAAAGTGGGTGCCGTGTGATATATGTGTAGGAAAAAAAATAATAATAAACTAATTAACCAAATTCTATCCTTAATTTCCCTCACTTATCATCTCACCCTTATTCCCCCAATCTCTTAGTAATATATATCAAACCCTAATCCCCTCCCCCTCTCTCAAAAAGAAACGCAGCCTCTCCTCTCCCCCTTCCCCCATCAAACTTGCGGCACCAAGAGAGGAAAAAAAGACTTTTTATCCAAGGCTTCAAGAGGAGTGGGAATCACAACCCTAACATCATCACCATCATCTCTCGCATATAACTTCTTGCTGGGATTGAGGTAGGTGCATACTATTTATTCCCTCAAAATGGTATGAAGGTTGCATGCTCAAAACGGTATTTTATGTGTTTATTGTTGTTCTTTTGTGCTTGTTTCATTCATGATCCTATTAATGTATCACAAAGTGTTTATTTTTGTTCTTCTATTCTTGATTCGAATATGATCATGTTAATGTATTCTCCTTGTGATATTAATTTTTTATTTTTGTAAAGGTGGATTGCTGTTTTTTTAGATTTCGGCAACTACATATAAAAAAAAGAAAAAAAAATTATTAGACAAGGGTTTCGGCTTCAAAAGTTTGATTTAGTGGGGGGGGGCTTTCTGTTGCTGCGTGAAGAAAAAAAAATATATTTATATATAATGATGTTTATTTTTTTGGGGGTGGCCGAAACCTGCCCCCATCGTGCGGCCATATATATATTTTAAAAAAAATAATAATAAAAAAAAGAATTAAATTAAAGGGGCCATTCGGCCGAAACCCTTGGGGTTATAAAAAAAAGAAGGTTAAATTAATAAATAATAAACAAATAATATATATATATATATATATATATATATATATATATATATATATATATTAAAAAAAGAGGTAAAAAGGGCAAAACGGGTTTGGCTTTTTTCGGCTGAACCCAATTTGATTTTTAAAATTTAAATAAAAAAAATAATAATAATAATAATAATAATAATAATAATTATAATAATAATAAAAAGGGCAAAGGGTTTGGCCAGTTCGGCTGAACCCAATTTAAAAAAAAAGGGGGTAAAATAAAATAAAATAATATAATAAGTAGACTAAGTAATGGGAGACGAACGTGGTACAGAAGGAAGTAATGGGGGCGGCTGTGTGGTGCATTGCATTCATGGCACGTGCATTGCATGAGGTATATTACGTCTACAGGGCGTGGGTATCGGGATGACTTACCGTGTCTATAGGGCACTGGGGTCATGAGACATACTGCGTCTATAGGGCGTGGGTGTCCAAACGGCAAGTGGTGGCTAGAGACCACGACGCTTGATTTAGGACCCGGGAGCATGCATTGCATATAGGTCTAGGGGCATATTGCATGACATATTTCTAGTTGCGTGTGACACGTTATTTGAGCATGCATCACGTACTTGCGCATTTTTATGTGGAGTGCTTTACCTTTCCGTATAAGCCATGCTATCATGTTTTATGTGTTATGTGTTGATATCTTTTTGGGTATGCACTCTTTGTATTGTTTTGAGAGGCACCTACTGGGTGATTACCATCACTCACCCCCTACTATTCCAGGTGAGACCGATAATGCCTATGATTATATTTTCCTCGAGGATGGTGCCGATGTCGTGGAGTGGGCCGAGTGACCAGTAGATATGATTGCGGCGAGGGCAGAGACGGGCTGTTTATGATATTCTTGGGGTGACATTGATATTTATATTTTTTTCATTAGTACGTTGAGAGAATTTCGTTTAGACATTTGACTTTGGCTTGTAGGGTCTGGTCGGCCTAATAATGATGTTTTTATTTATTTGAGGTTTATTAAATCCAAATTAGTATTGTGTTTAATCGTTTCCGTAGAAAAGAAAAAAATTTTATGTCAACACTGACGTGTAAGAAGCTGATGTGACGCTTTGTATTCTCCTTAGTGAGATACGGCGGGTGCACTGCTACCGAGGCTATGGCTCGGGAGCGGGGCGCTACAGGTGGTATCAGAGCCCAGGCTTCAGATACGCCTCGGGAACGTGAGATTAGTTAATCACCCCTAGAAATAAGTGACGATCTGTTTTCAAATGATATTTTAACTTAAATAAAATGAAGTAGACATAAGCTATGATTGGGTTTCGGGTGGTGTGTGCCGTTAGTGAGTATACGTTATAGATTACCGTTTTGCCCTCCAAATTTTATATCTCTTTACGACACTCTTAAACTTAAATTTTGTATAACATGTTTTGACATGTCTACAGACAATGCCACCACGACGTGAACCACCAGGGAATGGAGGACATAACGGAGACGAGCAACATGGGCAAGGGGCTATCCCCCAAAACCTTGCTGATACGCTGGCCAATCTGACGGCCTTGATATCTAATCAGCAAACACAGATGGCGCAACAGTACACTCAGATGGCATAGCAACAGGCACAGATCGCTCAGATACTTCAGCAAACTCAACAGCAACAACAACAACAACCACCACCACCACCGCAGCAAGGCTTGCGGTTCTACTACAGGGAGATGCAGAACTCCCGGATACCGATGTTCAGAAGTACCACTCGGCCTGAGGAAGCCGAGATCTGGCTCAAAAATGTGACCGAACAGATAAGGCTTATACAGGTACCTGCGGATCTGAAAGTAGAGATAACGACCCCGTTTCTGGAAGGGGAAGCTGGGAGATGGTGGAATGGAGTAAAGCGTAGATTGACTCCACCGGTGACATGGGAGCAGTTTGTGGAGGAGTATAAGAAGCACTATGTCCCAAGCAGCGCTATTCAGAGAAGGATGGCAGAGTTCCAGATGCTGACACAGGGGTCCATGACAGTCGATCAGTATTCTGAGAAGTTTCACGAGCTGGGTCAGTACATGTCATGTATCATGGACAATGAGGAGGCCAAGATGCTGAAGTTCCAGACCGGTTTGAGTTTTCGCATCCAGCAGGCTATTGTTTGTGCAGAGCCCACGAAATTTCAGGGACTACTGGAGGTATGCAGACGGGTTGAGAGGAACTTGGATAGAGCTGCTGCACTGGATAGACTTAAGAGACCTTGTGAGGATATGCATGCGGGCAAATCAGGAAGATGGCTGAAGGTGCCCCGACGCCCTCAGTCCGGGCAACCTTTCCGACCAGAGCGACAGCAAGGTACAACGAGTCAGATACCGATGATTGAGGGACCAGTACCGACTGATGCGCAGCCAGTGAGAGCTGTGGCACCTGCCTCACAGTATACACTGTGCGGACGTATTCATCCGGGGCAATGTTGGAAGGCTCAGAGGGCTTGCTATAATTGTGGGAAGCAAGGACATCTAGCTAGGGAATGCTCTGCAGCAGCTCAAGTAAATCCACAGACTCAGGCACAACAGGGAGGCCGAGGCCGGACCAATGCTCGGGTCCATGCGATGACAGATGCAGAGGTCGAGCAGTCAGGAGATGTGGTTACAGGTATATTTATTTAAGTATTTAAATTCGAAGTTGAATTAAATTCTATGTGTTGTTATTGCATGTTGTGTGCTAAACCTTGAATGTGTTAGGTGTGATTTTAATTAACAAAGTGCCAGCCAATGTTCTGTTCGATAGTGGGGCGAGTCACTCGTTTATGGCAAAGAGGTTTGCCAAGCATCTGGATGTTCTCCCAGAATGGCTTGAGACTCCCTACCGTATACAAGCCGCTGGCGACCAAGTACTCGTGTCCCATCATCATTACAAGGGATGTGAATTAGAGATTAAGGATCTGCAGTTCTCTGCGACCTTGATACTGATCCGGATGCACGACTTTGACATTATTCTGGGCATGGACTTTTTGGCAAAGTATCATGCCAATATTGATTGCCGGCAACTCCAGGTCAGCATGAAGACGCCTGAGTTGTGGGAAACTACTTTTCAAGGGAACTCTAAATTGAAGAAGGCACCTCAGAAGATCTATCTGACTGCAGCTCAGGCTTTCCGAGCACTAAAGAAAGGAGGAGAGGGATTTCTGATCTTCTCCATGGGTGTCGAGCAGGAGGTTCTGCAGATTGACCAAATTCCCGTAGTGAAGGAATTTACAGACGTCTTCCCTGAGGAGTTACCAGGATTACCCCCAGAAAGAGAAGTAGAGTTCGAGATTAATCTTTTACCTAGTGCTGAACCCATTTCCAGGGCACCCTACCGCATGGCACCAGCAGAGCTGAAGGAGTTGAAGGACCAGTTACAGGAACTGCTGGACCGTAAATTTATTCGGCCCAGTGTATCACCTTGGGGTGCTCCAGTCCTGTTTGTGAAAAAGAAGGATGGAAGCATGAGATTATGCATAGATTACCGGGAGCTCAATAAGATCACCATCAAGAACAAGTATCCATTACCTCGAATCGAGGATCTCTTTGATCAGCTACGGGTAATGATAAATTTGGAGTTATAATTTAAACTTTTCGGTTACTCGTTAAATTGCACCACTAACAAAAAACTTCTTTCAGGGGGCTAGAGTATTTTCCAAAATTGATTTGCGATCCGGTTACCATCAGTTGAGGATCAAATCAGGGGATACAGCAAAGACTGCTTTCCGAACACGTTATGGCCACTACGAATTCTTTGTTATGCCTTTTGGACTAACCAACGCTCTAGCCGCCTTTATGGATCTAATGAACACAGTATTTCGGAAACAGCTGGATAAGTTCGTTATAGTGTTCATTGATGATATCCTGATATACTCCCCTGACGAAGAGATTCATGCTGAGCATTTGAGGGAGGTTCTAGAGACCCTTCGGAAAAGCAAACTGTATGCCAAGTTCAGTAAATGTGAGTTTTGGTTGAAGAGCGTAGCCTTTTTGGGTCATGTGGTCTCTAGAGAGGGAATTTCTGTGGATCCAAAGAAGGTAGAGGCGATCACTGAGTGGCCTAGACCCACTAATGTGACTGAGGTAAGGAGTTTTCTCGGTCTGGCTGGATACTACAGGAAGTTTGTAGAGGGCTTCTCATCTATTGCAGTGCCTCTGAGCCGATTAACGCAGAAGAAGTCGAAGTTTGAATGGACCGCCGAGTGCGAGCAGAGCTTCGCTGAATTAAAAAGGAGACTGACCACAGCCCCTATTCTTGCTCAACCCTCCGCGTCAGAAGGGTTTGTCATTTACAGTGACGCTTCTAAGAACGGGCTAGGATGCGTGCTGATGCAAAACGACAAGGTCATTGCGTATGCTTCACGACAGCTAAAGCACTTCAGAACTATCCGACTCATGATTTAGAGCTAGCAGCGGTGGTGTTCGCACTGAAAATCTGGCGCCACTATTTATATGGAGTGAAGTGCGAGGTGTTCACTGATCATAAAAGCCTTAAGTATCTGTTCACGCAAAAGGAGTTGAACATGCGCCAAAGAAGATGGTTAGAGTTATTGAAAGACTATGATTTGACCATCAGCTATCATCCAGGGAAGGCCAATCTAGTTGCTGATGCCTTAAGTAGGAAATCGAGCCATGCTCGGCAGGCGACTCTAGAAAAGGAAATGGCAGAGTTTGACTTGGACCTTGTGGATTCCACTGCAGATGTTCTGGCAGCACTGATTATCACTCCAACTCTGGTGGATCAGATTAAGGAAGCACAGCAAGATGACGCCGCAATTAGGGATATCCGAGAAAGAATGCTGACCATCCAGGTAGATGGATTTCAGGTTCATGATGACAGCAGCATGTGGTACCAAGGAAGGTTGTGCGTGCCGGATGTTGAGGACCTCAGAGGGAATTGTTGAAAGAAGCACATAATTCGAAATTGTCTATCCATCCTGGTGCTACAAAAATGTAAAATGATCTGAAAAAACATTATTGGTGGAATGGCATGAAGAGGCACATCGCTGAGTTTGTGGAAAGGTGCCTTGTTTGCCAGCAAGTTAAGGCAGAACATCAGAGGCCGGGCGGACTGATGCGACCACTGGAGATACCCGAATGGAAGTGGGAGCATGTAACAATGGACTTTGTGGTTGGACTTCCAAAGACAAAAAATGGAAATGATGTGATATTGGTAATCGTGGATCGATTGACAAAATCTGCTCATTTATTTCCTATCCCTACCGGACTTACTATGGAGAGGTTGGTGATTATGTACATCGACAATATTGTCTGCCTTCATGGAGTGCCAGTCAGCATAGTATCTGATCGTGATCCGAAGTTTACTTCTCAGTTCTGGGCAGCCTGTCAGAAGAGAATGGGGACTGAGCTACGATTGAGCACTGCCTTCCATCTTCAGACCGATGGTCAGTCTGAGAGGACCATACAGACCCTGGAGGACATGTTGAGGGCGTGCGCGTTGGATTTCAACGGGAACTGGGACAACATGCTTAAGTTGATTGAGTTCTCCTATAATAACAGCCATCACAGTGCCATAGGCATGGCACCATTCGAGGCCTTGTATGGACGTAAGTGTAGGTCACCTGTTCATTGGGACAAGGTTGGCGAGCGTGTGTTGACGGCCCCTGAGATAATTGAGCAAACTAAAGAAAAGGTGAAACTGATTCGTGAACGTCTTAAGACGGCTCAGGATAGAAGTAAGAGTTGGGCCGACATGAAGAGACGACCTTTGGAGTTCAAGGAGGGAGAAAAAGTCTATCTTAAGGTATCACCTATGAAGGGTGTGACACGTTTTGAAGTTAAAGGGAAGTTGAAGCCTCGTTTTATTGGACCTTATGAGATACTCGAGAAGGTTGGAGACTTGGCCTACAGACTGGCGCTACCCCCGATGCTGGCTCAGGTGCACAATGTATTTCACGTCTCGCAGTTGAGGAGGTACGTGTCAGACCCAAGTCATGTGTTAGATGCTCAGCCACTTAAGATCAGGTCAGATGCTTCCTATGAAGAAGTACCGATCAGAATTCTTGACCAGAAGGATCAAGAGCTGAGAAGGAGGATTATTCCCTATGTCAAAGTTCAATGGAGCAACCACCGGGAGAATGAAGCGACATGGGAACTAGAAGAGCAAATGCGCGACCGTTATCCCCACCTCTTTGAGTAAGGTACGGCATGTTTCGGGGTCGAAACTTTTTGTAAGGGGGTAGGATGTTATAACCGTATAAAAGGAAAAAGAAAAAAAAATTAATTAATGATAAATATAAAATAAAAGTGGGTGCCGTGTGATATATGTGTAGGAAAAAAATAATAATAAACTAATTAACCAAATTCTATCCTTAATTTCCCTCACTTATCATCTCACCCTTATTCCCCCAATCTCTTAGTAATATATATCAAACCCTAATCCCCTCCCCCTCTCTCAAAAAGAAACGCAGCCTCTCCTCTCCCCCTTCCCCCATCAAACTTGCGGCACCAAGAGAGAAGAAAAAAAGACTTTTTATCCAAGGCTTCAAGAGGAGTGGGAATCACAACCCTAACATCATCACCATCATCTCTCGCATATAACTTCTTGCTGGGATTGAGGTAGGTGCATACTATTTATTCCCTCAAAATGGTATGAAGGTTGCATGCTCAAAACGGTATTTTATGTGTTTATTGTTGTTCTTTTATGCTTGTTTCATTCATGATCCTATTGATGTATCACAAAGTGTTTATTTTTGTTCTTCTATTCTTGATTCGAATATGATCATGTTAATGTATTCTCCTTGTGATATTAATTGTTTATGTTTGTAAAGGTGGATTGCTGTTTTTTTTAGATTTCGACAACTACATATAAAAAAAAGAAAAAAAATTATTAGACAAGGGTTTCGGCTGAACAAGGGGTGAGGAAAAAAAGAATAAAATAATCAAAAGTTTGATTTAGTGGGGGGGGGGGGGCTTTCTGTTGCTGCGTGAAGAAAAAAAAATATATTTATATATAATGATGTTTATTTTTTTGGGGGTGGCCGAAACCTGCCCCCATCGTGCGGCCATATATATATTTTAAAAAAATAATAATAAAAAAAGAATTAAATTAAAGGGGCCATTCAGCCGAAACCCTTGGGGTTATAAAAAAAAGAAGGTTAAATTAATAAAAAATAAACAAATAATATATATATATATATATTTATATATTAAAAAAAAGAGGTAAAAAGGGCAAAACGGGTTTGGCCTTTTTCGGCTGAACCCAATTTGATTTTTAAAATTTAAATAAAAATAAAAATAAAAATAAAAAGGGCAAAGGGTTTGGCCAGTTCGGCTGAACCCAATTTAAAAAAAAGGGGGTAAAATAAAATAAAATAATATAATAAGTAGACTAAGTAATGGGAGACGAACGTGGTACAAAAGGAAGTAATGGGGCGGCTGTGTGGTGCATTGCATTCATGGCACGTGCATTGCATGAGGTATACTACGTCTATAGTGCGTGGGTATCGGGATGACTTACCGTGTCTATAGGGCACCGGGGTCATGAGACATACTGCGTCTATAGGGCGTGGGTGTCCAAACGGCAAGTGGTGGCTAGAGACCACGACGCTGGATTTAGGACCCGGGAGCATGCATTGCATATAGGTCTAGGGGCATATTGCATGACATATTTCTAGTTGCGTGTGACACGTTATTTGAGCATGCATCACGTACTTGCGCATTTTTATGTGGAGTGCTTTACCTTTCCGTATAAGCCATGCTATCATGTTTTATGTGTTATGTGTTGATATCTTTTTGGGTATGTACTCTTTGTATTGTTTTGAGAGGCACCTACTGGGTGATTACCATCACTCACCCCCTACTATTCCAGGTGAGACCGATAATGCCTATGATTATATTTTCCTCGAGGATGGTGCCGATGTCGTGGAGTAGGCCGAGTGACTAGTAGATATGATTGCGGCGAGGGCAGAGATGGGCTGTTTATGATATTCTTGGGGTGACATTGATATTTATATTTTTTTTCATTAGTACGTTGAGACAATTTCGTTTAGACATTTGACTTTGGCTTGTAGGGTCTGGTCAGCCTAATAATGATATTTTTATTTATTTGAGGTTTATTAAATCCAAATTAGTATTGTGTTTAATCGTTTCTGTAGAAAAGAAAAAAAAATTTATGTCAACACTGACGTGTAAGAAGTTGATGTGACGCTTTGTAGTCTCCTTAGTGAGATACGGCGGGTGCACTGCTACCGAGGCTAGGGCTCGGGAGCGGGGCGCTACAGGCATCAAGAGCAATCTTATTTTCCTCATTTTCACGCTTGCCATGCGAGGTTCGAGGAGCTATATTATTGGATACTTCAGTCTCACACTTGCGTCTTTGATGATAGTCTCCAATTGGGTTGGCATTCTTGCGCTCTTGTTGCCTATATCACTAGTTGATATAGGCAATGTCGGTACGTTTTCCTCTTTTGCTTCTATATTCAATTATGTTGCCATCAATAGTGCAGATAAAGATGTTTTTTTATGACCATGCAAGGGCATCATCTCCTGAACGCCAGATCTTCATGACTACATTACTGCTGATCATCACTGGAGTTGCCTGTATTCATAATGAATGCAGGCAACATGGGTATGATATAAAGCTACGATATTCTATTCTTCATCTTTCTGCTTCTATTTATTCTGATCGATTTTATTTTGAGGTACATAACACTGCAGAGTGCTGGATTTTAGCATTCATATATCACAGCAAGCGCTAGCCAAACAACAGCAAAATCTGCGATTTAGGCGTACAAGTGCATCAGCCCAACAACACCGACTCTTATAGTTTAGAGATAGTTGTGCATTTGTTGTTAACAGACAAATTTTGTTTTTACATTCCACGATTTCTACCATTATCTTTTTGCAGGTGCTATTGTACATATTATGCATTTCATTTACTTTTGCGTAGGAGAGTCTCCTACATTACATGTAACCACGGTATTCTTCCGCCACAAGTGAGGGCATATTATTAATAAAACAACCAGACGGTAACGTCCATCTTTCACTTAAAAAAGATATAATATATATATAGACATGGCACCGATTAGGATAAGGAAAAAGAAGACAAATTTTGGTTAGAAAAATACCTCATCCAAATAACAAGTGTATAAAATAGTGTAGAAATCAAATGATCATATTTTGTCCTACCCTAACTACTCCGGCTCCTCCAAAAACTCGGTCACTACACCCATTTGGATAGAAGATAAATTTTTGTCTTCTTCAACCAATTATACATCATTTTCTTCTACCCAAAATCTTACACTATATTACACACTTTTTACGCCATTCATCTAAGCCACAAACACTCCCTCCCACTCCATCAAGCACGGCCAAAGTCAAGAAAGGAATAAGATATTTGTCTTCCACACTCCACCCTCTTACACCTTCCGTCACCATCATTTTTTTCTAATTCTTTCCAACTCCCTACACATTTTAAAATTTTTATAATTGTCTCCATCTACTCCCTTCCCGCTCCACTTTTGACCGGACTTTTACACCCCAAGAATAGGGATATTATCTTACTTTTTTCTTTTACTTTACTCCATTGTCTTACAAGCCTTTACCCACTTCCATCTTCTCCTATAAATCTTCATAATTTCTTCCTTCCCCTCCCCTAAAAACCTACCAACCATCCCCTCATTTCTTATAGAGAAATTCACTCAAACGATCACTTGAAACTCACTTTGAAAGTGAGAATAAAACATTCTTATTCACTTAAATGAATGATGCACGGATGAAATTCTTATATACATGTTAAAGACAACTAGCCGTTGTCTTGTGATGTGACCCTTCTAACGGTTATATTTACAAACTGCACCTAATCAATCCCAAGCCTAAATAACCCTTAAAATGATGTTACTGCAAGTGTACAATGATCATAAAACATAATTAAGCATCTATAATATATAAACAAGTAATCTAGTTGTTGATTAACCAAGGAGCTGAACGTGTTTGATATAATTAACAATCTGCTCGACGTAATGCTGCAATGGACACTTCAGCTGTATCCAAAATCCCCTTGGAGCATTCTTCAGGTATTAAATTTGTCTTGAATTCTCACACTTCCCGTCAAGCTAGGATTGTATATATTTGTACAGCGTAGCTTGCCAAGAAGAGACCGGAAGACTTAGACAGTGATAGGCTTTGTAAGTATATCTGCCACCTGATGCTTGAACAGAATGTGATGTAATTTCAATACTTCGTCCTCCACCTTTTCCCTCAGAAAATGCTTGTCAATTTCAATGTGTTCGGATTTTTCATGTTTGACAGGATTTTCTGTCATGTTGATAGCATATATATTGTCACAATATATATGAACTAGTGCCTCAATTGGAAGTTTAAGATCCTGCATTATTATGTGTATCCAAAGGCCTTCACAGACACCAAGGGATATTGCTCTCAATTCTGCTTGAGCACTGCTCCTAGAGACCACTGGTTGGTTCTTACTTTTCCAAGTAATCAAGTTTCCCATAGGTAAGATGCATAGCCAGAAGTGGATCTCATCTCACTCTTGGAGCCAGCCCAATCAGCATTAGTAAACACACTAAAGGCCTCTGTCAAATGATTTCTTGAAGAACAGGCCTTGACCAGGTGTTGTTTTCAGATATCTTAGTATTTTGAGAGAATATTATAATGTTCAGCATTAGGATTATGCATAAATTGACTAATAAAACTTACCCCATAACAAATGTCAGGCCTTGTGTGAGATAGATAGTTGAGTTAACCAGTTAGCTTCTGATACCTGCTTTTATCTGTGTAGTTCGAGTCCCATAACTCAATTGGTTTGTCACCTGGTTCAACTGGAGTGCTGGTTTGTTTGCACCCTGCCATGTTGTTTTCCTGCAAAAGATCAAGAACATACTTTCTTTCGGAGATACTAATCCCATAAGACGATCTGGCAACTTCCATGCCAAGGAAATACCTCAACTGCCTAAGATCCTTGACCCCAAAAGCCTTAGACAGTTGCCTTTTTGTATTGCTAATTCCAGAATGATCATTTCCAGTTAAAATTATGTCATCGACATACACTAGAATGATGGTACATAACTGATGTGAATCATACTTGACAAAGAGGGTATGATCACTGTGTTCCCATGTAAATCCTAGATTAGATACCATAGCATTGAATCTCCTAAACCATGATCTAGGAGATTGCTTTAATCCATATAGGGATTTTTAAAGTTTACAGACCATATTACAGTTTTCTTTAGTGAAAAAGCCAGGAGGAATCTTCATGTAGACTTTCTCCTCAAGATCCCAATTTAAAAATGAATTTTCATATATAATTGATATAAAGTCCAGTCTAGGTTAGCAACAATACTAAACAAAATTATTACAGCGTTGAGCTTGGCCACGGGAGCAAATGTCTCCTCATAACCAATGCCAAGTGCCTGAGTGAAGCCCCTGGCCACCAGCCTGGATTTGTACCTGTCAACTGTGCCATCTTTGTTATATTTTACAGTGAATGTCCATTTGCAGCTCACTGGTCTAGATCCTTCAACTGCATGGACCAACTTCCATGTTTGATTCTTTAATAATGCATACATTTCATCTAGTACTGCATGCTTCCAGGCTGGTTTAGCTAATGCTTCTTGGACGGTCCTTGGAACCTGAATGCTATCAATAGTAGAAACAAAAGATTTCAAATGTTTAGACAGACAGTCATAAGACATAAAGTTATTCAAGGGATATAGCCTTTTCACGCACTCCCTGACCCACTTTCTAATAGCAATAGGTCTATCATCAGAAGGTGTAATTGCTCTGTATGTTGAGGAACTTTTAGAAGGATCAGTCATTTGTACTTCTTCATCAACAGGTTGTGACACTTCTCTAGATAGAGGTTCCTCTGTCTCCCCCTGAGATGGAGTGTCTTTTGTGGTGGTTGCATCTATCTTGGTAATGTCAATGATGCTCCAAAAATCAGCTTCCTATTGCATGTCATGCTCAGTAGACTCTTTAGAGTAAAATGCAGAGGATTCATTAAAGATAACATCAAGTGCCACATACATTCTTCTTGACTGACGTGAATAGCATGTGTACCCTTTTTCAGTATGAGAGTAACCAAGAAAGATGTGTCTCTCAGATCTCATATCAAGTTTGCTCCTGAATTGTTCAGGAATGTGCCTATAAACAGTGCAGCCAAAGACCTTTAAAGGCAAGTCATAAAATAAACAAGTGCTAGGATGTTCACTCATAAGGACAGACTTGGGTGTGTGATAACTAAAAACTTTTGAGGGCATTCTATTTATCAAATGTGTTGTTGTCAGGACACTTTCACCCCTATAATGTTTAGGTAACATCATGGTCATCATGAGTTCCCTTGTTACTTCAAGAAGGTGCTTTTTTTTCTTTCAGCAACACCATTTTGCTGACGAGTATAAGTGCAGGATGATTGAAGATGTATCCCTTTAGCATTCAAGTATTCAGTTAGTTGTTTCTCAAAATACTGAAGACCATTATCTGACCATAAGGTTTTTACAGTGACACTGAATTGGTTTTTTACCATTTCTACAAACCTTTTGACTATATCCCCCACTTCAGCTTTATGTTTCATTAGGTATAGCCATGTTACTCTAGCGTGATCATCAACAAAAGTAATATACCATTTAGCACCATTGATGTTTGAGACCTTTGCTAAAACCCAAAAATCAGAATGGTTCAAGTTAAATGCAGCAGATATAGAATAAGTTTTCCCTGGATAAAAAGTCCTACAACTTTTTTCAAACTGGCATTCCTCACAAAAAGTATCAGAATGATTTACATTTGAAAACAAATTTGACATAAGTCTTTCTAAATACAAGCAATTAAGATGTCCTAATCTCCTATGCCAAAGCAAAATGCTCTCAGTAGTCCTACTAGAAGCATCCATTGCTTCCACACTAGTTTGAGTACTGAGAGGTGCAAGTTCAGTTGCATTTAAGAGGAAGAGGCCATTAATCTTGTTAGCATTGCTAATCATCCTCTTGAAGAAGATATCCTGAAAATAACACTTTAAGGGTGAGAATCTTACATTGCATAAGTTATCTTCAACAATTTTACCAATAGAGATTAAGTTGAAGCTATGTTCAGGAATGAAAAGCACATCCTGTAGGCATAATTCAGGTGTAACAGACACGTTTCTCTTGCCAACAATGTTTATGCAGGCACCATTAGCAATTTTGACATTGGTAGGTGTGTGAAAGTGTGTAAAATAAGTAAAGTGATCTTTGTACCATGACATGTGGTGTGTGGCACCAGAATCAATAATCCAATTATGTAAGAGCCTAGAATTGTTACCATAAGAGGTCATAGTGGCTTCGATTGCTTCCTGCTTTATGTCAAGTGATCTTCACTATCCTTGATGATGCTTCATGAACTGTAGAGTGGCATAAAGTTGGCTTTGAATTGGCACAGTTGGTAGGAGCAGAAGCACAGTGGCTAGAGTAGCCACCACTGAGGCTATTTCTAGAATTGGAGCTTCTCAAATTTCCTAGTGGTGAGGACTGAGACTTCCATGTGAACGGCTCAGATCCTCTCCATCCCACAGGCGGCCTTCCATGCTTATCATAGCACTTATCGTCCAAGTGCACATACTTCTTACAGAATTTGCATAATTTGTTGGGGTCAGGACCTCTCTTTTTGGTGCTCTTTGCAGGAACATACCTTCTGCCAGCAACATTAGCCACGACATTGGTAGGATGGGATGATTGCTTGGTGCGAATGGCCATAGCTGCTCCCTCAGTGTTAGAGGAGGAGCTCATCATCAATTTGATTCTACTATCCTCCTACCTAATCTCAGAGAACACATTATTAATAGAAGGGAGAGGCCTAGTCCCCAGGATTGTACCTCTAACAACATCAAATTCTTTGTTAAGGCTAGCCAATGGCCAAAAGGTTCTCCTGGACTCAGTGATAGACTTATACATTTTGTTAGCCTCTTGAGTAGGTCATTTATGAGTATCATGAACATCAATTTGTAGCCATATATGTTTAAGCTGGCCAAAGTACACATTCACAGGTGAATCCCCCTGTTTAATGTCCTTCAACATGACTTCAAGCTCATAGAACTCAGAAATGTTATCCACTTTGGAGTACATTTCCTTAGCTGCTTTCCATATTTCAGAGGTTGAGTCATAGAGGATGAAGTTATTGCTTACATCCGTAGTCATTTAACCAATAAACCATGACATGATCATGGCATTCCCAGCATTCCATATTGAGAAAAAGAGTTTGAGTGATTTACGAATACATGATTTAAATACAACGTGTTTAAGAAATGCATGACAATTATGTTACTTGACATGTTTTTGTGACAAACTTGCGTTATATACTTTATATAAAATGTTTCTGTACTAACAAGCCATGAAGCTTTAAATCTTACATCAAATGGCAAACATTTGTTGTGTTTGAACTATTTTCAGGTGCCACCATTAATGAACTAAACTAGTTCATTAAGTGAAGTATTTAGTTAAATGAACTAAGTAGTTCATTAAATGGAGATATATTTGGAGAAGGCATGATGGCAACAAATTAAAACATGGAAAGTCTCCTCTCCATCTCATTCACACGTTTATATATATATATTTTATATATATATTCAGATTTTTTATAAAAAGGCACAATACACATATATTCCGACGTACTACCGACACGTTACATATATTACAAACGTACATCAACGTCACACCACTATACTTACCTCATATTTATGAGTACATTCACATCTTATATCATATGATATAAGTCATGGTGATGACAAAATTATTACGACACATTACAAAGTTATAAACCAAAAATTGTCGTATCGGGTGGCTACCGAAACTTCACCAACGTGTCACATACTTGCCATATATAGATGACCAGCCCATATACTTCAAAAATGGCCACAAATTTCGTGGTTAACATGGTATACTCAGTCATAAAATCATTCCATATTGGCACACACAAATCACCCCCAATTAAGGCCAAATAGTGGAGATTCCAAATTCATCTTTTTAAGCACATGGAACGCCTATTTTAAGTCAGCCATTATGAGCTGAATATTTAATTTATTTTATGTATATTATGTGTGACATAATATATACAACATGTGCAAAAATTTTGATTTTAATCGGAGAAAAATCGCGTAATCGACAAAAGTCGAAAATTCGGTTTTCTACGAACACAATACATGGAACGTTTTTTACATGACATGTAACATGTATCTAGACACTTTTTACATATTCAAGACATATTAAAGTGTACTAGAATATTCAAATTAGGGCTGATTGGAATATATCATATGTTTATAATTATTATGCACTATTTTACAAAGTTTACAAAAATGGAATTCAGGACATGTTGTAGACCATATCACACGCCTACTGCATCTTGGTGTAGCTTATATGGGATTAGTTGACATCTCAATTGGTGGAGAATAAGCCACACAAGGTTAGTGACATAATGGAGGGAGCTACACAAGGTAACAATTCAAATTTTTTAGCAAATGTAACACATGCTGAAAATTCAGCATGCGAGACAATGTGGTGGCCGATTTTTGAGTCTTGAATGGTGACATATTTGCTTCCAAATTTGTATGGATTAATTGTTGAATATTTGACAATGTTTTAAACCTTATTTGTCACTTGTTTTAGATGTTAATCTCAGATTTTTAAAGCTACTAAATGGTGACAAGGTTGAACCAATCATGAAGTGCCAAGTAAGCAAGGCGAAGACATTCATCCAATCAAGTTTTGCCAAGTGAGCAAGATGTGTCATATCTACACAAGGTAATCTTCCAAGGGCATTAAAGAGAATTCTCAAGGTGATGGAAGGCAATAGGGGGCGGCCAACTCATGATTAAAAAGAAGAGAAGAGAGGCAAACAAAAGCAAGACAATTCTCATAATCTCACAAGTACAACAAGTGTCTTCTACTCTCTTCTTTTACATTTCTTTCTTCTTCTTCTTCTCTCAAGCCTATTGTTCTTATATTCAACATATTGAATAGGCTCTGATTAGACCACCATACACGTTTCATTTATTGTAAAAGGATTGATCAAGGTATGATCAAACCTTCATCCGTTCGGTGCTGGTGTTCGTGATCGGTGTGATTGATTGTATTGTGTGTAAAGGGTTGGAGATGGTGTGTAACTCCATCAAACCATGTGGTAAGGTGTTATTTTTTATTTAGTGATAACCAAGTAAGGTGTCCTCGAAGACTGGAGTAGGTTGTTTTAACCGAACCAGTATAAAATTCTTGGTGTCATTACTTTTAGCACTTTACTTTCAGTTTTTCAGTTTTTGCGTTGATTTCGTCACAATCGTAAAAATAGTAAACGACTTTCAAAAATTACAAAACTTTACAGAAACATAGCCACACCTCATAAGTGTCATTTGGACAAGTATAAGTCAGTCAAACATTAATAGTTCTGAGACTAGTGCAATCTGATTTTCAGACTTGCAAAGGTTGAGAACATCCAAAGGAATTTTTAAAAACCGTTTCAACCCATTACAATACATATCTTAAGGGGTTTGTCTATAAATTTTCAAACCATTTGGAGTTACGAATTAATCGGAATAAAATTTTCAAATCAGAGTACTTTTTCTGGCAGATTCGCACAATCTGACCACAAACGTGTTTTCAAAGGGTTAGAGGTTGAATTTTAATCTAAAAATTTTAGAAGATACTCAAAATATCTGATACTAGCATCTGTCCAAATTTCAGAATTTTGGAAGGTCTGTAACCAAGTCTTTCAAACGTTACAAATCAAAATCTGAAAACAGAAACTGTTTTAAGAAGTTAGGTTTTTAAGAAAAAACTTTGTAAAAACCAAATTTTTCCGCACCTACTATTCCACCTCCCCCTTCTAGTGGTGCTATACAGGTCCTACAAGTGGCGTCAGAGTGCAGGCACACTCACGACTAGAAGATATGACAATCCTCGTAAGATAGCATCCACTAGCCACAAAACCGAACAAGAAGGTATGTCAAGCCAAAGGGCTCCACCTTTTGATAATGAGGTAAATTCTGATTCTGATTCAGATTCTGAATTATCTTATCATGATTTATTTGTTGAATATCTTGAATTACATAAGTTTTCTAGGATCCTTGCAAAAGAAAAGAAACCTTTTAATTGAAGACAAGAAATTGTAAGAATCTTCTAACTCAAACCTTGTTTCTCAATTAAAAGATTCAAAAGAAGAGTCGTCTTACAAAATTAATGCATTGAAATCAGAGGTCTCATCATTAACGACACAAAACAATGAAATGATGTCTGAAATTTCAAATTTGAAATCAAGGAATATAGATCTAGAAAAAATGGTGAAACAATTTGACACATGTACAAACATGCTAGATCGCTTCATTTCTTCACAAAAGCATGATAACGACAAAACAAGATTAGGATATGTTGAGAAAAATGAGACACTAAACAAATCAACAAAATTCATTCCCTTTAAGAAAATAGATCTATCTAAGACATATGTGGCGCCTAAGAAGACGCCTCGATCCCCCTATGTCATCTCGTCGTGCTTCATCTTCATATCATACGAGATATAATTTTGTGCCGTACAAATATGAAAAGAAACCATTAATGCATGCAGGCATTCATTTACCATAAATGTATCTAGATCACACTCCATGCACACCAACATAAGAACATATCAAAAACAAAGATCATACTATGTGCATGATGGGATTCTCGGCCAAAGGCCAAATACGTACCACATAGCATTTATTATGTTGCGTCTTGATCTCCTTTCTCACCTTTTGGAAGACCTAGAAAGGTCACCCAAATTTGGGTACCAAACGGGACATTCGCAATGGGTTGAATAAATAACCCTTAAGAACGCACTTGAAAAGCATGATTTTTTGTTATTATACTAATTGCTATTTCTTTCTTACATCCACTTTTGATATTGTAGCGCCCCGCTCCCGAGCCTCAACCCTCGGTAACGGTGCACCCGCCGTATCTCACTCAGGAGAATACAAGGCGTCACTTCAACCTGTCATACATCAGTGCTGACATAGAAAAGTGTTCCTTAACTTTGCGCGGAAACGATAAATCACATCAAAGGTTTGAATTTAACGTACTTCAAGAAAATAAACAACCTTATTTCTAGGCTGACCAGGCCTTACAAGTCAGGGTCAAATGTCGGAAGTTTAAAAGCATGAAATTGTTTTCATAAAGTAAAACTGAATATTAAAATGTCTGTGTATCCCAATGACATCATAAGAATCCCGTCCTCGTCGTAGCCATTCCCTACGGGTCAATCAGCCCACTCCACAGTATCGGCTCCATCCTCAACGAAAACATAATCACACTCCGCATCGTCTACATATGGAATAGTAGGAGTGAGTGATGGTAATCACCCAGTAGGTGCCTCTCAAAACAACATGAATACTTACATACTCAAATTGGTATCAGCACGTAGCACATAACACAGCATGATAAGTCTTATACGAAAAGTAAACAGTCCACAGAAGATGCATGCGCAATTACGTGATGCATGCTCAAATAACGTGTCACACGCAACGACGATCATGTCACACAGTATGTCCCTAAACCTATATGCAATGCATGACCCCGGGTCCTAACTCCAGCATCTTGGTCTCTAGCCACCATTCGCTGTTTCGACACCCATGCCCTATGGACACAGTATGTCTCATGACCCCGGTGCCCTATAGACACGGTAAGTCATCCCGATACCCACGCCCTATAGACGCAGTATACCTCATGCAAACCGGCATCATGGTCACTAGCCACCACTTACCGTTTGGACACCCACGCCCTGTAGACGCAGTATGTCTCATGACCCCGGCGCCCTATAGACACGGGAAGTCATCCCGATACCCACGCCCTATAGACGTAGTGTACCTCATGCAAATGCACGTGCCATGAATGCAAGGGGAAAGGGGAAAGAAAACTGTGGGACGTCATCCTCTGACGTCGATCGATCGATGTCCAACTGGGGCACGTCGAACCCTCACTCAGTTGACGTCGATCGATCGATGTACTTCTGAGGCACGTCGAACCCTCAGCCCCCAGGACGTCGATCGATCGACGTGGTTCTGAGGCACATCGAACCCTCAGCCCCTGGACGTCGATCGATCGATGTCCATCTGAGGCACATCGATCTCTCACCCTCTGGACGTCGATCGATCGATGTCCATCTGAGGCACATCGAACCCTCACCCTCTGGACGTCGATCGATCGATGTCCCCGATCTTCAGAACTCCAATTCTGAAATTTCTGCGATCCAACCCTCAATTCCATTCAACCTTTCACCCCTTCCCACATATTCATACACGCTTAAGAACTCTCAACCCTTTCAAGGCACGCACATCAACGAGATCACATTGACACCAAAACAAATAACGGAAAAATAACCACCTTGGCAAATAAACAAGATCCAATCAATTACGACAACAACAACACATAAACTACCATTTTTCCTACGCAAGCCTTCATACCGTTTTGAGGGAAAATCAATATGCACCTACCTCGATTCCTAGCGAGAGTTGATACACGTGAGAGATGATGAAGATCTGATTGGGGTTGTGATCCTTTTCCTAACCTTGGATCAAAGATCCTTCTTTTCTCTTCCTCTTGTGGCCGAAAGTTTGATGGGGAGAAGGGGAGAGGGAGGCTGTCGAATAGAGAGAGTGAGGGGAAGGAGATTAGGGTTAGTAAATTAAGAGTGAGAGATTTAAGGAGGGATAAGGGTGATGATTAAGGAAATTTAGGAAAAGGATAGAATTTAGTTGTTTTAAATATTTTAGTTATTATCCTTTTTTTTTCTTTTTTTTTTTAAATACGGCCATAACATCCTACCCCCCTTACAAAAAGTTTCGTCCCCGAAACTTGCCGTACCTTATTCGAATAGGTGGGGATAGCGGTCGCGCATTTGTTCCTCTAGCTCCCATGTCGCTTCATTCTCTCGATGGTTGCTCCATTGCACTTTGACATAGGGAATAACCCTCCTTCTGAGTTCTTGGTCCTTGCGATCCAGAATTCGTATCGGAATCTCTTCATATGATGCATCGGGTCTAATCTTGAGTGGTTGCGCATCTAGAACGTGACTTGGGTCAGGGACATACTTTCTCAACTGGGAGACGTGGAACACATTGTGCACCTGAGCCAACATCGGAGGTAATGCCAACTTGTATGCTAAATCTCCAACCCTTTCGAGTATCTCATATGGTCCAATATATCGCGGCTTCAGCTTCCCTTTAACTCCAAACCGTGTCACACCCTTCATGGGTGACACTTTAAGATAGACCTTTTCTCCTTCCTTGAACTCTAAAGGTCGTCTCTTCGTGTCGGCCCAACTCTTGCTTCTATCTTGAGCCGTCTTAAGACGTTCACGAATTAGTTTCACCTGTTCTTTAGTTTGCTCGATTATTTCTGGGGCAGTCAACCTACGTTCACCAACTTCGTCCCAATGCACAGGTGACCTACACTTTCGTCCATATAAGGCCTCAAATGGTGCCATACCTATGGCACTGTGATGGCTGTTGTTGTAGGAGAACTCTATCAATTTGAGCATGATGTCCCAATTTCCTTTAAAATCCAATGCGCATGCCCTCAACATATCCTCCAGAGTCTGAATGGTCCTTTCAGATTGGCCATCGGTCTGAGGGTGAAAAGCAGTACTCAGTCGCAACTCAGTCCCCATCTTCTTCTGGCACTCTGCCCAGAACTGAGATGTAAACTTCGAGTCACGATCCGATACTATGCTAACTGGCACTCCATGAAGGCAAACAATGTTATCAATGTACATGGCTACCAGCCTCTCCATAGTAAGTCCGGTGGGAATAGGCAAGAAGTGAGCGGACTTAGTCAGTCGATCCACAATTACCCATATCACATCATTCCCATTTCTTGTCTTTGGAAGTCCAACCACAAAGTCCATGGTTACATGTTCCCACTTCCATTCGGGTATCTCTAGTGGTCGCATTAGTCCACCGGGTCTTTGATGTTCTGCCTTAACTTGCTGGCAAACAAGGCACCTTTCCACAAACTCGGCAATGTGCCTCTTCATGCCACTCCACCAGTAGTGTCTCTTTAGATCATTGTACATTTTCGTAGCACCAGGGTGAATAGACAGTCTCGAATTATGTGCCTCCTTCAACAACTCTCTCCTGAGTTCCTCGACATCCGGTACACACAGCCTTCCTTGGTACCACATACTGCCGTCGTCATGAACTTGAAATCCATCCACTTGGCTGGTTAGCATTCTTTCTCGCGTCTCTTTAATTGTTGCATCATTCTTCTGGGCCTCCTTAATCTGATCTACCAAGGTTGGAGTGATAATTAGCGTGGCCAGAATATCCGCGGTAGAATCCACAAGATCCAAATTAAATTCTGCCATCTCTTTTTCTAGAGTAGCATGTCGTGCATGGCTCGACTTCCTACTTAAGGCATCGGCCACTCGATTGGCTTTCCCCGGATGATAGCTGATGGTCAAGTCGTAATCTTTCAACAACTCCAACCATCTCCTCTGGCGCATGTTCAGCTCCTTTTGCGTGAACAGATATTTAAGACTTTTGTGATCAGTGAACACTTCGCACTTCACTCCATATAGATAGTGACGCCAGATTTTCAGGGCGAACACCACCGCTGCAAGTTCCAGATCATGAGTCGGATAATTCTGCTCATAGGGCTTTAGCTGTCGTGAAGCATAGGCAATGACCTTGTCGTTTTGCATCAACACGCATCCTGAAATATAAGGATTAGACCACATCTTTAATCGTATACAAAATCAGTTGAAATCATATACATTTACCTAGCCCGTTCTTGGAAGCGTCACTGTAAATGACAAACCCTTCTAACGCGGAGGGCTGCGCAAGAATAGGGGCTGTGGTCAGTCTCCTTTTTAGCTCAGCGAAACTTTGCTCACATTCGGTGGTCCATTCAAACTTCGACTTCTTCTGCGTCAGCCGGCTCAGAGGTACGGCGATGGATGAAAAGCCCTCTACAAATTTCCTATAGTATCCAGCCAATCCAAGAAAACTCCTTACTTCGGTCACATTAGTGGGTCGAGGCCACTCAGTGATCGCCTCTACCTTCTTTGGGTCCACAGAAATTCCTTCTTCCGAAACCACATGACCCAAAAAGGCTACACTCTTCAGCCAGAACTCACATTTGCTGAACTTGGCATATAATTTGCTTTTCCGAAGGGTCTCTAGAACCTCTCTCAGGTGTTCCGCATGCGTCTCTTCGTCAGGGGAGTATACCAGAATATCGTCGATAAACACTACAACATACTTATCTAGTTGTTTCCGAAATACTGTGTTCATTAGATCCATAAAGGCAGCTGGGGCGTTGGTTAGTCCAAAAGGCATAACCAAGAATTCGTAATGGCCATAGCGTGTTCGGAAAGCGGTCTTGGCCGTATCCCCAGATTTGATCCTCAGCTGGTGATAACCGGATCGCAAATCGATTTTGGAGAACACCCTTGCCCCCTGGAAGAAATTTCATCAGTGGTGTACATTAACGAATACTTTAAAGTTCAAGTTAAAATTCTAGTTTATCATTACCCGTAGCTGATCAAAGAGATCCTCGATTCGGGGTAAGGGGTACTTGTTCTTGATAGTGATCTTGTTGAGCTCCCGGTAGTCTATACATAATCTCATGCTTCCATCCTTCTTTTTCACAAACAGGACTGGAGCACCCCAGGGTGACACACTGGGTCGAATAAACTTACGGTCCAGCAGTTCTTGTAACTGCTCCTTCAACTCTTTGAGCTCTGCTGGAGCCATGCGATAGGGTGCCCTGGATATGGGTTCAGCACCAGGTATGAGGTTAATCTCGAACTCTACCTCTCTTTCTGGTGGTAGTCCCGGTAACTCCTCGGGAAAGACATCTATAAATTCTTTTACCACCGGGATTTGATCGATCTGCGGAACTTCCTGTTCAGCACCCATTGAGTAAATCAAAAATCCTTCTCTCCCTTTCTTTAGTGCTCGAAATGCCTGAGTCGCAGTCAAATAAAGTTTCTGAGGTACCTTCTTTAATTTAGGGTTCCCTTGAAATATAGTTTCCCCCAGTTCATGTTGCTTCATGCTGACGTGGAGTTGTCGGCAATCAATGTTTGCATGGTACTTTGCTAAGAAGTCCATGCCTAGAATAACGTCGAAATCGTACATCTGAATTGGTATCAAGGTCGCAGAGAACTGCAAGCCGTTAATCTCCAGTCCACATTCCTTGTAACGATGATGTGACACTAGTACTTGGCCACCAGCGGCTTGTACACGATAGGGAGTCGCAAGCCATTCGGGGAGAGCACCCAGCTTCTTGGCAAACCTCTTTGCCACAAATGAGTGACTTGCCCCACTATCGAACAGAACGTTGGCTGGCACTTTGTTAATTAAAATTACTCCTATCATATTTCAAGATTTAGTACGCCACATACCATGACAACACATAAAGTTTAATCCAACTACGAATTTAAATAAATAAATGTACCCGTCACCACGTCGCCCGACTCCTCGACTTCTGCATCCGTCATCGCATGTACTCGAGCATTGGTTCGACCCCGTCCTCCTTGCTGTGCTTGGGTCTGCGGATTTACCTGAGCAGGTGCAGTGCATTCCCTAGATATATGTCCCGGCTTCCCACAGTTGTAGCACACCCGCTGAGTTTTCCAACACTGTCCCGGGTGGGAACGTCCGCATAGGGTACACTGAGGAACAGGTGCCACAGCTCTCGCTGGCTGTGCATCAGTCGGTGCCGGTCCTTCAATCAGTAGGGCCTGACTCCCTGCATTCTGCTGTCGCTCTGGTCGGAGAGATTGCCCAGGCTGAGGGCGTCGGGGCACCTTCAGCCATCTTCCCGATCTGCCCGTATGCACTTCTTCACGGGGTCTCTTAAGTCTATCCAGTGCAGCAGCCCTGTCCAAGTTCCTCTCAACCCGTCTGCACACCTCGAGTAGACCCTCAAATGTCGTGGGCTCTGCACACACAATAGCTTGCTGGATGCGGAAACTCAACCCAGTATGAAACTTCAGCATTTTAGCCTCCTCATTGTCCATGACACATGACATGTACTGGCCCAACTCGTGAAACTTCTCAGAATACTGATCAATTGACATGGACCCTTGTGTCAGCATCTGGAATTCCGCCATCCTCCTTTGAATAGCACTACCCGGGACGTAGTGCTTCTTATACTCCTCCACAAACTGTTCCCATGTCACCGGTGGAGTCAGTTTACGCTTCACCCCATTCCACCACCTTTCTGCTTCCCCTTCTAGGAATGGAGTCGTGGTTTCTACTTTCAGATTCGCGGGCACCTGAATGAGCCTCATCTGTTCAGTCACATTTTTCAGCCAGATCTCGGCTTCCTCAGGCCGAGTGGTACCCCTGAACATTGGTATTCGGGAGTTCTGCATCTCCCTGTAATAGAACCTCAGACCTTGCTGTGGTGCGGGCGGTGGCGGTGGCGGATGTTGTTGCTGTTGCTGCTGAGTGTGCTGAAGTATTTGGGCAATCTGTGCCTGTTGCTCTGCCATCTGGGTATATTGCTGGGCCATCTGTGTTTGCTGATGAGCTATTAAGGTCGTCAGATTGGCCAGTGTATCCGCGAGGTTTTGGGGAATCGCCCCTTGCCCCTGTCGTTCGTCCCTGTCATTTCCATCATTCCCTGATGGTTCACGACGTGGAGGCATTGTCTGTAGATGATTAAAGCATGTTAGACAAGGTTGACTTAAGAGTATTGAAAAGAAGTAAGGAAGGGAGGTCGAAGAAGGATAACCTATCCTGTCTGCTTGCTACGGCACTCACCAACCCAAAACCCAGTCATAGCTTATGTCTACTTCATTTTATTCCGGTTCAAAAGAAAGAAAAAAAAAATCATTTGAAAACAGATCGTCACTTATCCTAGGGTTAATTAACTAAACTATACGTTCCCAAGGCGTATCTGAAGCCTGGGCTCTGATACCACCTGTAGCGCCCCGCTCCCGAGCCTCAACCCTCGGTAACGGTGCATCCGCCGTATCTCACTCAGGAGAATACAAGGCGTCACTTCAACCTGTCATACATCAGTGCTGACATAGAAAAGTGTTCCTTAACTTTGCGCGGAAACGATAAATCACATCAAAGGTTTGAATTTAACGTACTTCAAGAAAATAAACAACCTTATTTCTAGGCTGACCAGGCCTTACAAGTCAGGGTCAAATGTCGGAAGTTTAAAAGCATGAAATTGTTTTCATAAAGTAAAACTGAATATTAAAATGTCTGTGTATCCTAATGACATCATAAGAATCCCGTCCTCGTCGTAGCCATTCCCTACGGGTCAATCAGCCCACTCCACAGTATCGGCTCCATCCTCAACGAAAACATAATCACACTCCGCATCGTCTACATATGGAATAGTAGGAGTGAGTGATGGTAATCACCCAGTAGGTGCCTCTCAAAACAACATGAATACTTACATACTCAAATTGGTATCAGCACGTAGCACATAACACAGCATGATAAGTCTTATACGAAAAGTAAACAGTCCACAGAAGATGCATGCGCAATTACGTGATGCATGCTCAAATAACGTGTCACACGCAACGACGATCATGTCACACAGTATGTCCCTAAACCTATATGCAATGCATGACCCCGGGTCCTAACTCCAGCATCTTGGTCTCTAGCCACCATTCGCTGTTTCGACACCCATGCCCTATGGACACAGTATGTCTCATGACCCCGGTGCCCTATAGACACGGTAAGTCATCCCGATACCCACGCCCTATAGACGCAGTATACCTCATGCAAACCGGCATCATGGTCACTAGCCACCACTTACCGTTTGGACACCCACGCCCTGTAGACGCAGTATGTCTCATGACCCCGGCGCCCTATAGACACGGGAAGTCATCCCGATACCCACGCCCTATAGACGTAGTGTACCTCATGCAAATGCACGTGCCATGAATGCAAGGGGAAAGGGGAAAGAAAACTGTGGGACGTCATCCTCTGACGTCGATCGATCGATGTCCAACTGGGGCACGTCGAACCCTCACTCAGTTGACGTCGATCGATCGATGTACTTCTGAGGCACGTCGAACCCTCAGCCCCCAGGACGTCGATCGATCGACGTGGTTCTGAGGCACATCGAACCCTCAGCCCCTGGACGTCGATCGATCGATGTCCATCTGAGGCACATCGATCTCTCACCCTCTGGACGTCGATCGATCGATGTCCATCTGAGGCACATCGAACCCTCACCCTCTGGACGTCGATCGATCGATGTCCCCGATCTTCAGAACTCCAATTCTGAAATTTCTGCGATCCAACCCTCAATTCCATTCAACCTTTCACCCCTTCCCACATATTCATACACGCTTAAGAACTCTCAACCCTTTCAAGGCACGCACATCAACGAGATCACATTGACACCAAAACAAATAACGGAAAAATAACCACCTTGGCAAATAAACAAGATCCAATCAATTACGACAACAACAACACATAAACTACCATTTTTCCTACGCAAGCCTTCATACCGTTTTGAGGGAAAATCAATATGCACCTACCTCGATTCCTAGCGAGAGTTGATACACGTGAGAGATGATGAAGATCTGATTGGGGTTGTGATCCTTTTCCTAACCTTGGATCAAAGATCCTTCTTTTCTCTTCCTCTTGTGGCCGAAAGTTTGATGGGGAGAAGGGGAGAGGGAGGCTGTCGAATAGAGAGAGTGAGGGGAAGGAGATTAGGGTTAGTAAATTAAGAGTGAGAGATTTAAGGAGGGATAAGGGTGATGATTAAGGAAATTTAGGAAAAGGATAGAATTTAGTTGTTTTAAATATTTTAGTTATTATCCTTTTTTTTTCTTTTTTTTTTTTAAATACGGCCATAACAGATATTATTTACAAAATAAAGGGGGAGAGAAAGTGCATGATTTAAGGGAGCGAGAGAGTAATTTAAGAAGGAGAAAGAGCATGATTGCACAAACCAAGGGGGAGACAATTCAAAATTAAAAAATTCGAATTTATGCACAATTAGAGGGGGAGTTGTTAAATTTAAATCGTGAAATAGTGTTATTTTGTAAATCATCAAAAGGGAAAGATTTTTGAGAAAAAAAATTTGAGTCATTTACGAATACATAATTTCAATACGACTTGTTTAAGAATTACTTGACACATTTTTGTGACAAACTTACCTTATATACTTTATATAAAATGTTGCCGTACTAACAAGCCATGAAGCTTTAAAGCTTACATCAAATGGCAAACATTTGTTGTGTTTGAACTATTTTCAGATGCCACCATTAATGAACTAAACTAGTTCATTAAGTGAAGTACTTAGTTAAATGAACTAAGTAGTTCATTAAATGGAGATATATTTGGAGAAGGTGTGATGGCAACAAATTGAAACATGGAAAGTCTCCTCTCCATCTCATTCACATGTTTTTATATATATTATATATATATATATATATATATATATATATATATATATATATATATATATATATATATATATATATATATATTCAGTTTTGTTTTAAAAAGGCACATTACACATATATTCCGATGTACTACCAACATGATACATATATTACAAATGTACGTCAATGTCACACCACTATACTTACCTCATACTTATGAGTACATTCATGTCTTATATCATATGATATAAGTCATGGTGATGACAAAATTATTACAACACGATACAAAGTTATAAACAAAAAATTGTCGTATCGGGTGACTACCGAAACTTCGCCTATTGTACCCCGCCCAAAATTAGTACGGCATCTAGGGTTGGGGTGAAACAAGGCAAGAGAATGATACCTTGAAAGGAGGATATCTTCGGCTTTACCTATAATTATTTAAGATAAAAAGGGAATTAGCATACCCCAAGGCGTAACACATGAAGCAAGTGGGCTGATTGGAAGATACATAGGAGTACTAAATGGTTTGCCCTGAGAATGGAGAATAATTAGAAGAAGGTTTTTTTTAAGATAGACAACTTCAAATGAGAAGTCGGTCTATGTGACACATCCATATACATATGGTATGAGCGTACATTTGGATATACATATATGTCACATGATGGACTATCATATGATAAGGGGTTTAACGGATTATAGGCCATAGAAAATATACGTAAGGGGCAGCCCATAGTAATACACAAATACGTGCATATATATAATATATAAAGAAAGGGAAATGGGAGCATGGGTAAGATTCAATTGAGTTACCTACACCCACATATGTTTTCGGCTAAGGGGTTTTAAGGAGTAACTTATTGGGATAGGGTTCCTTATACAAACTCCAAAAGATGGGCCTAATTAGGCCCTTAATAAATTGAGAACTCTCTTCATCCATTCCCAATATGGCCGTTGGGTACCATTTTGAGGTAAGACCAAAGGAACCTTAGCCATTAACTATAGTAATTCTTAAGGTCTAATAGAATCAGCTTGGCGAAGAATAGGTTACATGACACACTTGTAGAAAGAACGGGATATATATATATAGCTATGTACGAATATGTGTACAGGTATGGTATGGACTTCGTCCCTCGGTGGCCCGGGTCTGCGTGGAAGCGAATATTTCAATGGAGCTTCCTAAGAAATTCTTTCTGCAGGGCAAAAACAAAATTATCTCACAACAAATCATTTACGAAGATCTCCCATCGTTTTGTACAGAATGCTGCCGCTTAGGGCATTCGGCGACGGCATGTGGCGGCGCTACACAAGATCACCGAGAAAAACCACCAAAACCTACCGCTCGTTGGACTCCAAAGAAAGTTCAAAAAGATGCAACCTTGGCCCAACCTAGTACGGTTTTGGATACACCGCATACTGTTGTCCGAGAAAAGTATCGGGATTCGGCCCAGCCGGCAGAGGTAGACAACGCCAATATGAACAGCAATCCGCCAGATTCAGGTCAGATATCTGTCCCAGGGGCTCATCTGCCTGCCACTGCGTTGTTGCAGAATATAGAAGAATGCGAACTCCCATCATTGGCTAACATGGTCATGCACCCTAATTTGCATGAGGTCCCATGCACGTCGACGGAACATGATAAGGATCCAGTTGATGACCCAGATATTTGTCAAGTCTCAGACTCGGACGCAGACCATCTGGTTAACCCGGTGGTTCACATCGATGCAGCATCTAAATCTGCATTTCAGCAATCGATGATGGCAGCTGCCGAATCAATTACTCATCATTTATCATCCCGACCACCACTCTCAAGTGATGAAGAGATTCTACAATCTTATTTCGCTGGGCAAGCTCCTGACACTGAAGGTTTTATTCCGGTAGCCCCCAGACGCCGCAGGCGGCTTAAGACTGAGCTATCTCCGCAGCCACCATCCACAGTTGTTACACGCAGTGCTTCCCGTATGAGCTCCACTCCTCCAGAAACCTCCTCATGAATGCACTCACATGGAATGTAGCAGGTCTTAGAACCTCTTTCCCACGTTTACTGGTTTTGTTGCGTCAGTTAAAGTTGGACATCTTAATAATCATTGAGCCAAAGCAACGTCCATCCAAACTTGTTCATTATCGTTTAAAACTGGGCTTCTCTCAAGCAATTGAAACATGTCAAGGTAATATTTGGATCTTTTGGAACTCCTCGTTGTTGCAACTACTTAATATTAATCATGGTTTTCAGACCTCTTTTCTTTCCTTTAATTATCGCCCTGCACAAACAATCTTTGCATGGTCCGTGGTGTATGGAAGACATACAATATCAGATAGAAGACCACTATGGAACTCCTTGCAGGATGTTAGTAACCGCATTACAGTCCCCTGGATCATCGGAGGTGATTTCAACACCTTTCTTTCTTTAGATGTTTGTGGTTTGCAAGAAATACCTTTTCAAGGTTTACCCTTTACTTGGTCATGTGGGTCTGGCCAAGGGCGAATTATGCGACGGTTGGACAGATATTTATGTACAGTTTCTTTCTCCAAATTGTTTTCAGATATGGTGGTGCGTCACTTATCGTGAGCTTCATCCGACCATGCACCATTGTTTCTTACTTGCTCCATCTCTTCTACACCACCTATTGCTCCATTCCGATATATCAATGCCTGGTCATTACATGCGGATTTTTTAGCCTTTATCAAAGACATGTGGCAGCAATATCCAACTACTGGAGGCATGCGTGGCCTTTACTCCAAGTTAAGCAAACTCAAAAAGGAGTTCAGAACTTGGAATAAACAGGTGTATGGTAATATTTTCAACAATGTGGCTCAGGCAGAAACTAGTTATCAGCGTGCAGAAACGGTGTTTGATGCAGATCCTACCCCATCAAATCGCACTGCCCTCTCCTTGGCACAAGCGCAGCTTTTACAAGCAACCAAAGCTCAAACCTCATATTGGGCACAGAAATCACGTGTTAAATGGATCTCAGAAGGAGAGGCCAATACAGCATACTTTCATGCTCTTGTAAAGGACAAGCTTCGGCGTCTTCAAATCCGGGACATAAGAAATTCGACAGGCGATCTTATCCGTGATAATGCAGCACTGGGTAATGAAGTTGTCTCCTTCTTCCAAACACTCTTCACGAAGGAACAGGTTAGTGGTGTTAATGATTTCCTGAGTCATATTTCTTCACTTGTAACTCACGATGATATTGATATGTTAATGGCCATTCCGGATGCACATGAAATACGATCTGCCGTACGGAATTTAAGCCCCACCAGTGCCGCTGGACCCGATGGTTATTACGGCCACTTTTTCAGAACATGTTGGGAGATTATACACCTTGACTTTACTCTTGCGGTTCAAGAATTTTTTCTCAGAATTCCACCACCACAGCAAATGTTATCCTCCATGATCACATTAATCACAAAAAAGACGACCCTGGCAACATATGCTGACTTTCGACCCATTTGCCTCTCTAACTTCATCAGCAAAGTTACCACCAGAATCATTGCTTCACGCACGAATATTTTGCTGCCAAAAATCATATCCATGGAGCAAATTGGTTTTCTAAAGGGGCATGACATTAGTGAGCATGTATTATTGGCCAACGAGATGACTCATTTGCTGGATCGGCCAACACGTGGTGGAAATGTCATGATCAAGCTTGATATGGCTAAAACATTTGATCGTGTTGATTGGTCTTATTTAGAATCCATTTTAGCTCGCTTTGGGTTTGCGCCACGATTCATTCGTATCATAATGAACAATATGAGGCTCTCCAAGTTATCTGTCAATGTCAATGGCACACCTTATGGTTATTTTTCACCTACCCGCGGAGTCAAACAAGGGGATCCTCTCTCCCCTCTTCTCTTTATAATTTGTTCAGAAGGTTTCAGCCGTGGCATAAACAGATTATTTTCAGCGAATCAACTACAAGGGTTTGCGCTTGGCCGAGTGCCCCATGTGTCTCATTTGGCATATGCAGACGATCTATTGATTTTTTTGAATACAACAACATCTAATCCTCAAACGTTTCAGTCCTTCTTACATGATTATCAGCAAGCTTCCGGTCAGCTAGTCAACTACTCTAAAAGCCAGATTGTTATGAGTTCTTATATCACTTCAACACAGCAGCAGAATGTTATTCGAGTGTTAACCATGCAGCCGTCTACATTGCCCATCAAATATCTGGGCTCTTATTTATATCGGGGGATTAATAGGGCGCCTTATTGCGCATCATTGCTGCAGCATTTTGATGTGAAGCTCACTGGCTGGGCCAGTCGACTCCTTTCCCCAGGCAGCCGTCTGTTATTGTTAAAAACGGTTTTGGCTTCAATGCCACTACACTATCTCGCAGCAGCCCGCCTACCTAAAAGCGTCATATCTGCTATCAACAGAAAGATTACAACCTTTTTATGGGGTGGAAAACATACATGGTCTGCTTTACATAATTTATGCTATCCCGAAAACGAAGGCGGCTGGGGAATCCGCAGTCTAGAACACATCCAGAGGGCTTATGACTGCAAATTATGGTGGTCATATCACACCAAAAATTCCATATGGTCATAGTACATGCATTCTCGTTACGGCTTGTGTCCCGATTATATTCCCCGTATTTATGATTCACCCAGCTGGAAAAGAATATGTTCCGTTCACGTATTATGTCTGTAACTCACAACAAATTTCCCAACACCATTGTGGAGCTCTAGTCCCTCTGGTACTTTTCTCCTGCGTCTAGCATATGACAATGTGCGGCCACATCGTGCCCAGTTGTTATCGCACAAATTCATTTGGTGGAGAGGTATTCCAAATACCATCAGTATTTTCCTCTGGCGATTATTACACTCCGCATTGCCATTCGAAGACAATCTCCGCCATTTCTCTATCAACTGTCCAACTATCTGTCCATTCTGTCGGAATGCATCAGCAACAGTTAATCATATCTTTCTCAATTGTTCCGTCGTAAAGCATATCTTGTTGAATTTATCTTGGGTGCTGGACGGCCCTCCATTGCAGCTGCAGAATATCCGTCAGCACCTCCTGCAGTGGTGGTTAACTTCCTCAACTAAGTCACTAAAAGGCAATTTCTGGGTAACTGGGCCTATTCTGCTCTGCTGGAACATATGGAAGATATATACCAATCACACTTATGGTGATGGCGATATGTCCGTCACAAAAATTTTTCAGCTTACACGGCAAACATGCTATGATTGGTCTTCGTCACTCTCGGGATCACCTTTGGCGCAATATGTCCCATCCCTCATACAAGCTGGCTTCTCTCCAATTCTTCGACCCAAGCAAATCTCCATCCGACAAATTGAAACTGAACGTTGATGCTTCAGCTGGGCAATCATTTGCCATCGCTGGTTCTATCCTGCGCAACTCAAGTGGTCACATGATAGCTGCCCTATCATTCAGACTTCCACTATTGTCTCCATTGCGAGCAGAGTTACATGCTGTTCTTTATAGCTTATTGTTCTTTGGGCTCCTTCACAGACATTTAATTATTGAAACTGACTGTAGCCAGCTACTTCAACTATCCAGTCACCATTTCCGCCTATTACCAGAATATACACGGCTTCAGGACTTGTTGTTCATCACAAACAGCATCATCTCCTACACGCCTCGCGAAACAAACATGGTGGCTCACTACTTGAGTCAATATGCTCGCTTGCATCCACTTACTCAACGCTTCACTTCTGCAGATCAATTACCCTTCACGGCTCGCGGACATTATTATACTGATGGAGTCATTCATGTGCTCAGAACATAACCAATGGGCCTTCACATTCTTTTTCGTTGCCTGCATTTCTCTTATGCAGGCAACTCCGGTACGCCACACTACTACTCTTTCGTTTTGCTTTCTTATGATTCATTGGAGACTGGCTTCACATATTTATCAGTTGCCCGCAGTCCATGGACTACGGGACCCTTTGGTGCGTGCATGGAATATTTGCCACTTCACTTTTCATTATGTTATTTCTTTATTACATACTTACACATTTTTTGATATTTTGTGCCGAGGAACAATGCATACATTACATTGGTAAGAGAGATGGGGAAGCACATCATCGCAGCAACAGTGGCTTCGAAGGGGACATTCACCGTATTTTGGACTTTTCTTCATCAATTGCCTCACAAATCCACCGCAAACATCTACATTTCATCAAAATACACATTTACTATATTTCAATGTTCAAGATCCAATTATATAAATATGTACGCTTTTTCCTTCGCCAAGGTTTTATCCACAAGGGTGGTTTTACTTGGCAAGGTTTTAATGCGGCATTAATATATGATTGGCGAACATTCCTTATTTCGGCCTTAGTTTATTGGTTTTCGTTTCATATACTTTTTGTAATATGGTCACCTCTGCCATAAGTGAGGCTTGCCTTTAATAAAAAATTTCGCTTTTATTCAAAAAATATATATACGGGTCTAGGCATATATATGGCGATAAAATGATTTTCGGAGAAGTATGTGATATATATATATATATATATATATATATATACCTATACGGTTAAATATATATATAGCTATACCCATGTGGGTAAGAATTATGAAAAATAAATGTGGGATAGATGTATATATATATATATATATATATATATATATATATATATATCGGCCATATGTACAAAAAGGGCAGCCTAATGAATTTATGTTTATAAAAAGTACACTAAAATGATTGTGATATGAGATAAATATATATATACACACACACACACATACATATACATATATGCATTATTGAGGGAAAATGTATATATGGAATACATATGCATATTTCGGCCATAAGGCCTTAGGGGGTAAGTCATTACATTCAAAATTATTATGGAACCTTAAATGAACAATGTAGTTGTGGTGTATGAAGGTTTTCATTTAAAGAGTGTCTTCCCCCTCCCCATGAGGGAGCCGCCGGTTGCCTACCCAAGAAGAGTTAATCTCTTCTCTTTTAACTAGAAGCCTACTTAGTCTAACACCTTTCGAGTAGTCTTGATCCAAAGAATAACTTCAAAATATTCCCTCCTTCCTTTCAAAAGCAACCGGGCAGGGCATTGAACAAGAAGGAGTCCAAGAACCACTACAATCTCAAGGTTTATCTAGGTAAGACCACCCTCCATAATCTTTAGGAAGTTACATTTGTAGGAATGAAGCTCAGATGGCATCACTCACTTTGACAATTAATGGAATGTTTATAATAAGTTTGCAAAGCTGGCCCAAATTAAAAGTGGTTTAATGGGCTTACATGAAAGACCAAAGAAAGGGGCACTGAATTGCCGAAATTCAGCAGCCTTGTTTCGTGATTAATTAAACTAAGTGTCTTACGCATTTTGTATTGTCACAAGAATTTTATTATGAACAAATAGGGCATTTTTATGCATACGCATGACAAGCATTATTGTTAGTGGGCCTAACCTTAAGGGATTAAGGCCGAGTATAGGGAGTGATCATGCTGGAAATTTTTCCAGCATAGCGACGAGTTGTACATATGTGTATATGTAACGCATTATGTCATGGTTTGCATAATACATGTCATGCATTGCATCATCGTCATTTACATGATTTATGGCATTGGTTTTATGAATGAAAGATGAAAAGCATTTTTAAAGAAAAGATTTTGTTTTAAAAGAACGCTTCCCACCGGTACCGCGTGCGTATGTTCCTGGCCAGTAAGGACCCGCCCAGATCCGGGGTTAATTGATCTGATGATATGGACCGTTCAGGCCCGGAGAGAATAGACCTGATATGGACCGTTCAGGCCCGGAGAGAATAGACCTTATATGGACCGTTCGGGCTGGGAGAGAAGAGACCCGATAAGTGATGACGTTACTGTTCCAAATCCGGGAATAATAGATTCGAAGGGGAGACGTGACCGCCTCAGATCCGGGAAGATAGATATGAACACTCTGTTGTTTTCTTGACGATGATGTTTTGAAAGAAAAGCATGAAGAATCATATTCTCATTTTTATCATGATGCATCCCACGTACATATGTATGCATGTTACGTTTATTGAGTCGTCGTGTAGTGACACATGATACCTAGACTAAGTTGTTATAACTAGGTAGCTGCTAAGTATGACCTCATTTAGCAATTATCTTTGACACGTTATTAATTTAGGCAAGTTGCAGTCTTTTATTGTTATATTCTTTATTAAGTAACCATCTGGCTTAAGTTATGAGCTTGACGCATTAAGTGTTGATCACTAACAGGTATTGGATGATGAACAAGTATGTTTCTAAACCGAAATTTTGGGGTTCGGTTCTTGTATGTACTTTCCATTTAATCCTCGATTATTATAGTATACTTGCTGGTGACTTTGTCACTCACCCCCTATTTTTCCTCCCAGAGACTGCAGGGAACAAGGTAGAATGGATTGAGGATGAACCTAGGGTTCCCTACCCGTGAGTGCAACGAAGGATGGATGGATTAGGAGCTTGACATGCTGGTGGTGACTGACGATTTATATGTAATTGTGATGGGAAACATTTACTTTTGAGAATTTCGATACTTTTGATTTGGGTTGTAAAACTAAGAATGATCTCGTGGATGTTTTAATTCGAAGTTTTTATTCTTCCACGGTTTCGCTTACTTGATGACGTATAAGCACTAAAATCCATGCATTTCATCATGGATTACGATACGTTATGGATCAACGCCTAGTACTCTCCTTAGTGAAGTACGGCGGGTGCACCGATTCCGGCTAGGCCAGGATGCAGGTCGCCACAGATGGTATCAGAGCTAAGGCTCCAGATCCGGGCAGAATATAGAATTAAGTTATGATCGTAGTCAACTAAGTATGATCTTAGACCTAAGTCATGATCCTAGATGAGAGTTGACCTTAGACTAAGATGATTTCGACTAGAAAAGTTAGGGTTTCGGTTGATGAAAAACCCTTTGTTACGTTCATTCATTAAATTCAGACCGTATTGTATCTATTTATATATCACTGAGAACTTTCATTTATAAGTTAATTAGTGTCACCCATTCTGGTATGACGCGAATAAAACCGACGCTATGTGGTGCAGATGACCTCACAAACCGATACATGGACATCGTCACTGTCACCTCCGGGAAGCATTCGATTTTATTACCGTCAGTTGGCTAAAGCACAGATTCAAAGATTTGGGGGGGAGTCCGAACCAGAAGAAGCTGAAAAATGGTTGGACGAGGTTGAGGACCACCTAATTAGAGTAAGGGTACCAGATGAGATGAGAGCACTAATCGTTCGACCATTTCTGATTGGTAAAGCCAGTCAATGGTGGAGAAAGAGTGTCCAGATACTGCCTCGACCTATAACCTAGGCAAGATTCTTGGAAGAATTTGTGGAGCTTACCTCTCACTAGAGTTGGTGATTGAGAGGATTGAAGAATTCGATACACTAAGGCATGAACAGGGCACCCCAATATCAGAATATGTCCGTCGATTTACTATATTAGGAGGATATGCCCCATTGATTATGGAGGATGAACAGTGGAAGATAACCAAATTCATACGTGGTCTGAACCCTCGAATTAAAGCTAGATTAAGCAAAGGATACCCAAGTACTTTCGATGGACTGTTAAGGGACTGCTATAAAGCGGATCACGATATCAGGATGATGGAGGAACATAGGAGATTGAATAAGCGTATGAAGAGAGAGGGTAGAAGGTGGCAGCCGTATCCTTATAAAGCCACGCTCAAAGTGATCAGAGGTGCTAGCCCGGATCGAAGGATGATGCATCCAAGGATCTCGGAACATCCAAACTACGGACAGGTACATTGGATTCTCCAAACTAAAGTACCTACTTATTCCAAATAAGGTTAGTCATAAAGGAATGTGATAGGGAACCTCGAAGGAAGATTCTACATAGGCAATGATGAATGGACAGGGTAAACAACTAAAAGTTGTATAAGGACCGGGGAAAACATGGAAGCGTAGGCCCTACTATCTCCAGTTTCGAGGACGAAACATATTTTAAGGGGGGAGAATGTTGTACCCCACCCAAAATTAGTACGGCATCTAGGGTTGGGGTGAAGCAAGGAAAGAGAATGATACCTTGAAAGGAGGATATCTTCGGCTTTACCTATAATTATTTAAGATAAAAAGGGAATTAGCATACCCCAAGGCGTAACACATGAAGCAAGTGGGCTCATTGTAAGATACATAAGAGTACTAAATGGTTTGCCCTGAGAATGGAGAACAATTAGAAGAAGTTTTCTTTTAGATAGACAACTTCAAATGAGAAGTCGGTCTATGTGACACATCCATATACATATGGTATGAGCGTACATTTGGATATACATATACGTCACATGATGGACTATCATATGATAAGGGGTTTAACGGATTATAGTCCATAGAAAATATACGTAAGGGGCAGCCCATAGTAATACACAAACACGTGCATATATATAATATATAAAGAAAGGGAAATGGGAGCATGGGTAAGATTCAATTGAATTACCTACACCCACATATGTTTTCGGCTAAGGGGTTTTAAGGAGTAACTAATTGGGATAGGGTTCCTTATACAAACTCCAAAAGATGGACCTAATTAGGCCCTTTATATATATATATATATAGGTATGTACGAATATGTGTACGGGTATGGTATAAAGTGAAAGCTACCATGTAATAAATGGGTTAATTGATTACAATGCGATGAAAAGTCTACTTAAAGAACCGTATATAGGAAATACACGACTCTATGTATCTTCTTGATACTTCATGAATTTCAAAGCTCTAAGCGTATGTTTATATCAAAGTGGATCATCCATGTTTTTATGTGGATATATATATCAGTATATATATATATATATATATATATATATATATATATATATATATATATTTCAATAAAAATTTTCTTAAAATATATATATATATATATATATATATATACGGGTCTAGGCATATATATGGCGATAAAATGATTTTCGGAGAAGTATGTTATATATATATATATATATATATACCTATACGGTTAAATATATATATAGCTATACCAATGAGGGTAAGAATTATGAAAAATAAATGTGGGATAGATGTGTATATATATATATCGGCCATATGTACAAAAAGGGCAGCCTAATGAATTTATGTTTATAAAAAGTACACTTAAATGATTGTGATATGAGATATATACACACACACATACATATACATACATGCATTATTGAGGGAAAATGTATATATGGAATACATATGCATATTTCGGCCATAAGGCCTTAGGGGGTAAGTCATTACATTCAAAATTATTAGGGAACCTTAAATGAACAATGTAGTTGGGGTGTATGAAGGTTCTCATTTAAAGAGTGTCTTTCCCCCTCCCCATGAGGGAGCCGCCGGTTGCCTACCCAAGAAGAGTTAATCTCCTCTCTTTTAACTAGAAGCCTACTTAGTCTAACACCTTTCGAGTAGTCTTGATCCAAAGAATAACTTCAAAATATTCCCTCCTTCCTTTCAAATGCAACCGGGCAGGGCATTGAACAAGAAGGAGTCCAAGAACCACTACAACCTCAAGGTTTATCTAGGTAAGACCACCCTCCATAATCTTTAGGAAGTTAAATTTGTAGGAATAAAGCTCATATGGCATCACTCTCTTTGAAAAAACCGTGAACTTCATGGTTTAGGCAAAAGTTTTCAAGACACCAAACAAGTGTAGTGCCCTAGCAAGAGTGGATTTCCCTCAATCCGTCCAAGGTGCAAATGGTAAGACCCTCCATCCCTCCTCTAAGTTGTATTATGTAATCTAAGGGATGGCTAATAAATACTCCTAAACCGTATGTGATAGGAAAAGATAGGAGGAAGTACTTCTTGTGCCAACAAGCTCAAGCAAGATCCAAAAACTATGAAGGCAAGTACACTATATTTTTTGTGGCTTGAATGTGAAAGTGCTTGCATGAATGGCTAGATAACCTTAAGATTCATTCTCAGTTGTGGTGTGTTAAGCCTTGATGCATGAAACTCTCGGCCTAGGGGTTAGATGGCGTGTATATGTGAGTTTTTGCTTAAAGGTGGATTCTTTATTGGTTTTATCCACTATTATGTGATAATCTAAGATGAACATGCTAAAGATCCCTTCTTTTCCATGGAGAGGGCATACGGTGGAGAGGGTTAAAAGAAATAGGGGTAGTTTTGCATGAAGTGATGAAATATGGGTTATGATGTGAACAAGATTTATGCTTTTGTATGTTAAGCTTAGTATTGTCATTGTAGATATGATATTTGGCCTTGCATGTACATAAACGGGCTGGGGTGCGTGTGCATCAAAACATGGCTAAGGGTTGTTTAAGTGGGAATATGGTGAGTATGACCAAGAAGTGATGTATGTGGCATACAAGTTGTTTTGTAATGTTTTGTATGATGCTTGTAGCGTGATTGAATGTAAATTTCCCATGAAAAGGGTAAGTTTGAAGTCTAATGAAGTGTTTATGACAAACAATGCAATTTAGGGCCATTTAGGAGGGAGACGTGACAAGCTATGAAATTTACTGGAGCAGGGCAGATTTTAGGCTGTTTTGTGAGACCCAAAAAGAAACCTTAGGGACCTTCAATTTAAACGATTTTTGGTATGAAACTAGCCTTATGTGTAAATTAGATATAAGAGTTGGAATTTTGTTAAAAGGAGTTACGGATCATTTTTAGTGAAATTTTTCCTAAAACTGGTCATGCTGGAAATTTTACTGGGCCAGACAGATTTTATGTGACATAATGAGCAACCAGGAAATGGACCTTAGGAATATGAAATTGGGCTAATTTTTGGTAGGATACTAGCCCAAAGTATCTACTAAGTTCGAGGATTGGAATTTCTGAAAAAGGAGTTACGGTGTGGTCACACTAAAACTTATAGTAAAATCGGTCAATCCAGAAATCAGCATGTAACGGTTTTAGCAAAAAGAATAAATTGTACCTCTAACGATATTATAAATCTGCGAAATTTATTTACCAACTACTTAAGACATAGGTGAACCTTTGTATGTGAGACAATTATTTTAGAATGACTAATTGAAAGGTAAACACCATAAATAAATGGGCGTCACAAATCTGAGATTTTGGGCAGAATTGAGGGACTTGTTATAAGGCCTTACTCGAATGGACTTAGGCTAGTTATACGACTTGGGCTTACAATCACCAATTAATGGAATGTTTATAATAAGTTTCCAAAGCTGGACCAAATTAAAAGAGGTTTAATGGGCTTACATGAAAGACCAAAGAAAGGGGCGCTGAATTGCCGAAATTCAGCAGCCTTGTTTTGTGATTAACTAAACTAAGTGTCTTACGCATTTTGTATTGTCACGAGAATTTTATTATGAACAAATAGGGCATTTTAATGCATACGCATGACAAGCATTATTGTTAGTGGGCCTAACCTTAAGGTATTAAGGCCGAGTATAGGGAGTGATCATGCTGGAAATTTTTCCAGCATAGCGACGAATTGTACATATGTGTATATGGAACGCATTATGTCATGGTCTGCATAATACATGTCATGCATTGCATCATCGTCATTTACATGATTTATGGCATTGGTTTTATGAAAGAAAGATGAAAAGCGTTTTTAAAGAAAAGATTCTGTTTTAAAAGAACGCTTCCCACCGGTACCGTGTGCGTATGTTCCTGGCCATTAAGGACCCGCCCAGATCCAGGGTTAATTGATCTGTGATATGCACCGTTTAGGCTCGGAGAGAATAGACCTGATATGGACCGTTCAGGCCCAGAGAGAATAGACCTGATATGGACCGTTTGGGCCGTGAGAGAATAGACCCGATAAGTGATGACGTTACCGTTCCGAATCCAGGAATAATAGATTTGAAGGGGAGACGTGACCGCCTCAGATCCGGAAGATAGATCTGAACACTCTGTTGTTTTCTTGACGATGATGTTTTGAAAGAAAAGCATGAAGAATCATATTCTCATTTTTATCATGATGCATCCCACGTACATATGTATGCATGTCACGTTTATTGAGTCGTCGTGTAGGGACACATGATACCTAGACTAAGTTGTTATAACTAGGTAGCTCCTAAGTATGATCTCATTTAGCAATGATCTTTGATATGTTATTAATTTAGGCAAGTTGCAGTCTTTTATTGTTATGTTCTTTATTAAGTAACGATCTGGCTTAAGTTATGATCTTGACGCATTAAGTGTTGATCACTAATGGGTATTGGATGAAGAACAGGTATGTTTCTAAACCGAAATTTTGGGGTTCGGTTCTTGTATGTACTTTCCAGTTAATCCTCGATTATTATAGTATACTTGCTGGTGACTTTGTCACTCACCCCCTGTTTTTCCTCCCAGAACTGCAGGAAACAAGGTAGAATGGATTGAGGATGAACCTAGGGTTCTCTACCCGTGAGTGCAGCGAAGGATGGATGGATTAGGAGGCTTGACATGCTGGTGGTGACTGATGATTTATATGTAATTGTGATGGGAAACATTTACTTTTAAGAATTTCGATACTTTTGATTTGGGCTGTAAAACTAAGAATGATCTCGTGGATGTTTTAATTCGAAGTATTTATTCTACCACGGTTTCTCTTACTTGATGACGTATAAGCACTAAAATCCATGCATTTCATCATGGATTACGATACGTTATGGATCGACGCCTGGTATTCTCCTTATTGAAGTACGGCGGGTGCACCGATTCTGGCTAGGCCGGGATGCGGGCCGCCACATCGCCAACGTGTCACGTACTTGCCTTATATAGATGGCCAGCCCATATACTTCAAAATAGCCACAAAGTTCGTGGTTAACATGGTAAACACAGTCATAAAATCATTCCATGTTGGCACACACAAATCACCCCCAATTAAGGCCAAATTGTTGTGATTCAAAATTCATCTTTTTAAGCACATGGGGCGCCTGTTTTAAGTCTGCCATTATGAGCTGAATATTTAATTTATTTTATGTATATTATGTGTAATATAATATATATAACATGTGCAAAATGTTTGAATTTAATCGGATAAAAATCGCGTAATCGACAAAAGTCGAAATATCGGTTTTCTACGAACACGACACATAGAACGTTTTTGGCATGACTTGTAACATGTATCTAGACACTTTTTACATATTCAAGACATATTAAAGTGTACTAGAATATTCAAATTAGGGCTGATTGGAATATACCAGATGCGTATAATTATTGTGCACTATTTTACAAAGTTTACAAAAATAAAATTCATCACATGTTGGAGACCATATCACACGCCTACTGCATCTTGGTGGAGCTTATGTGGAGCTTAGTTAGCATCTCAATTGGTAGAGAATAAGGCACACAAGGTAGTGACATAATGGAGGGAGATACACAAGGTAACAATTTAAACTTTGTAACAAATGTAACACATACTGAAAATTCAGCATGTGAGACAATGTGGTGGCAGATTTTTGAGTCTTGAATGGTGACAAATTTGCTTCCAAATTTGTAGGGATTAATTGTTGAATATTTGACAATGTTTTAAACTTTATTTGTCACATGTTTTAGATGTTAATCTCAGATTTTTATAGCTACTAAATGGTGACAAGGTTGCACCAATCATGAAGTGCCAAGTAATCAAAGCCAAGACATTCATCCATTCAAGTTGTGCCAAGTGAGCAATATGTGTCATATCTACACAAGGTAATCTTCCAAGGACATTAAATAGAATTTTCAAGATGATGGAAGATCCTAGGGGCGGCGAACTCATGATTAAAAAGAAGAGAAGAGAGCCAAACAAAAGCAAGACAATTGTAACAATCTCACAAGTGCAAAAAGTGTCTTTTGCTCTCTTCTTTTACATTTATTTCTTCTTCTTCTTCTCTCAAGTCTATTGTTCTTATATTCAACATATTGAATTAGGCTTTGATTAGACCACCATACACGTTTCATTTATTGTAAAAGGATTGATCAAGGTGTTATCAAACCTTCATCCGTTCGGTGGTGGTGTTCGTGATCGGTGTGATTGATTGTATTGTGAGTAAAGGGTTAGAGTTGGTGTGTAACTCAAGCAACCCTTGTGGTAAGGTGTTATTTTGTGCTTAGTGATAACTGAGGAAGGTGTCCTCGAAGACTGGAGTAGGTTGTTTTAACAGAACCAGTATAAAATTGTTGGTGTCATTACTTTCAGCACTTTACTTTAAGTTTTTCAGTTTCTGTGTTGATTTCGTTACGATCGTAAAAATACTAAAAGACTTTCAAAAATTACAAATTTTTGCGGAAACATAGCCACACTCTTAAGTTTCATTTGGCGCAAGTTTCAACCCATTTAAACAAGTATAATTCAATAAAACGTTAATAGTTCTGAGACTAGTGTAATCTGATTTTCAGACTTACAAAGGTTCAGAACATCACCTAGTTGACATACAACCCAAGTGAATTTTTCAAAATTGTTTCAACCCATTAAAATACATATCTTAAGGGTTTTGTCATTAAATTTTCAAACCATTTAGAGTTATGAATTAATAGGAATAAATTTTTCAAAATCGGAGTACCGTTTCTGGCAGATTCGCGCAATCTGACCACAAACGTGTTTTCAAAGGGTTAGAGGTTGAATTGTAATCTGAAATTTTTAGGAGATACTCAGAATATTTGAGAATAGAATCTCTCCGAATTTCAGAATTTTTGAATGTCAGTAACTAGGTCTTTCAAACGTTGCAAATCAGAATCTTAAAACAGAAACTGTATTCATAAGTTAGGTTTTTGGGACAAAAGTTTTTAAAAACCAAATTTTTCCGCACCTACTATTCAACCCCCCTCCCCTTCTAGTGATGCTATATAGGTCTTAAAAGTATTATTTTTACCAGGTGAATGTAGTTTTCAAAACCCTCATTTCGAACGCCTCCACCCCCCCCCCCCCAATCTTTCTCTTCTTTTCTCCTGTTCTCTCACAGATCCACCCGAAGAGAAAAGAAAGAATATAGTTGTTGATTTAACTACTGATGATGATGATCGTAAATGATCACCACTTAATTGATAAGTGACATAAAGAAAAAAACTATATCGCCACATTGATAGATAATACATTTTATAGGAACACGATATAAATCTATTTATTTATCGTGCACCATTGCTAGATAATGCATTTTGTAGGAACACGATATAAATCTACTTATGTATGGTTCACCAGTATGTAAAATATTAATGGTGGTGTGACACAACCTTAGAATTTATTTTAGTTTAGGGTTGTAGATTCTAGTACAACTTAAAGCCAGAATCAGATTCCTCAGGCATGACACAGTCAGCTTTTAAGTAATCCTCTTTTCCCTTACCAGTAACAAACATTTTGACAGCTCTTGCCCATGCAAGATAAGTGATTCCATTTAACTTGTGTCTAGTAATTGTTACTGGGTTCGAATCAACAGTACTGGAGCTTTGGGTTGCTCTAGATGAACTAGTAGGCACACCAGCAGCTATAGGTCCAGGAACAGAGAGTGCTTCACTCCCAAGGGATTCCATAACTTACAGAAAATAGAAGAAGGACAGAATGTATGAAGAATTTAACAGAAATCAACCAACTTGCTCGGGAAAAATTCACAAAAAAATATCAAAAATACTTAGGAAGAAGATGATGAACATTAGAAATTTTAAAAACTGCACACAGATCACTTTGAGCTCAATGGCTCTCATACCATATAAACAAATCAACTTAAACAATCACTTGAAACTCACTTTGAAAGTGAGAACAAACCTCTTATATTCACTTAAATAAAGGATGCACGGATGGAATGCTTATATACATTTTAAAGACAACTAGCCGTTGTCCTATGATATGACCCTTCCAACGGTTATATTTACAAACTGCATCTAATCAATCCCGAGCCTAATTAAACTCTAAAATAATGTTAATGCATGTGTACAATGATCATAAAACGTAATTAAGTAGCTATAATATACAAACAAGTAATCTAGTTGATAATTAACCAAGGAGCTGAAGGTGTTTGATATAATTAACAATCTGCTCGACGTAATGCCGCAATTAACACTTCAGCTGTATCCAGAATACCCTTGGTGCATTCTTCAGGTATTAGATTTGTCTTGAATTCCCACATTTCTCTTTCATCTCCTTTCCATCTTCAACTTATTTCATCTCCCACATTCCACTTTTCTTACACTTTCAAGCCAAGAAACAACGAAACCCTCCCCAACTCCCTTAAGTCTTCATAATGAAGTTTTTCCCTCTCCACCCAAGATCCAACCATGCCCCCTCTTTTCCTTCCACTCAATTTCATCTTCAACTCATTTCTCCTCCTACACACTCTCTTTTCTTAATTCAAAGGAAGAACAAGTGTTCTGAACTCCTTCTTTTTCTCCATGGCTGAAACTTCTAAGAAGAATGGAACAAAGAAAAACTTTCTTCTTCTTCCCTTTTCACACTTAGCAAATCTTCATATTCAAGACACTTCTCTTTCCTCTCCAAGAAAAGAAAAACAAAGTCTTCCAACCTCCATTTTACTCCTCCTGGCCGAAAGTTTCCCAAGCAGGGAACAAGGTGTGATGTTCTTCTCTTCATCTCATACACACATCAAAAATAATAACTACAATATCCTCCTTCATTCCAGGCATCATGGCCGAATTTCTAAGGGTTGAGAACCATGGTGTAGCAAGGTAAGAACATCATCTAAGATAAGTTATGTTTATTCCATTTATCTATTTCCATAGTTACTCACTAACTTCTCAATTTTGGGTGTCCAAACCGTGGTTACTTACAAGGTGAAAGGAGAAGGTTTTTGTTACACCCCGTGATTTTTTAAGCGCAACTTTCGATACCTAGGTCAACCTTGAATGCAACCTAATCAATTATGTAGGTAATGTGACTTAGTTACACAAAACATAGAAGAACAAAAGAAAGGGGTTAAAAGTAGAATTAAAGAAAAGTATGAGAAATTACCTAAGAGGTCCCTACTAGGAGATAAGGGAGTTACACCACTTTTAGTATAACTCCCCATCTCAACCTAGGGGACGGTTTTAACAAAAAAAAAGAGAGGCAAACCGCAGGAAAAAGAGAGAGAGGAGAAAAGGAGAGGAAGAAGAAGAAGAGAGGAAGGAAAGGAAGGAAAAGGCCATTCTAGGATCAATATTTATCAAGGTTCTGCAGTAAATCCGTAAGGTTAACTAGAAATCAAGGCAAGTAATCTTTCTATACGCTTTATGTAAATTTTGATACTTTAGGCCCTATGTTCTTACAAAGAGAAAACATGAATCACACATTAGTATTCTTGTCTTGCCTATCTTAAATGCTTTGTTATATGTAAGTCTTGTTGCTAATTGTGTAAAGTCTTGTTCTTTGGGCCATATTTCTGAAATAGTTGTGCAGTAATTGTTGTTAGTCAACCATGCCCATGAGAGTATATATGTTGATGTGTTTCTTGTCTTGCTCTACTCTTGTGTTGATTGTATACACTTAGATGTTGAGAGTAAGTGCAGGAAATTGAGGGATGAGTGATGACATTGTTGTAGTCTTGTTGGTTGGGTATTGTTGATGATAACTCTTGAAGGTGGTGAATGATTGAGGATTTAGAGTGGATCTTGTTAGACATTCACTAAGCATCAATTCATGATTAGATGTATGTTAAGTATGATGAATCTAGTTGTTAAGATGGATCTTTAAGTGTTGAACCTGGAAGGGTTGAAGAAGGAAGGAGTTGGGTGGAAGTTACTGCAGAGAAACTGCAGTTTGGCATCGTCAGAACACTTCGAACGCCTACATGAGGCGCTTCAAGTCACATTAGGCGCCTAATGTAGCGTTCCATGTGTCCTGGAACTTTCCCGTACAGAAAAACTGCAGTTTAAAACTGTCCGAACACTTCGAACACCTACTTGAAGCGCTTCATGTCACATTAGGCGCTTCATGTAGGCGTTCAATGTCTACGGAACATCCCCGAACACTTCGAACACCTAGTATAGGCGCTTGAAGTCACTATAGGCGCTTCATGTAGTGTTCCAACTGTACTGGAAGTCTTTTTGACCCTTTAAGCGCCCTATGTAAGTGTAGTAACTTCATACACTTCTTTTGAACATAAAATGCAAGGGTATTTGAGGTATATTTGAGGTGTAGATGGTAAGTTTGATTAAGTAAGCATAAGATTGAATTCTAGTGAATAAGTGAGACAAATGGACTTGGTAAAACACGTTTAGGGAGTGTTTGAGGTGCAAGACCATATCCTTGATAGACAAGATGTATGTGTGAGTGTGCTACATGTTGACATGAAGCTATCTGTGCATCCTGCATCATGACATGGGCACTTGCATTTGATTTGAGATATGTTTTGCAAAAGAACAAGAAAGGTAAAGTTTGCGAAAGACAAAATGGCTGCTGGTTGATCACAGGGGATAAAAGTCACGTCTGCGAAAGCAGGGTATAAAGAGCGTGATCTGTGAATCAACAGCAGGGTATATAGTATGTTATGGGCCGTGGACCTATCAGCACGGAAAATGAAGTATTTTATGGGGCCGTGGACCTATCAGCACGGATATATGATATATGTAATGGGGCCGTGGACCTTTCAGCACGGATATATGATATATGTAATGGGGCCGTGGACCTTTCAGCACGGGGTATAAAGTTATGATGACTGTGGACTGATCACCCACAGGGTATAAAGTTCTGCTACGCGAAGAATATGATATGTAAAGTGATGAAATGTTTGTGAAATGACATGCATGACATGTTTATGAAAGAAGGCATATGCATGGGTGTTGTGTGTGATTTTAAAGAAGTACATGCATCATGATACACGAAGCATAAGACTTGACATGCAAGAAACGTGGTTAGTCTATGACTTGCTTATGTGATTCGTTGTTTTAATACATGTTGGTTCTCGTAACTGTGTTCATATATTTGCTTTATCTGTTTTGAGTAATTCTTATGAAGATGCTATTTGTTAACCCGAGCACCTTATTTTTGGGCAATGTTTTATACACTGGTGACTCGACGTGTGTGATTCCGTAGGGTGTATAGACGGGTTACTTGCTGGCGAAGTTTTCGCTAAGAACAATCATTCTGTCTCCTTTTCAGGTGAGCCTGATTATGAGTTGATATTTATCGAAGACGACGGCGAGTGGGCTCAATGGGATGATGGACAAGGGAATAGATAGATGCTGGACTATTTTGTTTGAGTTTGAAACTCATTGTTATTATGTTGTTCTAAAACTTATGTCGGCTAGATGAACAAACAGTTTTATTTCCGCTGTAGTTTTCTGGTTGTAATATTGACAACGAAGGTTTAGATTTTATGACGTTTCCGCTGGTTTTAACTTACATTATGAAGGATGTATGCTTGATCTGCTTAACGCTTCGTAGTTCTCATAGTAGGCTACGGCGGGTGCACTGGTTCCGATAACAGTATCGGGCTGGGGCGCTACAGGTGGTATCAGAGCCCTAGGCTTCAGATCTATTTCGGAAACTTAAGTTTATGATCTTTTAGACTCTTAAGCTATGATTCTCCCTTAAGGTTGATCCTTAGTTATAAGTACTAATCTCTTAGTGGTTAAGTATGATATGGGTTGGGTGTGTGCGAGCGCGTCTTATTATCTAACTTTGTATTAATAGTTGTACTACACACCTTATCTAGTAGCACGCGTTCGAGCTTTCAGTAATCTTTGTATTTACTGAATACTAATGAAATGTTAACCTTTCAGCGAAATATGCCTCCAAGAAGAGATAACACAGGCAACTCTGGCAATGGACAGGAGAACCAGCCACCACAAGTGGTTTTACCCCAAGTACTCACTGATGCGCTGACGGTCATTGCACAAGGGTATGTGCAGCAGCATCAGCCTCCGCCTCCACCACCGCCGCAGCATAACATCAGGTTCTTTTATGGAGAGATGAGGAAGATGAGGGTGCCGGAGTTCGGTGGATGTACGGATCCTGAAGAGGCTCAGCATTGGTTGGCTGAGGTTGAGAAATGTTTCCGGCTGGTGCAAGTCCCGAATGAGATAAAAGTTGAGGTGGCCACACCCCTTTTAAGTGGCAAGGCTGGTGAATGGTGGGAAGGAATGGTGTTGAGAATGACCCCACCAATCTCATGGACACAGTTTTGTGATGTTTTCCTGAAATACTACGTACCGGAGACGGCGATCTTGGACAAGATAAGGGCGTTTGACAGACTGGAGCAAGGAAGGATGACAGTGTCGGAGTATGCAGATCGTTTTCATGCCCTGGGTAAGTTTGCCCCTGCGATTATGTCTGATAATCGTCTTAAGATGACGAAGTTTGAGAGGGGCTTGGACTCGAGGATACAATCGGCGATAGTGAATGTGGGGATGAAAACTTATGAGGATATGCTAGATGCGTGTTACCGTGTTGAGAGTGATTTTCGCCGAGTGGCGGCAAGAGCAGCTAGCGCAGGAGGGTCTGATAGAGGCAAGAGACCAAGGGAGGATGTGAGAGTTGGTGGAAGACCCGGACGTTGGGTCAAGATTCCGAAGAGAGGGTCAGTTGGGAATTTTCAGAGACTGCCACCCCAGAATCAAGTAGCTCAGCAGGCTATAGGAGTTTGTCCACATTGCGGCAGGAACCATGTTGGAGAGTGTAGGAAAGTGGCTGGGGCATGTTTTCGATGTGGTCAAGTGGGCCATATAATTAGAGATTGCCCGGAGATGAAGAAAAATAATCCTGGAGAGGCGGCTCAGCAGCCGAGAGCGAAGCCTAGAGTAAATGCCCGTGTACATCTCATGACGGATACGGATGTGCAGGAGGCTACCGACGTAGTAGCAGGTACCATTTAAAACTAAGTTTAAACATTTAATGAATTGAGTATTATGTGCTTAATTTTCCGTGTATAACTTGATATGGCTTTAGGTGCGATTTTAGTAAATAAGGTACCTGCCAACGTGCTCTTTGATAGCGGCGCAAGCCACTCCTTCGTAGCAAAGAGATTCACTAAACACCTGAGTAGTCTGCCTGAGTGGTTAGAAACTCCGTATCGTGTTCAAGCGGCCGGAGATCAAATTATGGTTTCGTATCATCGGTACCGGGATTGTGAATTGGAGTTTGAAGGACAAACATTCCCTGCCACACTGATCCCTATTCAGATGTATGACTTTGATGTCATATTAGGAATGGACTGGTTAGCCAAGAATCACGCTAATATTGATTGTCGGTTGAAGCAAGTGACAATCAAGAATGTTAGGATGGAGGAGGTAATATTTCAAGGAGATGCGGAACGAAAGAAGATACCCAAAAAGGTGTACGTGTCGGTTGCACAAGCGCGCAAGGCATTAAGGAAAGGTGCTGAGGGATTTCTAGTGTATGCTATGGATGTTACTCAGGAGGTACCGTCTATTGAGCAAATTCCAGTGGTCAATGAATTCCTTGATGTGTTTCCGGAAGATTTACCAGGAGTACCACCCCCGAGGGAAGTTGAGTTCGAGATCAACTTGATTCCAGGGACAGAACCTATTTCTAAAGCTCCTTATAGAATGGCTCCGGCAGAACTGAGAGAGTTGAAGGAGCAACTGCAGGAGTTATTGGACAAGAAGTTCATCCGCCCCAGTGTATCGCCTTGGGGAGCACCTGTTTTGTTTGTAAAGAAGAAGGATGGTAGCATGAGGCTTTGTATTGATTATAGAGAGTTGAATAAAGTTACCATCAAGAATAAGTATCCCCTTCCACGAATTGAGGATTTGTTTGATCAACTCAAGGGCGCCAAGATTTTCTCTAAAATTGATCTTCGATCAGGATATCATCAGTTGCGAGTGAAGGCCGAGGACATTGCAAAGACAGCTTTCCACACAAGGTATGGCCACTATGAATTTTTAGTGATGCCATTTGGATTGACAAATGCCCCTGCGGCTTTTATGGATCTTATGAATACCGTCTTTCGAGAACAGTTGGATAAGTTTGTAGTGGTATTCATAGATGATATTCTTGTGTACTCTCCTGACGAGCAAACTCACACTGAGCATTTGAGAACCGTACTAGGCATTTTGAGGCAGAAACAACTTTATGCAAAGTTTAGCAAGTGTGAGTTTTGGTTAAGAAGTGTGGCTTTCTTGGGTCATGTGATATCAGAAGAGGGGATTGCTGTTGACCCGAAGAAGGTGGAAGCCATAACTGAATGGCCTAGACCTACCAATGTCACCGAAGTGCGAAGTTTCTTGGGTCTAGCAGGTTATTACAGAAAATTTGTTGAGGGATTCTCGAGAATTGCCGTACCTCTTAGTCGCCTTACTCAAAAGAAGTCCAAGTTTGAGTGGACGGCGGAATGCGAGCAAAGTTTCACGGAGCTTAAGAAGAGATTAACGACAGCTCCAGTATTGGCTCAACCCTCTGGAACGGATGGATTTGTGATTTATAGTGATGCGTCAAAGAATGGGTTAGGTACGTAAATTATAGTATAAGGTTATGATCTTGTATACCCATTAAGTTTAGACTAACACTTTGTTTGTAGGTTGTGTTTTAATGCAAAACGAACGAGTCATCGCGTATGCCTCAAGACAGCTAAAGCCTTATGAACAAAACTATCCCACACATGATCTTGAACTTGCCGCGGTTGTGTTCGCCTTGAAGATTTGGCGGCATTATTTGTATGGAGAGAAGTGCGCGGTATTCACGGATCATAAGAGTCTAAAGTATTTGTTCTCACAAAAGGAATTGAATATGAGGCAGCGGAGGTGGTTGGAGTTGCTAAAAGACTACGACCTAACTATTCATTATCACCCGGGAAAGGCTAACAAGGTAGCCGACGCCTTAAGTAGGAAGTCCAGCCATGCACGACAATCACCACTGGAAAGAGAGATGGAGGAGTTTGGTTTGGATTTGATTGAATCCACGGTGAACGTTTTGACAGCATTAACTATCACCCCGAGTTTGATCGATCGGATAAAGGAGGCACAGAAGAGAGATAAGGCTTTAAGTGAGATAATGGAAAGGGTGAAACATAGTCCAGTTGAAGGATTTCGGACTAAGGATGATGGGAGCTTATGGTTTAGGGAAAGATTATGCGTGCCGGATGTTGACGAACTTAGGAAAGAAGTTTTGCAAGAAGCTCATAATTCAAGGTTATCGATACACCCCGGTAGCACCAAGATGTATAGAGATCTCAAGCGATACTATTGGTGGTCCGGGATGAAAAGACATATTGCGGAATTCATAGAGAGGTGTTTGGTGTGTCAACAAGTCAAAGCGGAACACCAGCGGCCCGGTGGATTGTTGATGCCGTTGGAAATTCCAGAATGGAAATGGGAACATGTCACAATGGATTTTGTAGCCGGATTACCAAAGACAAGAAGTGGATGTGACATGATTTGGGTTATCGTGGACCGTTTAACAAAGTCTGCCCATTTCCTACCCGTTTCAAGTGAAACACCTCTCGACAAACTAGTGAATGTGTATATGGAGAACATTGTGAGCTTACATGGTGTTCCGGTAAGTATAGTATCCGACCGAGACTCACGGTTCACATCTAAGTTTTGGACAGCATTTCAAGAAGCCATGGGTACAGAATTAAGGTTGAGTACGGCATATCATCCCCAAACTGATGGACAGTCCGAGCGGACAATTCAAACCTTGGAAGATATGCTAAGAGCTTGCGTGCTGGATTTCAAAGGGAGTTGGGATGGAATGGTAAAGCTGATGGAGTTTTCTTATAACAATAGTTACCACAGCGCAATTGATATGGCTCCTTTTGAGGCTTTGTATGGAAGGAAATGTAGGTCTCCGATTTATTGGGACGAAGTGGGCGTGAGGACCATCACTGGGCCTGAGCTATTAGAGAAAACATTAGAGAAGGTGAAAGTCATCCGGGAAAGACTCAAGACGGCTCAGGACCGCAGCAAAAGTTGGGCAGATTCCAAACGACGACCATTGGACTTTGATGTGGGTGAAAAAGTTTATTTGAAGGTATCACCTACGAAGGGCGTCATGAGGTTTGGAGTAAAAGGCAAGCTAAGCCCTCGTTTATTGGTCCTTATGAAATACTTGAGAAGGTAGGAGCCTTGGCATATAGTTGGCATTACCTCCGGTGTTGGCGCAAGTTCACAATGTATTCCACGTGTCACAATTAAGAAAGTACGTGGCGGATCCAAGTCATGTACTTGAAGCTCAACCTTTGGAACTCAAGGACGATGTTACATATGAGGAAGTACCCGTGAAAATTGTGGACCGAAAGGATCAAGTGTTGAGGAAGCGAGTGATTCCCTATGTAAAGGTTCAATGGAGCAATCACACAGAACGGGAAGCCACTTGGGAGCTCGAAGAACAAATGCGGGAGAAGTATCCTCAGCTCTTCGACTAAGGTACGTAAGTTTCGAGGACGAAACTTTTTGTAAGGGGGGAGGAATGTTACACCCCGTGATTTTTTAAGCGCAACTTTCGATACCTAGGTCAACCTTGAATGCAACCTAATCAATTATGTAGGTAATGTGACTTAGTTACACAAAACATAGAAGAACAAAAGAAAGGGGTTAAAAGTAGAATTAAAGGAAAGTATGAGAAATTACCTAAGAGGTCCCTACTAGGAGATAAGGGAGTTACACCACTTTTAGTATAACTCCCCATCTCAACCTAGGGGACGGTTTTAACAAAAAAAAAAGAGAGGCAAACCGCAGGAAAAAGAGAGAGAGGAGAAAAGGAGAGGAAGAAGAAGAAGAGAGGAAGGAAAGGAAGGAAAAGGCCATTCTAGGATCAATATTTATCAAGGTTCTGCAGTAAATCCGTAAGGTTAACTAGAAATCAAGGCAAGTAATCTTTCTATACGCTTTATGTAAATTTTGATACTTTAGGCCCTATGTTCTTACAAAGAGAAAACATGAATCACACATTAGTATTCTTGTCTTGCCTATCTTAAATGCTTTGTTATATGTAAGTCTTGTTGCTAATTGTGTAAAGTCTTGTTCTTTGGGCCATATTTCTGAAATAGTTGTGCAGTAATTGTTGTTAGTCAACCATGCCCATGAGAGTATATATGTTGATGTGTTTCTTGTCTTGCTCTACTCTTGTGTTGATTGTATACACTTAGATGTTGAGAGTAAGTGCAGGAAATTGAGGGATGAGTGATGACATTGTTGTAGTCTTGTTGGTTGGGTATTGTTGATGATAACTCTTGAAGGTGGTGAATGATTGAAGATTTAGAGTGGATCTTGTTAGACATTCACTAAGCATCAATTCATGATTAGATGTATGTTAAGTATGATGAATCTAGTTGTTAAGATGGATCTTTAAGTGTTGAACCTGGAAGGGTTGAAGAAGGAAAGGAGTTGGGTGGAAGTTACTGCAGAGAAAACTGCAGTTTGGCATCGTCAGAACACTTCGAACGCCTACATGAGGCGCTTCAAGTCACATTAGGCGCCTAATGTAGCGTTCCATGTGTCCTGGAACTTTCCCGTACAGAAAAACTGCAGTTTAGAACCTGTCCGAACACTTCGAACACCTACTTGAAGCGCTTCATGTCACATTAGGCGCTTCATGTAGGCGTTCAATGTCTACGGAACATCCCCGAACACTTCGAACACCTAGTATAGGCGCTTGAAGTCACTATAGGCGCTTCATGTAGTGTTCCAACTGTACTGGAAGTCTTTTTGACCCTTTAAGCGCCCTATGTAAGTGTAGTAACTTCATACACTTCTTTTGAACATAAAATGCAAGGGTATTTGAGGTATATTTGAGGTGTAGATGGTAAGTTTGATTAAGTAAGAATAAGATTGAATTCTAGTGAATAAGTGAGACAAATGGACTTGGTAAAACACGTTTAGGGAGTGTTTGAGGTGCAAGACCATATCCTTGATAGACAAGATGTATGTGTGAGTGTGCTACATGATTGATATGAAGCTATCTGTGCATCCTGCATCATGACATGGGCACTTGCATTTGATTTGAGATATGTTTTGCAAAAGAACAAGAAAGGTAAAGTTTGCGAAAGACAAAATGGCTGCTGGTTGATCACAGGGTATAAAAGTCACGTCTGCGAAAGCAGGGTATAAAGAGCGTGATCTGTGAATCAACAGCAGGGTATAAAGTATGTTATGGGGCCGTGGACCTATCAGCACGGAAAATGAAGTATTTTATGGGGCCGTGGACCTATCAGCACGGATATATGATATATGTAATGGGGCCGTGGACCTTTCAGCACGGATATATGATATATGTAATGGGGCCGTGGACCTTTCAGCACGGGGTATAAAGTTATGATGACTGTGGACTGATCACCCACAGGGTATAAAGTTCTGCTACGCGAAGAATATGATATGTAAAGTGATGAAATGTTTTGTGAAATGACATGCATGACATGTTTATGAAAGAAGGCATATGCATGGGTGTTGTGTGTGATTTTAAAGAAGTACATGCATCATGATACACGAAGCATAAGACTTGACATGCAAGAAACGTGGTTAGTCTATGACTTGCTTATGTGATTCGTTGTTTTAATACATGTTGGTTCTCGTAACTGTGTTCATATATTTGCTTTATCTGTTTTGAGTAATTCTTATGAAGATGCTATTTGTTAACCCGAGCACCTTATTTTTGGGCAATGTTTTATACACTGGTGACTCGACGTGTGTGATTCCGTAGGGTGTATAGACGGGTTACTTGCTGGCGAAGTTTTCGCTAAGAACAATCATTCTGTCTCCTTTTCAGGTGAGCCTGATTATGAGTTGATATTTATCGAAGACGACGGCGAGTGGGCTCAATGGGATGATGGACAAGGGAATAGATAGATGCTGGACTATTTTGTTTGAGTTTGAAACTCATTGTTATTATGTTGTTCTAAAACTTATGTCGGCTAGATGAACAAACAGTTTTATTTCCGCTGTAGTTTTCTGGTTGTAATATTGACAACGAAGGTTTAGATTTTATGACGTTTCCGCTGGTTTTAACTTACATTATGAAGGATGTATGCTTGATCTGCTTAACGCTTCGTAGTTCTCATAGTAGGCTACGGCGGGTGCACTGGTTCCGATAACAGTATCGGGCTGGGGCGCTACAGGTGGTATCAGAGCCCTAGGCTTCAGATCTATTTCGGAAACTTAAGTTTATGATCTTTTAGACTCTTAAGCTATGATTCTCCCTTAAGGTTGATCCTTAGTTATAAGTACTAATCTCTTAGTGGTTAAGTATGATATGGGTTGGGTGTGTGCGAGCGCGTCTTATTATCTAACTTTGTATTAATAGTTGTACTACACACCTTATCTAGTAGCACGCGTTCGAGCTTTCAGTAATCTTTGTATTTACTGAATACTAATGAAATGTTAACCTTTCAGCGAAATATGCCTCCAAGAAGAGATAACACAGGCAACTCTGGCAATGGACAGGAGAACCAGCCACCACAAGTGGTTTTACCCCAAGTACTCACTGATGCGCTGACGGTCATTGCACAAGGGTATGTGCAGCAGCATCAGCCTCCGCCTCCACCACCGCCGCAGCATAACATCAGGTTCTTTTATGGAGAGATGAGGAAGATGAGGGTGCCGGAGTTCGGTGGATGTACGGATCCTGAAGAGGCTCAGCATTGGTTGGCTGAGGTTGAGAAATGTTTCCGGCTGGTGCAAGTCCCGAATGAGATAAAGTTGAGGTGGCCACACCCCTTTTAAGTGGCAAGGCTGGTGAATGGTGGGAAGGAATGGTGTTGAGAATGACCCCACCAATCTCATGGACACAGTTTTGTGATGTTTTCCTGAAATACTACGTACCGGAGACGGCGATCTTGGACAAGATAAGGGCGTTTGACAGACTGGAGCAAGGAAGGATGACAGTGTCGGAGTATGCAGATCGTTTTCATGCCCTGGGTAAGTTTGCCCCTGCGATTATGTCTGATAATCGTCTTAAGATGACGAAGTTTGAGAGGGGCTTGGACTCGAGGATACAATCGGCGATAGTGAATGCGGGGATGAAAACTTATGAGGATATGCTAGATGCGTGTTACCGTGTTGAGAGTGATTTTCGCCGAGTGGCGGCAAGAGCAGCTAGCGCAGGAGGGTCTGATAGAGGCAAGAGACCAAGGGAGGATGTGAGAGTTGGTGGAAGACCCGGACGTTGGGTCAAGATTCCGAAGAGAGGGTCAGTTGGGAATTTTCAGAGACTGCCACCCCAGAATCAAGTAGCTCAGCAGGCTATAGGAGTTTGTCCACATTGCGGCAGGAACCATGTTGGAGAGTGTAGGAAAGTGGCTGGGGCATGTTTCGATGTGGTCAAGTGGGCCATATAATTAGAGATTGCCCGGAGATGAAGAAAAATAATCCTGGAGAGGCGGCTCAGCAGCCGAGAGCGAAGCCTAGAGTAAATGCCCGTGTACATCTCATGACGGATACGGATGTGCAGGAGGCTACCGACGTAGTAGCAGGTACCATTTAAAACTAAGTTTAAACATTTAATGAGTTGAGTATTATGTGCTTAATTTTCCGTGTATAACTTGATATGGCTTTAGGTGCGATTTTAGTAAATAAGGTACCTGCCAACGTGCTCTTTGATAGCGGCGCAAGCCACTCCTTCGTAGCAAAGAGATTCACTAAACACCTGAGTAGTCTGCCTGAGTGGTTAGAAACTCCGTATCGTGTTCAAGCGGCCGGAGATCAAATTATGGTTTCGTATCATCGGTACCGGGATTGTGAATTGGAGTTTGAAGGACAAACATTCCCTGCCACACTGATCCCTATTCAGATGTATGACTTTGATGTCATATTAGGAATGGACTGGTTAGCCAAGAATCACGCTAATATTGATTGTCGGTTGAAGCAAGTGACAATCAAGAATGTTAGGATGGAGGAGGTAATATTTCAAGGAGATGCGGAACGAAAGAAGATACCCAAAAAGGTGTACGTGTCGGTTGCACAAGCGCGCAAGGCATTAAGGAAAGGTGCTGAGGGATTTCTAGTGTATGCTATGGATGTTACTCAGGAGGTACCGTCTATTGAGCAAATTCCAGTGGTCAATGAATTCCTTGATGTGTTTCCGGAAGATTTACCAGGAGTACCACCCCCGAGGGAAGTTGAGTTCGAGATCAACTTGATTCCAGGGACAAGAACCTATTTCTAAAGCTCCTTATAGAATGGCTCCGGCAGAACTGAGAGAGTTGAAGGAGCAACTGCAGGAGTTATTGGACAAGAAGTTCATCCGCCCCAGTGTATCGCCCTTGGGGAGCACCTGTTTTGTTTGTAAAGAAGAAGGATGGTAGCATGAGGCTTTGTATTGATTATAGAGAGTTGAATAAAGTTACCATCAAGAATAAGTATCCCCTTCCACGAATTGAGGATTTGTTTGATCAACTCAAGGGCGCCAAGATTTTCTCTAAAATTGATCTTCGATCAGGATATCATCAGTTGCGAGTGAAGGCCGAGGACATTGCAAAGACAGCTTTCCGCACAAGGTATGGCCACTATGAATTTTTAGTGATGCCATTTGGATTGACAAATGCCCCTGCGGCTTTTATGGATCTTATGAATACCGTCTTTCGAGAACAGTTGGATAAGTTTGTAGTGGTATTCATAGATGATATTCTTGTGTACTCTCCTGACGAGCAACTCACACTGAGCATTTGAGAACCGTACTAGGCATTCTGAGGCAGAAACAACTTTATGCAAAGTTTAGCAAGTGTGAGTTTTGGTTAAGAAGTGTGGCTTTCTTGGGTCATGTGATATCAGAAGAGGGGATTGCTGTTGACCCGAAGAAGGTGGAAGCCATAACTGAATGGCCTAGACCTACCAATGTCACCGAAGTGCGAAGTTTCTTGGGTCTAGCAGGTTATTACAGAAAATTTGTTGAGGGATTCTCGAGAATTGCCGTACCTCTTAGTCGCCTTACTCAAAAGAAGTCCAAGTTTGAGTGGACGGCGGAATGCGAGCAAAGTTTCACGGAGCTTAAGAAGAGATTAACGACAGCTCCAGTATTGGCTCAACCCTCTGGAACGGATGGATTTGTGATTTATAGTGATGCGTCAAAGAATGGGTTAGGTACGTAAATTATAGTATAAGGTTATGATCTTGTATACCCATTAAGTTTAGACTAACACTTTGTTTGTAGGTTGTGTTTTAATGCAAAACGAACGAGTCATCGCGTATGCCTCAAGACAGCTAAAGCCTTATGAACAAAACTATCCCACACATGATCTTGAACTTGCCGCGGTTGTGTTCGCCTTGAAGATTTGGCGGCATTATTTGTATGGAGAGAAGTGCGCGGTATTCACGGATCATAAGAGTCTAAAGTATTTGTTCTCACAAAAGGAATTGAATATGAGGCAGCGGAGGTGGTTGGAGTTGCTAAAAGACTACGACCTAACTATTCATTATCACCCGGGAAAGGCTAACAAGGTAGCCGACGCCTTAAGTAGGAAGTCCAGCCATGCACGACAATCACCACTGGAAAGAGAGATGGAGGAGTTTGGTTTGGATTTGATTGAATCCACGGTGAACGTTTTGACAGCATTAACTATCACCCCGAGTTTGATCGATCGGATAAAGGAGGCACAGAAGAGAGATAAGGCTTTAAGTGAGATAATGGAAAGGGTGAAACATAGTCCAGTTGAAGGATTTCGGACTAAGGATGATGGGAGCTTATGGTTTAGGGAAAGATTATGCGTGCCGGATGTTGACGAACTTAGGAAAGAAGTTTTGCAAGAAGCTCATAATTCAAGGTTATCGATACACCCCGGTAGCACCAAGATGTATAGAGATCTCAAGCGATATTATTGGTGGTCCGGGATGAAAAGACATATTGCGGAATTCATAGAGAGGTGTTTGGTGTGTCAACAAGTCAAAGCGGAACACCAGCGGCCCGGTGGATTGTTGATGCCGTTGGAAATTCCAGAATGGAAATGGGAACATGTCACAATGGATTTTGTAGCCGGATTACCAAAGACAAGAAGTGGATGTGACATGATTTGGGTTATCGTGGACCGTTTAACAAAGTCTGCCCATTTCCTACCCGTTTCAAGTGAAACACCTCTCGACAAACTAGTGAATGTGTATATGGAGAACATTGTGAGCTTACATGGTGTTCCGGTAAGTATAGTATCCGACCGAGACTCACGGTTCACATCTAAGTTTTGGACAGCATTTCAAGAAGCCATGGGTACAGAATTAAGGTTGAGTACGGCATATCATCCCCAAACTGATGGACAGTCCGAGCGGACAATTCAAACCTTGGAAGATATGCTAAGAGCTTGCGTGCTGGATTTCAAAGGGAGTTGGGATGGAATGGTAAAGCTGATGGAGTTTTCTTATAACAATAGTTACCACAGCGCAATTGATATGGCTCCTTTTGAGGCTTTGTATGGAAGGAAATGTAGGTCTCCGATTTATTGGGACGAAGTGGGCGTGAGGACCATCACTGGGCCTGAGCTATTAGAGAAAACATTAGAAAAGGTGAAAGTCATCCGGGAAAGACTCAAGACGGCTCAGGACCACAGCAAAAGTTGGGCAGATTCCAAACGACGACCATTGGACTTTGATGTGGGTGAAAAAGTTTATTTGAAGGTATCACCTATGAAGGGCGTCATGAGGTTTGGAGTAAAAGGCAAGCTAAGCCCTCGTTTTATTGGTCCTTATGAAATACTTGAGAAGGTAGGAGCCTTGGCATATAAGTTGGCATTACCTCCGGTGTTGGCGCAAGTTCACAATGTATTCCACGTGTCACAATTAAGAAAGTACGTGGCGGATCCAAGTCATGTACTTGAAGCTCAACCTTTGGAACTCAAGGACGATGTTACATATGAGGAAGTACCCGTGAAAATTGTGGACCGAAAGGATCAAGTGTTGAGGAAGCGAGTGATTCCCTATGTAAAGGTTCAATGGAGCAATCACACAGAACGGGAAGCCACTTGGGAGCTCGAAGAACAAATGCGGGAGAAGTATCCTCAGCTCTTCGACTAAGGTACGTAAGTTTCGAGGACGAAACTTTTTGTAAGGGGGGAGGAATGTTACACCCCGTGATTTTTTAAGCGCAACTTTCGATACCTAGGTCAACCTTGAATGCAACCTAATCAATTATGTAGGTAATGTGACTTAGTTACACAAAACATAGAAGAACAAAAGAAAGGGGTTAAAAGTAGAATTAAAGGAAAGTATGAGAAATTACCTAAGAGGTCCCTACTAGGAGATAAGGGAGTTACACCACTTTTAGTATAACTCCCCATCTCAACCTAGGGGACGGTTTTAACAAAAAAAAAAGAGAGGCAAACCGCAGGAAAAAGAGAGAGAGGAGAAAAGGAGAGGAAGAAGAAGAAGAGAGGAAGGAAAGGAAGGAAAAGGCCATTCTAGGATCAATATTTATCAAGGTTCTGCAGTAAATCCGTAAGGTTAACTAGAAATCAAGGCAAGTAATCTTTCTATACGCTTTATGTAAATTTTGATACTTTAGGCCCTATGTTCTTACAAAGAGAAAACATGAATCACACATTAGTATTCTTGTCTTGCCTATCTTAAATGCTTTGTTATATGTAAGTCTTGTTGCTAATTTTGTAAAGTCTTGTTCTTTGGGCCATATTTCTGAAATAGTTGTGCAGTAATTGTTGTTAGTCAACCATGCCCATGAGAGTATATATGTTGATGTGTTTCTTGTCTTGCTCTACTCTTGTGTTGATTGTATACACTTAGATGTTGAGAGTAAGTGCAGGAAATTGAGGGATGAGTGATGACATTGTTGTAGTCTTGTTGGTTGGGTATTGTTGATGATAACTCTTGAAGGTGGTGAATGATTGAGGATTTAGAGTGGATCTTGTTAGACATTCACTAAGCATCAATTGATGATTAGATGTATGTTAAGTATGATGAATCTAGTTGTTAAGATGGATCTTTAAGTGTTGAACCTGGAAGGGTTGAAGAAGGAAGGAGTTGGGTGGAAGTTACTGCAGAGAAACTGCAGTTTGGCATCGTCAGAACACTTCGAACGCCTACATGAGGCGCTTCAAGTCACATTAGGCGCCTAATGTAGCGTTCCATGTGTCCTGGAACTTTCCCGTACAGAAAAACTGCAGTTTAAAACTGTCCGAACACTTCGAACACCTACTTGAAGCGCTTCATGTCACATTAGGCGCTTCATGTAGGCGTTCAATGTCTACGGAACATCCCCGAACACTTCGAACACCTAGTATAGGCGCTTGAAGTCACTATAGGCGCTTCATGTAGTGTTCCAACTGTACTGGAAGTCTTTTTGACCCTTTAAGCGCCCTATGTAAGTGTAGTAACTTCATACACTTCTTTTGAACATAAAATGCAAGGGTATTTGAGGTATATTTGAGGTGTAGATGGTAAGTTTGATTAAGTAAGCATAAGATTGAATTCTAGTGAATAAGTGAGACAAATGGACTTGGTAAAACACGTTTAGGGAGTGTTTGAGGTGCAAGACCATATCCTTGATAGACAAGATGTATGTGTGAGTGTGCTACATGTTGATATGAAGCTATCTGTGCATCCTGCATCATGACATGGGCACTTGCATTTGATTTGAGATATGTTTTGCAAAAGAACAAGAAAGGTAAAGTTTGCGAAAGACAAAATGGCTGCTGGTTGATCACAGGGTATAAAAGTCACGTCTGCGAAAGCAGGGTATAAAGAGCGTGATCTGTGAATCAACAGCAGGGTATAAAGTATGTTATGGGGCCGTGGACCTATCAGCACGGAAAATGAAGTATTTTATGGGGCCGTGGACCTATCAGCACGGATATATGATATATGTAATGGGGCCGTGGACCTTTCAGCACGGATATATGATATATGTAATGGGGCCGTGGACCTTTCAGCACGGGGTATAAAGTTATGATGACTGTGGACTGATCACCCACAGGGTATAAAGTTCTGCTACGCGAAGAATATGATATGTAAAGTGATGAAATGTTTGTGAAATGACATGCATGACATGTTTATGAAAGAAGGCATATGCATGGGTGTTGTGTGTGATTTTAAAGAAGTACATGCATCATGATACACGAAGCATAAGACTTGACATGCAAGAAACGTGGTTAGTCTATGACTTGCTTATGTGATTCGTTGTTTTAATACATGTTGGTTCTCGTAACTGTGTTCATATATTTGCTTTATCTGTTTTGAGTAATTCTTATGAAGATGCTATTTGTTAACCCGAGCACCTTATTTTTGGGCAATGTTTTATACACTGGTGACTCGACGTGTGTGATTCCGTAGGGTGTATAGACGGGTTACTTGCTGGCGAAGTTTTCGCTAAGAACAATCATTCTGTCTCCTTTTCAGGTGAGCCTGATTATGAGTTGATATTTATCGAAGACGACGGCGAGTGGGCTCAATGGGATGATGGACAAGGGAATAGATAGATGCTGGACTATCTTGTTTGTGTTTGAAACTCATTGTTATTATGTTGTTCTAAAACTTATGTCGGCTAGATGAACAAACAGTTTTATTTCCGCTGTAGTTTTCTGGTTGTAATATTGACAACGAAGGTTTAGATTTTATGACGTTTCCGCTGGTTTTAACTTACATTATGAAGGATGTATGCTTGATCTGCTTAACGCTTCGTTGTTCTCATAGTAGGCTACGGCGGGTGCACTGGTTCCGATAACAGTATCGGGCTGGGGCGCTACAGTTTTCTTCAAGCCATGTGAAGAAATCTTCAGTTTCATACTAAGGTTGAGTGATAAAGGCAAGCACTTTTCCTAGATCCTTCATGGAATTTAAAAGATCTATGTATTTATGCTTATATAAAGTCGGATCATTGATGATATAAGTTCAATGTTTTTGTATCAAGAATATGTAAAAGCAATGTTTATAAATAGGGTAAATAAAATGATATGTGTATATATGTACACATGGCCAACAAAGGAGAAAAATAGGCTATATGAATAAATGAAAGGAAGTGGACACACATATATAATATATGTACAAGTAAAATAAAGGAAACAAAGATATATGATATAAATATTAGGAAAAGTGTACTAAGAAGACATTTTTATGCACATGTTCATATGTTGTTAGTTCTTAGTTAGTTCATATGTTTTCCATAAAGATCATCACTTATGTGTTTGTTTATGATTTTGTTATGTTTCTTGATGACATACATGTCTATTTATATATGTGTACATTTTCGTCCAAATTAGGGTGTTTGGTAGTCTATTTACTTTATTTTATGGTTTTCATCATTTTGTATGTTTATGTATTTTATGATGATTTTACAAGTCATTATGTTGATGAAAACTAATATGTATATATTTAGTATAAATATCAAAACAATATATAAGTAAAAGATGTGACAAAGAAAGGATTTATATGATATGCACACACACACATATATATATATTCTAGCCAAATGGATTAAAAAGGAAAAGAAAGAATAAACGTTATGACATATTATAAATATAAATAAGTATGTCATGAAAAGAAATGGTCTTTAGATGAAAATATGGAATAAAGAAGTGTACTATATGGAAAAAGAATTATAGATATATAAATACATATACTTCGGCCATATAACCAAAAGGTGGAAAATAAACCTTGTTACATGTTATAAACATATATATATATATATATATATATATATATATTATATAAAGATTGGACCATACAACAACAACAACAATCATACCCAGTATGTCCCAACGATAGCAAAAGCTATCACTAGGGTCTGGGGAGGGTGGAGGCAGGAAAACAATACCTCCATCCTAAGAGATAGATGAGTTTTCTTCTAGTGAGATCCCTGACTCTATATGTACCTGTATATATAGCACAATAATAGGAATTTGTAATGGCGAAGGGATTTTATTAAGCATAAATGGAAATCTTCCGATATTAAAATAGTCATAACAGTGGATGTGTGCAAATAGCTGAAAGACATAGACGAAAACAAAAAAGTGCAAAGTCAACCGGAAGTGTATAGACTATCTAATCCTCTAAGTACGCTCTAACCTGCTTATCCTTCCTTAATCTTAATCCTCTGCCTCCATAAACTCATATCCTGGACCATGTCCTTAGAGAGGTGCAACTCTAGTCAGTCATGCCTAATCTGCTCATTTTACGTTAGTTTGGGCCTGCCTTTACTCCTCTTCCCTTTTACAATGAGGCTTTCGATTGCTCTGATAGACGCCTTTGTCTGCCTCCTCTTGACATGCCCAAGCCATCTCAGTCTTCCCTCTCTTATCTTATCTGCTACACTAGCCACCTCTAACCTTTCTCTGTATACATTATCTCTTATCCTGTCGAGTATTGTATGCCCATACATCCACCTCAGCATCCTCATCTCTGCCACATCCATCTTCTACGACTGTGTCCTCTTGATGACCCAGTAGCCTGTTCCATATAATATTGCCGGCCGCACTACCACCCTATAAAAGTTTTCTCTTTAATTTAGTTGGAAAATTCTTGTAACACAACACCCCTACACCAACCTCTCTGAAATCGGTGTGTTACATCACTCTCTATGTCCCCATCTTGCTATACAAATGATCCTAGGTACTTGAACTTACTTACCTTTGGGACCACTTGACCCTTGATGGTGATTTGGCTATTCTCATCGCCAGCTGCGCCGCTAAAGTCGCAGTGCAGATACTCAGTCTTACAACGACTAATCCTTAGGCCTTTTCTCTCTAAAGCACCATGCCACTCCTGTAGTAATGTCTACTTTCTGCGACTAATACAATATCATCCACAAAAAGAATACGTCGTGGGACTATCTTTTGGATCGACTTTGATAACTCGTCTAAGACAACTACAAAAAGAAATGGGCTTAAAACGGAACCTTGATAGAGGTCTACCTCCACAGGGAAGAAGTCTGTATTCCCTACAGGCGTATGAAAGTTTGTTTTCGTCCTAGCATACATATCCTCAATTATGTCTATATACTTCCTAGGAACTCCTCTTGCATCCAGACTATCCCATATCAGTCTATGTGGCACACTTCAGATGCTTTTTCAAGATCGATGAAAATCATATGTAGATTGCGTTTCTTCTCCATATACTTCTCCATCAATCTCCTTAAAATGTGTATTGCCTTCGTAGTTGACCATCCTGGCATAAAACCAAATTAGTTTACCGTAACTTGAGTTTCTCTCCTAATTCTAGTGTCGATTACTCTCTCTCATAACTTCATAGTATGACTTAGCAATTTAATCCCCCTGTAATTCCCACAATACTGCGCATCTCTTTTTTTCTTATAGAGAGGGACCACTACACTCCTTCTCCACTCATCTGGCATTTTTCCTGTTTTGAAAATAAGTTTGAACAGAGTAGTTAGCCATTGATTCCCTTCCTATCTCAAACACTTTCATGCCTCAATGGGTATGTTATCCAAGCTTACCACCTTAGCTCTTCCCATCTTCTTAAGTGCTCTCTTCACCTCTCTTTATGTGATGCTACGACATTCGCAGTTATTATGTTGTCGCCTTTTGGTAGTGATGCTTTCTCTTTCTTCGTGGGCGACCCTTCCGCTATTGAAAAGGTTGTAAAAATATGTTTGCCATTGCCCCTTGATGTCTTTTTCTTTGACTAAAACATGTCCATCTTCTCCCTTTATAAACTTCACGACTCCAAGGTCTTACCTCTTTCGACTCTAGCTTTGACAATCTTGAACATATCACGCTCTACATCTTTTGTTTCTAACCTTTCATACATCCTTATATAAGCTACGTTCTTTGCTTCCATCACTGCCTTCTTTGCCTCCTTCCTGACGATTTTGTAGTGCTCCCTCACTCTCACTCTCTCCTCCCCGTCTGTGCAGCTTAACATCTCTCTAAATCTCTTTTGCTTATTCCATATTTTTCGCTGCACTTCCTCGTTCCACCACCACGACTCTTTATGTACACTTGTCTTTCCTATTGTCACCCCAAGAGTTTCCCTCACTGCGTGATTAATGGTAGTCGCCATTGCCTCCCACATCTGATTTGTGTACTCAACTAATGGACCTGATGTCGCCGAGAAGACCTTGTCTGTAAATATATTAATGTTTTTCGTCCTTCAAACTTCCTCATCGAATCCTGTGTGGTAATTTTCTAACCATCATGCGCAGCTTTTCGCACAAAGCTATAACTACGGCTAGTAAACTATTGATAAAAAGGGTTTGAGTGATTTACAAATGCTTGATTTAAATGCTACGTGTTTATGAAATGCATGAACAAATTATTACTTGACACATTTATATGATAAACATGCTTTAAATGCTTATATATATTGTTTCTGTACTAACAAGTCATGAAGCGTTAAAGCTTACATCATAAGGCAAACATTTGTTGTCGTTGTATTAATTTCAGGTGCCACAATGAATGAACTAAACTAGTTCATTAAGTGAAGTGCTTAAGTCAATGAACTAACTAGTTCATTAAATGGAGACATATTTGGTGGAAGCTATATGGCAGCAAACTTGAAAATGGCAATTCTTCTCCCCGTTCTTTCTACACGCCATTTTAATAATTAATATATATATCCATATTTTTTTAAAGGCACAATACACATATATTCTGACGTACCACCAACACGTCACATATGTTATAAACGTACGTCAACATCACACCACTATATACAACTCATATTTATGAGTATATTTAGGTCTTATATCATATGATATAAGTCATGGTGACGTCAAAATTGTAACAACAGTTTACAAGGACATAAACTGAAAATTGTCGTATCGGGTGACTACCGAAACTTCACCGACATGTCACGTACTTGCCATATAAAGATTGCCAGCCCATATGCTTTAAAAATGGACAAAAAATTTCATGGCTCACATGTTACAAACAGCCACTAAGCCGTTCCATGTTGGCACACACAAATCACCTACAAGTTAGGCTAGATTTGTGGAGAATTCAAATTTAATTTTATTTTCTACACATGGATTTTTTTTGTAGGATCTGCAAGGCACCACTAGAAGGGGGGGTTGAATAGTGGGTGCGGAAAATGTGGTTTTTAAAATTAGTTTGAACCAAAAACCCAACTTCTGAAAACAGTTTCTGTTTTCAGGACCAGTTTTAAAACGTTTTGAAAACTAGGTTTCAGGTCTTCAAAAATTATGAAATTTGGAGAGAACTTAGATCAGATGTTATAAGTATCTCCTAAAAATTTCAGATTAAAATTCAACCTCTAACCCCTTGAAAGATCGTTGGTGGTCAGATTGCGTAAATCTGCCAGAACCGATACACTGATTTGAAAAATTAATTCCAATTTGTACACAACTCCAAATGCTTTTTAAAATTTAACCACTAACCCCTTATATGTTATATTTAAATGGGTTGAAACAGTTTTGAAAAATGCTTTTGGAAAGTTAGTCAAATATGATCAAAGTCTCAACCTTTGCAAGCCTGAAAATCAGACTGCACTAGTCTCAGAACGTTTGATGTTTGATTGACTTATACTTATCCAAAAGGGTTGAAACTTGTGCCAAATTAACCCTAGAACGTGTAAGTATGTTTCTGGAAATTTTCGTAATTTTTGAAAATCGTTTACTATTTTTACGGATGCGAACAAGAAGGGTAAACAGTGCAGTAACTGAAAAGTAAATGCAGAAAGTAAATGGCACCAAGAATTTTATACTGGTTCGGTTATAAACAACCTACTCCAGTCTTCAAGGAACACCTTCCTTGGTTCACACTAATCACACACACGCAGTACACCTTACCGCAGGGTTGATAGAGTTACACCTTAACTCCAACCCTTTACACACCTTGTATGACAAGTACAATTTGCACGAACACCACCACCTCGCAACAATGAAGATTGATCACACCTTGATCAATCTTTTACAAAGATATATAATGAGTGGTGGTCTATGTCAAGCCTATTCAAGATTGAAGAATATGAATACAATAGGCTTACAAGAAGAGAGAAAGAAAGAAGATGTAGAAGAAGAAGAGCTAGGCTTTTTGATCACTTTGAACTTGCAACTCTTGTTCTTGTATTTGTTTGCTCTCTTCTTTTTCTTTTTAAGCTTGCAGCCGTCCCCCCCTATGGCATGTCTCCCTCTTGAAAATTATCTTTTAAGTCCTTGAGAGAGTGTAAGACATCATTGTGACAATGCCTTGCTTACTTGGCATCCTCCAATTGGATCATCATTTAGTCTTCACTTACTTGGCACCTCCTTATTGGTTCAACATTGTCATCATGATGACATGGAAAAAATCTGAGATATACACTTTACCATGTGCCAAAAATCAATCATAAAATCATTCCATAACTCAAGAGATACACCATAAATTGCAAGACAATAAAATTCTTCCAAATCAATCCATAAAATCGGCCATAGTAGCTCTCTTGCCATGCTGAAAATTCAGCATGTGCATCATGGGGATAAAGTTCAAATCATTACTATTTTTCTTTAAATTTTCACCATAAAAATGAATCAACAATATATGGTAAGTATTGCTACCAATTAAGAAATGAACTTGGACACAATTTGCTCTTCAAATTCGGCCATACACCTTGTACACATGCTGAAAAATTTTCAGCATGTGATATGTAGAAATATCACCATTTATTTATTTAAATATTATTCAAAGCCTTACCATATTCTCTTCTAATCAATCACCTAACAAAAGATGACAAAATATGTTACCTTTAATGTCAAAATTCGGCCAGCCTTGCTTCAACATGCTGAAATTTTCAGCATGTGACATAAGTGAGATATATTTGAATTCTTACCATTTGTAGCTTTTCTCTTTAATTCATCAACAATGTATGATTGATCCTTGACCAATCAATATGCCAACAAAGCTCCACATGTGCTCCAAATCAGCTGTATGTGCGTTGGAAAATGTATGTACAATTGCTGAAATTTATTTTTGCTAACTTTGTAAAATAATGCACATTTAATAATACACACATGTAATATTCCAATCAGCCCTTAATTTAATTTTCTAGAACACTTTAAGATGTATATCATATGTAAAAAGTGTCTAGATATGTGTCACATGATGTACAAGAAAAACGTTCCATGTTATGTGCGTAGAAAGCCGAATTTTCGATATTTATCGATTACCCGATTTTTCTTTAATTTAAATTCCAACTTTTGCACATGTTATATATATTATGTTATACATAATATATATAATATATGCTTTAAATCTCAGCACTTGGCTGGTTTAAAGTGGTACCATTAGCATGTGACAAAATTAAAATTGGAATCTTCACATTTTGGCCTTAATGTAGAGTAATTTGTGTGTGCCAACATGGAAAGTATTTTTGGCTGATTATTATGTCATGTGCACGAAATTTACATCATATTTTGATGTATATGGGCTGACCATTTATTTATGGTAAGTACGTGACACGTTGGCGAAGTTTCGGTATTCGCCCGATACGACAAATTTCGATTTAGAACCTTTTATCGTGTCGTATTTGATTTGTCATCACCATATCTTATATCATATGATATAAGACCTGAATATACTCATAAATATGAGTTAAGTATAGTGGTGTGACGTTAACGTACGTACGTAAAATATATAACGTGTCGGTAGTACGTTGGAATACATGTGTATGTTCCTTTTTAAAAAAAAATCTGAAAATATATGTAATATATGTGTATATAGCGTGTGTATATATTTAAGATGGGAGGAGGAGAAAACTTTCCTTCCTTAGCCTTGTTGCCTTTGTGCCTTTTCCAAATGTGGCTTCCTTTAATGAACTACTTAGTCTAATAAACTAAGTACTTCACTTAATGAACTAGTTTAGTTCATTAATGGTGGCACCTGAAAATAGTATAAACACAACAAATGTTTGCCATATGATGTAAGCTTTAACGCTTCATGGCTCGTTAGTACGGCAACATAGTATATAAGCTAAATAAGGCAAGTAATGGCAAAGTATAATGCATACATGTACTCGTTTGTATATATATCATTTCGGTTTATCTTATGCTCGTTTTTGTGCACATTTAAATCATGTATTTGAAAATCACTCAAACCCCTTTTTCTCTACAATCTCCCCTTTTGATGATTTTCAAAATAACTTATGCACATGATTTAAATCCTATCGCTCCCCCTTCAATTATGCATAAATTCAAAATTCGAAATTTAAATTTCGAATCCGCTCCCCCTTGATTTATGCAATCAGTATCTCTCTCCCCCTTAAATCATGCTTTCTCTCCCCCTTTATTTTGGAAAGCAAATCAAAAGATGCCTGTAAAGATGAAGAAAGAAAAAATCATGCATTTCATATACGTGCGTTCGTAAGGGTTATTTATTCAACCCTTTGAAAATGTCCCTTTTGGTACCTACATTTGGGTGACCTTTCTAGGTCTTCCAAAAGGTGAGAAGGATGATGAGAACGCAACATAATATACTTTAGATGCACCTGTATCTGGCCTTTGGCCAAGAACTCCTTTATACGCATTATATGTAGGACGTTTTTGATATGTCCTTGTATTTGTATGAGTAGTGCGTGGATGGAATGAATGCCGTGTATGCATCACTCTTTTCTTTTCATATCTATATGGTACAAAATTGTATTTCGCATGATATGATGAAGAAGTGGGGCGTGATGAGGGAATAAACAATTTTTGCGTCATCTTAGACGCCATTTGAGGCTTTGGGGTGTCTACTTTCTTAGACACAACAAACTTAGTTAGTTTGGTTGATACTTCATTAGTATCAACGTATCCCAAACCCGTTTTGTCACTGTCATGCTTTTGAGATAAGATAATGCGATGCAGCATGTTGGATCCCGTATCAAACTGTTTCACCTTTTTCTCTACATCGGAATTCCTTGATTTTAATTTTGAAATCTCGGATTTCAATTCAACGTTCTCGGATGTCAATGATGAAATTTCAGATTTTAATGAATTTATAATGCATGACGACTCTTCTTTTGAATCGTTTAATTGAGACAAAAGATCTTTGTTAGAAGATTCTAACAATTTCTTGTCTTCAATTAATCGCTTCTTTTCTTTTGCAAGAGTCTTTGAAAACTTGTGCAATTCTAAATATTGACTAAATAAATCATCATATGAACATTCAGAATCGGAATCAGAGTCAGATACCTCATTTGATGCTTTAGATGTAAAGCATACTTGTGCCTTGTGTTCTTCCGTATCATCAGTCTCATAGTCGGATGTGTCACTCCAAGTAGAGGCTTTGAATGCTCTTCTCCTTTGCTTAGGTTCTGAGACGAGTCTATTCTTGTTCCGATCTTTGTCAGGGTATTTGTTTGTTTGCTTTTCTTTATTAGGGCAGTCATATGATAGATGTCCAAGTTTGCCGCATTCATAGCACTTTATTTCTTTATTTTTATTTTTATGATCCTTAGATGAGGTGGACTTATGTTTAATCGATTTTCTCAATATTTTTCTTAATCTTTTAGCAATCGTGATTAAGTCCTCATCATCGGAATCTATGTCACTATCATCTACGACGTATTCATTTGATTTAAATACTATAGCCCTATCATTATTAGAAATAGACTCAGAATGTCTTAAGGCGAGTTTGTTTTCATATACCTTTAGTGATCCAATTAGTTCTTCCATCTTGATCAATTTAGTTTCTTTGCTTTCTTCTATTGCCGTTACTTTAGAGTCCCACTCGGATGGAAGGCTTCGCAAGACCTTTTGTACCTTTTCCTGCATAGTGAAGGCTTTGCCAAGAGACTCAAGAGAATTGTAAATGTTAGTCAAGCGTAAATCCATCTCAACAATAGACTCATTTGGCAATAATTTAAAGGACTCAAGTGTGGACATAAGCATATTAATTTTGGACTCCTTTACTTGGCTAGTTCCTTCATGTTTCATTTCAAGAATATGCCACATCTCTTGAGCACTAGAACAATTTGACACGTAACTAGCCTCACTTTTACTTAGGCCGTTTAGGAGCAATTGCATAGCCCTAGCATTCATACTAAGTTTCTTTTTATCATCACTCGTATATTCTTGTCTAGATTTAACAACTTCTAATGTGACTCCGTCTACGGTGGATAACTTAGATGGGACAAAAGGACCATCTTCTATTATCGACCAAAGATCAATATCTATAGCCATAAGAAAAAGCTTCATTCTAAGTTTCCACTGAATAAAAGACTCACCGTCGAAAAGAGGAGACCTTACAGTTGACATTCTTTCTTGCACGGTTGTGGTTGCCATCTCACGGAATCGTTGGATTCTTTGAAGTGAGTGTTCCTGTGCTCTGATACAACTTGTAGGATCTGCAAGGCACCACTAGAAGGGGGGGGGGTTGAATAGTGGGTGCGGAAAATGTGGTTTTTAAAATTAGTTTGAACCAAAAACCCAACTTCTGAAAACAGTTTCTGTTTTCAGGACCAGTTTTAAAACGTTTTGAAAACTAGGTTTCAGGTCTTCAAAAATTCTGAAATTTGGAGAGAACTTAACCTCAGATGTTATAAGTATCTCCTAAAAATTTCAGATTAAAATTCAACCTCTAACCCCTTGAAAGATCGTTGGTGGTCAGATTGCGTAAATCTGCCAGAACCGATACACTGATTTGAAAAATTAATTCCAATTTGTACACAACTCCAAATTCTTTTTAAAATTTAACCACTAACCCCTTATATGTTATATTTAAATGGGTTGAAACAGTTTTGAAAAATTCTTTTGGGAAGTTAGTCAAATACGATCAAAGTCTCAACCTTTGCAAGCCTGAAAATCAGACTGCACTAGTCTCAGAACGTTTGATGTTTGATTGACTTATACTTATCCAAAAGGGTTGAAACTTGTGCCAAATTAACCCTAGAACGTGTAAGTATGTTTCTGCAAATTTTTGTAATTTTTGAAAATCGTTTACTATTTTTACGGATGCGAACAAGAAGGGTAAACAGTGCAGTAACTGAAAAGTAAATGCAGAAAGTAAATGGCGCCAAGAATTTTATACTGGTTCGGTTATAAACAACCTACTCCAGTCTTCAAGGAACACCTTCCTTGGTTCACACTAATCACACACACGCAGTACACCTTACCGCAGGGTTGATAGAGTTACACCTTAACTCCAACCCTTTACACACCTTGTATGACAAGTACAATTTGCACGAACACCACCACTTCGCAACAATGAAGATTGATCACACCTTAATCAATCTTTTACAAAGATATATAATGAGTGGTGGTCTATGTCAAGCCTATTCAAGATTGAAGAATATGAATACAATAGGCTTACAAGAAGAGAGAAAGAAAGAAGATGTAGAAGAAGAAGAGCTAGGCTTTTTGATCACTTTGAACTTGCAACTCTTGTTCTTGTATTTGTTTGCTCTCTTCTTTTTCTTTTTAAGCTTGCAGCCGTCCCCCCTATGGCATGTCTCCCTCTTGAAAATTATCTTTTAAGTCCTTGAGAGAGTGTAAGACATCATTGTGACAATGTCTTGCTTACTTGGCATCTTCCTATTGGATCATCATTTAGTCTTCGCTTACTTGGCACCTCCTTATTGGTTCAACATTGTCATCATGATGACATGGAAAAAATCTGAGATATACACTATACCATGTGCCAAAAATCAATCATAAAATCATTCCATAACTCAAGAGATACACCATAAATTGCAAGACAATAAAATTCTTCCAAATCAATCCATAAAATCGGCCATAGTAGCTCTCTTGCCATGCTGAAAATTCAGCATGTGCATCATGGGGATAAAGTTCAAATCATTACCATTTTTCTTTAAATTTTCACCATAAAAATGAATCAACAATATATGGTAAGTATTGCTACCAATTAAGAAATGAACTTGGACACAATTTGCTCTTCAAATTCGGCCATACACCTTGTACACATGCTGAAAAATTTTCAGCATGTGATATGTAGTAATATCACCATTTATTTATTTAAATATTATTCAAAGCCTTACCATATTTTCTTCTAATCAATCACCTAATAAAAGATGACAAAATATGTTACCTTTAATGTCAAAATTCGGCCAGCCTTGCTTCAACATGCTGAAATTTTCAGCATGTGACATAAGTGAGATATATTTGAATTCTTACCATTTGTAGCTTTTCTCTTTAATTCATCAACAATGTATGGTTGATCCTTGACCAATCAATATGCCAACAAAGCTCCACATGTGCTCCAAATCAGCTGTATGTGCGTTGGAAGATGTATGTACAATTGCTGAAATTTATTTTTGCTAACTTTGTAAAATAATGCACATTTAATAATACACACATGTAATATTCCAATCAGCCCTTAATTTAATTTTCTAGAACACTTTAAGATGTATATCATATGTAAAAGGTGTCTAGATATGTGTCACATGATGTACAAGAAAAACGTTCCATGTTATGTGCGTAGAAAGCCGAATTTTCGATATTTATCGATTACCCGATTTTTCTTTTATTTAAATTCCAACTTTTGCACATGTTATATATATTATGTTATACATAATATATATAATATATGCTTTAAATCTCAGCACTTGGCTGGTTTAAAGTGGTACCATTAGCATGTGACAAAATTAAACTTGGAATCTTCACATTTTGGCCTTAATGTAGAGTAATTTGTGTGTGCCAACATGGAAAGTATTTTTGGCTGATTATTATGTCATGTGCACGAAATTTACATCATATTTTGATGTATATGGGCTGACCATTTATTTATGTCAAGTACGTGACACATTGGCGAAGTTTCGGTATTCGCCCGATACGACAAATTTCGGTTTAGAACCTTTTATCGTGTCGTATTTGATTTCTCATCACCATATCTTATATCATATGATATAAGACCTGAATATACTCATAAATATGAGTTGAGTATAGTGGTGTGACGTTAACGTACGTACGTAAAATATATAACGTGTCGATAGTACGTTGGAATACATGTGTATGTGCCTTTTTAAAAAAAATCTGAAAATATATGTAATATATGTGTATATAGCGTGTGTATATATTTAAGATGGGAGGAGGAGAAAACTTTCCTTCCTTAGCCTTGTTTCCTTTGTGCCTTTTCCAAATGTGGCTTCCTTTAATGAACTACTTAGTTTAATAAACTAAGTACTTCACTTAATGAACTAGTTTAGTTCATTAATGGTGGCACCTGAAAATAGTATAAACACAACAAATGTTTGCCATATGATGTAAGCTTTAACGCTTCATGGCTCGTTAGTACGGCAACATAATATATAAGCTAAATAAGGTAAGTAATGGCAAAGTATCATGCATACATGTACTCGTTTGTATATATATCATTTCGGTTTATCTTATGCTCGTGTTTGTGCACATTTAAATCATGTATTTGAAAATCACTCAAACTCCTTTTTCTCTACATTTTTCTCTAGCAACATGAGCTGAATATACACTTTATTCTATGTATATTATGTGTGATATAATATATATTACATGTCTAAGAAGTTTGAATTTAATCAGAGCAAAATCGTGTAATCGACGAAACTCGAAAATTCGGTTTTCTACGAACATACGACATGGAACATTTCTTTTGGCATAGGTGTAACATGTATCTAGAAATTTTTTACACATTCAAGACATGTTAAAGTGTTCTAGATAATTCAAAATAGGGCTGATTTTTTTTTAAATAAGGTATATTTTATTAAAGATGATCCTCACTTGTGACGGAGGAAAACCATATTACAGAAATGTTCATCGTATATAAAAAGCGAATGTAGTGATCAAATGATTTCCAACCTGCAATCATTTATGATATGCCGCATTAAAACCTTGTCAAGTAAAACCATCCTTGTGGATAAAACCTTGGCGAAGGAAAAAAACGTACATATTTATATCATTGGAGTGTTGATCCATTACAATATGCACTAAAGAATAAAACGTAAATAAGATAGATACAATATGTGGCTTCGAAAATTGGCCGACCGGATCAGTTCCAGGTATGTTTTTTATATTCCGTACCAGCGCCCAATAGCCCCCCCCCTCCGAAGAAAGCCAATGTAATCCAGTGAAAATCCACATTTCTGGAAAGAAATTTGTCCACCATGCTTGATGTCAGCATATGACATCCTCATGCAGTGCCATTTTGAGTCATACATGCCAAGTAAAATCATCAATGAATACAGAGTAAACAGCATGCAGACAGAGAAATGCGAGCGTCATGAACATACCAACGTTGCCTATATTCACAAGGAACACAGGCAACAACAAAAGATCCACTTGCAAAGTATGTATTCTGTTCAGCCCAAGAATGCTGCCATCGATCTCATCCCACGTTGCCTATGCCAATGAGACATAGGCAACCAAAACAGAAGCACGCCAACCCGCTAGGAGAGATTAAGTGCGTATGTTTAGTCCTCAGCATTAGCAACAAATAAAAATTCGTTATATGAAGCACGAGTAAATCTGCGATGCACAAATAGTATGAAGATGCCAAAGAAACATATCAACGTTGCCCATGCCAATATGACATAGGCAACCGAATAGTGCATGAGCCAACCCATCGAGAAAGGTCAAAGACAGAAGGTAGGAATCGATGCATCCAAGATAACAATGCTTTGAACTTCACAAGGCAATGAAGATAAGGAATTGTATACCTTTGCCCCTGGGTGAACAACCCATGACAGGACAATGTATGTCCTGCCGCATTAACTTATGGAGGACAGTAATGCAAGGAAGATGCATTTAAATTTAGAAATTGTATAGTTCGCTTCAAATCTGCCTCATATGATCCCGTAAATCGGTCTGGATTGGATAAATGATCCAATAGAAGCCGACAGTCTGTCTTGATGATCATGTTATCATAAGCTCAGGAATAATAAATCAATGCGTATTGGAGAGCCAGAAGTTCAGCCTGCAATGGCGTGATCAACGGTAAATAGAAACAAAGAGCAGAAACAATGTCGCCCCGATGATTCCTTACTATTGCTCCTGCTGCTGAGTTACAACGTCCAACTGCTGCATCTACATTCAATTTAAGTTTGCCTGATGGAGGCAGAACCCAAAGCACAAGTTGGTGCCGACGATGTCAGAGCCGAGGAGAGAAGTTACGCTCTATCAGGTGTGGTATTGGCTGTGTAAATTTGCTCCTCTGTGTGGTTGAACACCAGGTATGTATATGATCACGGATCCTCTCAGATAATTGACTATACGAAAAACTGCTCTGACCAAAGCTTATAGAGGAATACTCTTTCCAAATAATCAATGTGATTAATGATGGGACAACTGCTTGCAATTGTCCAATCATATCATGCAAAGAAGATGTGTGCCACCACCTAAGTAAATAAGTGCGGATGGAGGATTGCCGAGGCATTGGACTGGAAAATACAATAGACACCTCCTGCCATAGTGTTCGTATCATAGGACAACATAGAAATATATGATCTTGAGTGTCAGAGTGTAGCCTGCAGAAAACACATTGCGTCGGAAAGATAGACTCCCAACTACTTAGATTATCCGGCAAAGGCAATGAATGCTGCCATAATTTCCAAAGAAAAACCCTTCCTCCCAATGGCAAAGTTGACCACCAAATGTGTTTGGGAAATTCCAATGTGGCAGTGTTATCAACGAGCAGATTGTATGAGGATTTCAGCGTACATTGTCCTGCTAGGTCCGATGGCCAATAGGGACTGTCTGGTGTAAGTTCCACTCGAAGGAGCATCTGTGGATGGACACGACAAATTCTTTTCCAAGTAGCAGAATCATAAATATGTGCATATACTGTAGCACGACGTCCATACTTAGCCCTCATATATTGCGCCCATAAAGACTGAGAATGATGGTATTGCCACCACAAAAGATAGTCATATGCTGTTTGTATTAAGCAGAGATTTCTAATGTCCAACCCCCCTGTTCCTTTGGCCTACAAATTGAATCCCAATATTTCCAGCGATGACAGTCATTCCACAAAAAGTTAGACATTTTGCAATTCAAGGCATCCAATGTACTTTGTGGTAATCTAGAACTTGCAATAATATGTAGCTGCATAGAACACAAAACATTGTGAATCAGAATAATTCGGCCAGCCATTGAGAGCAGTTTAGAGGACCAGCAATTTAGAGAGGCATCAACATGAGCAATCAACGATGTACAATATGCTGCACGATTAATACTCTTATACAAGAACTGTAGCGCCCCGTACTCGGCTACCCCTCGTACGGTGCACCCGCCGTACTTTCCCTTTCGGAAAAGTACAAAGCGTCGATACTTAACTCGTAAAACCCATGGATAAACATGGATTACAAAGTCACGATCTTAACAGGTAGATAAAAATACGGCAGAATTTGAACTTTAATCCGAAAGCGTCAAATCGCGAATACATAGCAACATTATACAAACTGAGCCGATAGCAAACTACACCGCGAAATTATACAAACATTATCCGAAAAGAGTCCGAAAGTAGCTAAGTCCCAAAATGTCCCAAAGGCTCATCAAAAGCTTTCATCATCAATCTCTTAACAGCGACTTCAATAACCTATGGATATGGCATCCTTGGCTCATCATCAATCCACTCGACTTCATTTCCGGGCTCTGTGGGGGAAAATAAATGGGTGAGCGACAAAGTCACCAGCAAGTATACAATAACACCGTACAATAAAGAGAAAACGGCATACAAGAATCAAACCCCAATTCATTAAGTTAAAACGTACCTGTTAATACCTTTCCGAAGCATCATACTTAAAATCATATCCATACTTAGCTAAGATCTAAATGTCACCACTTAGTTAGATTCTACGTGTTATAGCCAACTTTACTTCTATGAAAAGGTATCATGCATAATGTGTATGAAAATGTGAATGCGATACAAATGCAACGGGAAAACATTCTTTCTTTCATTTAGACATGCTCATAAAAATACTTGAACTTTCTTTCTTTCTTTTAAATCATGCTCAACATAAAACAAGAGAGTGTGTCAGCCTATTATACCGGGCATGACTCGGTTCTTATAACATGATCACCTTCAGGTCTATTATACCGGACCTGGCTCGGTTCTTATACTCTTCAGACCTATTATACCGGGCCTGGATCGGTTCTTACATTTCATCAGACCTATTATACCGGGCCTGGATCGGTTCTTATACTTCTTCAGATCTATTAACCCCGGATCTGTAGCGGGTTAAGCTGGCCAGAAGGGACGAAATTCTTTCAAAACAGAAACTTTATATAAACATCGATAAAATCATGAGCATGGAACATATGAGCATGTCAATGCAAGTGCATGAGATGCAACATGGCAAAATGCACTTATAACATTATAAACAACTTTCTTCATGGGCTGGAAAACGAACCAGCAGCATGTCCTGTATTGTCCGGCCTCAAAATCAACCTTTTGAGCCTATCTTCCAGAAACTAAAAATATGGACATGCACCACATGATCTTAACTACATTCTGTACAAATTTCATGCGATTTCGACAAGCGTAGTTACCTCAAGAAAAATAATTCCCAACAAGGGTACAACAGAAATTCTGCTGCACTCTCAACTCCATTCCTTACCTTGTCTCCATCCATAAACTCATTATGGGGCTCACTTAGACCCTGGAAATCTTTCCTATTTCCTTTATGAACAATATTCAAATGCCCATTCACCACAACAAGTCAAAATAAATATGATACAATTCATACAAGCACAAAGGGTCAATCTGTCCTGTTTTCCAGAATGTTACACCAAATTTCCTTCAATGGTTTACCATCAAGATCAATAGATAAAATCAATTTCTTTACATGGATACTTATCTCTATGTCTTATGTACTTCCTGTAAAAATTTCAGGTCAATCCAAGATGTTTAAGGTGCTTAAATAATTTTTCTCCCTAAGGTGGTACGACCAGAAACTGTTTTGACCCCTTGATACTAAAAATTCATTTCTGACCAATCCACAAATGATTTTCCAGAAATTCCAACGCCACAATAAACTAGACATAATAAGCTACGACCACACCAAAAATAAGCTCAATCCAACGTTTAGAAGGTCCTTAACTAAGTCCATCAATTTGGCATAAAATCTGTCCAGAATTCTGTTTCTAGCCGACATGTATAGAGAAATCACTAAAATGCTAGGTTTCATACCAATCATGTTTCATTCAATATCAAACATAGGGCAGTCCCTAATCCATCACTTTTAGCTCTTATTTCAAGTTTAAACATGCTTTGTATTGCAACATAAGAGAGGTCTATCATCCAACCTTTCAAAACATAAGTAAAGGTAACAACTTAGACATATTTTCACTAAAATCATGTCTTAAGCTTCTAGACATTCAAGTATGCACATAATCACATATATTGTAAGGGGTTAAAGTATACTTTCCTCTTCAAGCTAAAGCTCTTGCCTTTGCTTGGTTATGAAGTGAGATGTGATGAGATCCTTCACCTTCTTCACCTTAAGCATACGGTTTTAAAGGAGTGAAATGAAAAGATTAGCTCTTTACTCAATAGAGGAAATAGGTTATCTTTAAGGCTAGAGCATCTTACCAAAATGAGCTTGGAATGGAGGTTCAAGCACCTCAATATATCACCACCTAAGAAAGTTGAAGGCTTTCACCTATATCAACCATGAAACCCACAGTTTTGGGTATGGAGAAAGAGAGTTCATGTGAGCTTCATTCTTTACCAAAATGAGAATTCTCTTAAGGAAACTTGGAATAAGACTTACCTAGATGTCTTCTTGAGTCTTGGAAGTGAAGTTGAACTTCTATCCTTCAAGATGAAGGGGGTGAAATCTTGATGAGGGGAATGAGAATTGTCTAAGTGTTTTGCTCTTGCATGATGAAAAGGTAGATGTTTCTAGAATGGTTTGGTTTAAAACATGTTAGGGACTTAGGAGAGGGGGACGGTTTTGGAGGGATTTTTGTGAGGGTTAGGGCTTTCTTGAATGTTAATCAAGGTTAAGTTAGTATAACCTTGGTTACTTTATTCAAACTATAGTTACTTTTGTGCTAACTCAAGTTACTTTATTAAATCATGGTTACATTAACCTTGGTTTAGAGAAAAGTAACCATGGTAGGACTTAAAAATCCTCCATGTCTAGACACTAAGGGGGCGGTTTTGGTTGGGGTCTTTATGACCTCAACCATACTACTTCCTTTTTTAATGAGTTGTCTTATCTTGTTCCTTAAATGCATGTCTATTTTATTTTCTATTTATTCCTTGCATAATAACTTCTTGTCTTATTATTTTAACTAATAAAATTGGCTAGAAATTTCTAGAATTCCCATTCATGCCTTGGCCGAATTTTAGGCTTCTTGGGCAACTTGATATTTCTTGTAACTTTAGTTCATATACTATATTGTTTCGTATATTTACATATGCTATATACACGCACATACATATATATTGGTATGTATGGTTCATATAACTCTACATTTCATGTATTACTTTCTTGAAGTTTCCCTTATTTAATTTGGCTTGGTACCACCTTAATAATGATTAAGTAAAGAGGCTTAAATTGACTTAAGTAACATGCGCTAAAAGGAATTTCCGCTTTCATTCCGTCTCATATTCATAGTTTTCACATACATGATCGTTGGGGTACAACATCCTTCCCTCCTTCAATAAAGTTTCGTCCTCGAAACTTATGAATTGTCAAAGAGATATAGGTACTTTTGCTTCATGCCTTTCTCTAACTCCCAAGTGGCCTCATCAACTGAATGGTTCTTCCATTGCACCTTGACCATAGGAATAGACTTATTCCTCAATGCTTTCACTTCCCTATCAATTATCCTTTCGGGTTCCTCAACATATGATATATCAGCTTCAATCCTCAAAGGTTGCTCATCCATAATATGGCTCGAGTCATGCACATACTTACGCAATTGAGATATATGAAACACATTGTGTAATTGAGACAACGATGGTGGTAGTGCAAGCCTACAAGCAACTTCTCCAATTCTTTCCAGGATCTCAAATGGTCCAATGAATCTAGGACTAAGCTTCCCTTTAATTCCGAACCGCTTTACTCCTTTCGATGGGGATACCTTCAAGAATACCTTATCTCCTACTTGAAACTCAAGTGGTCGACGCCTCACGTCGGCCCACGCCTTGCTTCTATCCTGAGCAGCCTTCAATCTTTGTCTTGCAATCATAACCTTTTCCTTGGTTTGCTCTACTAAGTCAGGTCCTGTGAAAATCTTATCTCCAATCTCATCCCAATACAATGGCGATCGACATTTTCTTCCATAAAGAGCTTCATAAGGAGCCATTCCAATAGATCTGTGATAGCTGTTATTGTATGAAAACTCAACCAACTTCAAACTCTTATCCCAGCTACCTCCAAAGTCCAACACACAAGCACGCAACATGTCCTCCAATGTTTGAATTGTTCTCTCTGATTGACCGTCAGTCTGGGGATGAAAAGCTGAACTCATGCGAACTTCCGTACCCATCGCTTTCTGAAATGCCGTCCAAAACCTTGATGTGAAGCGGGGGTCTCGGTCACAAACTATGCTCATAGGAACTCCATGCAAACATACAATCTGATCAACATACATAAAAGCCAACTTTTCCATGGGTGCTTTAATCGACATTGCCATGAGATGAGCACTCTTTGTCAGACGATCCACAATAACCCAAATAGTGTCATATCCACTTCTTGTCTTAGGTAAATCGGTTACAAAATCCATAGCGATGTGATCCCACTTTCACTCAGGCACCTCAAGTGGTTGCAATAATCCAGCTGGCCTCTGATGTTCTGCTTTGACTTTCTGACATACAAGACATTTCTCAACAAACTCTGCTATCTGATTCTTCATTCCTGGCCACCAAAACTTTTGTTTCAAGTCATGATACATCTTATTTGCTCCTGGGTGAATAGACAAACGTGAATTATGGGCTTCCTGAAGTACTTCACTTCGTATCGCGTCATCATTAGGCACACACAATCGACCTCTAAACCACAAACTGCCGTCACTACGGACTTCAAAATCGTCAGATGGCTTCTCCTTTAGCTTGCTCTTAACTTTCATCAATGCATCATCCTTAACTTGAGTCTCCTTAATCCTATCGATCAAAGAAGGAACCACTACTAACTTTGCAAGTACGTCGGAAATCGAATTTACTTCTTCCAGACCAAACTCTTCCATATCACGCTGTAGAGGTGGTTGGCGGGGATGACTCGTCTTACGACTCAAAGCGTCAGCAACTCTATTAGCTTTACCTGGATGGTACTGAATAGAGATGTCATAATCCTTGATCAACTCAAGCCATCGCCTTTGGCGCATATTCAACTCCTTTTGAGTGAAGAGGTATTTCAAACTCTTATGATCCGTGAAGATTTCACACTTCTCTCCATACAGATAATGACGCCAAATCTTCAGAGCAAATACAACTGCTGCAAGCTCAAGGTCATGTACTGGATAATTCTGCTCAAACGGCTTAAGCTGGCGAGACGCATACGCAATCACACGCCCATTCTGCATAAGAACACAACCTAACCCATTCTTGGAAGCATCACTGTAGATCACCAACTGTTCTCCTGAAATGGGTTGAGCCAAAACTGGTGCAGACGTCAACCTTGCCTTCAGCTCAGAAAAGCTACTTTCACAATCCTTATTCCATACAAATTTTGTCTTCTTCTGAGTCAATCTAGTGAGTGGCATAGCTATCCTTGAAAATCCTTCAACAAACTTGCGGTAGTAACCGGCCAGTCCGAGAAAACTCCTTACTTCAGTGACATTGGTCGGTCTCGGCCACTCAGTAATTGCCTCAATCTTTCTGGGATCAACCGAAATCCCATTTTCAGTAATAATATGGCCCAGAATTGACACACTATGCAACCAAAACTCACATTTACTGAATTTTGCATAGAGTTGATGCTTTCTTAGAATACCAAGTATTGTCCTCAGATGAGCTGTATGAGTTTCCTCATCAGGCGAATAAATCAGGATATCGTCAATAAAGACTACCACATACTTATCCAATTGGTCCCGAAACACCCGATTCATAAGATCCATAAACGCTGCAGGGGCGTTGGTCAGTCCAAAAGGCATCACGAGAAATTCATAATGTCCATATCTCGTCCTGAATGCTGTCTTAGGAATATCCTCAGCTCTTATCTTCAATTGAAAATATCCAGATCTTAGGTCCACTTTGCTAAACACCCGAGCTCCCTGCATTAGGATACTTTAGATATTATTCATGATTATTATATTGAAATAAGACTTGGTAATTACTGACCCAAAGCTGGTCGAACAGATCGTCGATCCGAGGCAACGGATACTTATTCTTTACGGTGATCTTGTTGAGTTCTCGATAATCAATACACAGCCGCATACCTCCATCCTTCTTCTTTACAAATAAAACTGGGGCACCCCATGGCGACACACTTGGACGAATCAACTTCTTTTCCAATAACTCATGCAATTGCTCTTTTAGTTCCTTCAGCTCAGCGGGTGCCATGCGGTAAGGAGCTTTAGAAATGGGCTCAGCTCTGGGAATGAGGTTTATCTCAAAGGAAATTTCTCGATCAGGGGGAAGTCCTGGTAGTTCCTCTGGAAAGACATCAAGAAACTCTTGAACTACTGGAACTTGCGAAATGTCCACTGTTTCCTGCTCGGCACTAAGAGTATAAACAAGATAGCCTTGACATCCCTTTCGCAATGCTCGACGGGCACGAGCTGTATTCACAAAAATATTCTTTGACTTCTTCAACTTGGGACCTCCTTGAAATGATACTTCCTCTTGCTTCGGGGCTCTGAAAGTGACTTTCTTCTGATTGCAGTCAATATGGGCATGGTTCTTAGACAACCAGTCCATACCAAGAATAATGTCAAAGTCACTCATAGCAATCGGGATCAGATCAGCCGCGAACTGATGGTCATCGAACTCGACCGTGCAATCCTTATACAGATAATGAGACGTAAGCACTTGATTACCAGCGGCTTGGATTCGATAGGGTGATTTCAGCTGGATGGGATCATGGTCTAATCCCCTTGCAAATTTCTTAGATATAAAGGAGTGGCTAGCGCCACTATCAAACAACACATTTGCGGGCATACAACATACAAGAATAGCGCCTGAATCATGCAAAGCTTTAACTACGCAGCAATATAATATTTTTCAAATTAGCATTGCATAATTTTAAATCATACCAGCCACGACGTCTCCAGCTTCCTCAACTGCAGCATCGGTCATCACATGCATACGCGCATTCGAGTGCTGACGTTGGTTCCTCTGCTGCTGACCACCACGCTCACGACAATCTCTCAGAATATGCCCAGTCTTTCCACATCCAGCACAAGCAGCTCCCTTATCAGGACAATCCCTAATTATATGACCAGTCTTGCCGCAACCAAAGCACTTACCAGCTTGTACATAGCACTCGCCCAAATGATTCTTCTAACAATGGGGACACATGGGAATGGCCTGCTGCTGCTGTCCTTGATTTCCTTGATTATTTCTCTGATTATTCTGATTCTGCCCACGGTGCTGTCCACGATTCTGATTTCCTCTTTGGTTCTGATTCTGCTGTCTACCTTGCCTCCCATGAAAATTCTGTCTAGTCATTTTCCTTGCTCATTTATCACTAGAAGTGTCCCTTCCTCTTTTCTGGCCCATCGTCGCATCACGATGAATGATATCCTTCTCGATCCGATAACATGCATCAACAAGTGCCTCAAAATCAGCAGAGATAACATTTACCAACCAAGTGCGAATCCTTGGGTTCAGCCCACTCTCAAACTTCACCATCTTAGATTCCTCATCATTCATCGTAGCCGGAGAAAATCTACCCAAAGCCAGAAACTTGCTCACATATTCAGACACAGTCATACCAGGTTCTTGCTTCAACATTTCAAAATCATGCCTCTTTTGCATCTTTACTGACGGGGGAAAATAAAACTTGTTGAACTCTTGGATGAATCTCTCCCATGGGATAGGTCGGGGCAAAGGTTGCAGCTTAGCCTTCCACCACTGGTTTGCCTCACCAAGGAGAAAAGGCCTCACAGCTTGGGTTTTCATATTATCAGGGGCTCCATTCAGTTCAAAACAGTTCTCCACTTCATCTAGCCATTTTTCAGCCATATCGGGGGTCAGACTTGCCTCCAAAAGGCGGCACATTCGCTCGCTTGAGCTTCTCAAAGTAGTACTGCGCATCTCTTATTGGTTCATAAGGGGGAGGAGGGGCAACTTGCTGAATCATTCCCTGGCCAATCTGAGTTACGGTCTGACAGAATGCTTGGAAATCCGGAATAAGAAGTGGCACTTCAAAAGAGGGTTTCCTTGAGCTGGTGGGGGATTTTCATTCTGCGGTGGAGGAGGAGGCGGTGGATTCTGATTCTGAGGAGGAGGTGGAGGGACTTGATCTTGAGGTTGTGGAGGGTTTGGTTCGGGTGCATGGGCAACATCTCTGCGAGGTCTACCACGAGTCCGAACCATCTGTATACGGAGCAGAAAGATATATATATGTATATATGGATCGAAATGACTGACTGAATTTAGACAGGCTGGGAAAAGGAATTTAAAGCAGGAAAAATAGTTAATATGCGACATATCAGGCTAGCAGGTCAACCAAGGGGACCCTATTTTCAATCTAAGTTGTCTAAGCTAAGGCCATCTCTCTTCTAAGATCATAACTTAATTCTAAGATCAATTCTTAGTTTTCTAAGATCATAACTTAGCTTCTATGTTCTGCCCGAATCTAGAGCCTGGGCTCTGATACCACCTGTAGCGCCCCGTACTCGGCTACCCCTCGTACGGTGCACCCGCCGTACTTTTCCTTTCGGAAAAGTACAAAGCGTCGATACTTAACTCGTAAAACCCATGGATAAACATGGATTACAAAGTCACGATCTTAACAGGTAGATAAAAATACGGCAGAATTTGAACTTTAATCCGAAAGCGTCAAATCGCGAATACATAGCAACATTATACAAACTGAGCCGATAGCAAACTACACCGTACAATAAAGAGAAAACGGCATACAAGAATCAAACCCCAATTTCTTAAATTAAAACGTACCTGTTAATACCTTTCCGAAGCATCATACTTAAAATCATATCCATACTTAGCTAAGATCTAAATGTCACCACTTAGTTAGATTCTACGTGTTATAGCCAACTTTACTTCTATGAAAAGGTGTCATGCATAATGTGTATGAAAATGTGAATGCGATGCAAATGCAACGGGAAAACATTCTTTCTTTCATTTAGACATGCTCATAAAAATACTTGAACTTTCTTTCTTTCTTTTAAATCATGCTCAACATAAAACAAGAGAGTGTGTCAGCCTATTATACCGGGCATGACTCGGTTCTTATAACATGATCACCTTCAGGTCTATTATACCGGACCTGGCTCGGTCTTATACTCTTCAGACCTATTATACCGGGCCTGGATCGGTTCTTACATTTCATCAGACCTATTATACCGGGCCTGGATCGGTTCTTATACTTCTTCAGATCTATTAACCCCGGATCTGTAGCGGGTTAAGCTGGCCAGAAGGGACGAAATTCTTTCAAAACAGAAACTTTATATAAACATCGATAAAATCATGAGCATGGAACATATGAGCATGTCAATGCAAGTGCATGAGATACAACATGGCAAAATGCACTTATAACATTATAAACAACTTTCTTCATGGGCTGGAAAACGAACCAGCAGCATGTCCTGTATTGTCCGGCCTCAAAATCAACCTTTTGAGCCTATCTTCCAGAAACTAAAAATATGGACATGCACCACATGATCTTAACTACATTCTGTACAAATTTCATGCGATTTCGACAAGCGTAGGTACCTCAAGAAAAATAATTCCCAACAAGGGTACAACAGAAATTCTGCTGCACTCTCAACTCCATTCCTTACCTTGTCTCCATCCATAAACTCATTATGGGGCTCACTTAGCACCTGGAAATATTTCCTATTTCCTTTATGAACAATATTCAAATGCCCATTCACCACAACAAGTCAAAATAAATACGATACAATTCATACAAGCACAAAGGGTCAATCTGTCCTGTTTTCCAGAATGTTACACCAACTTTCCTTCAATGGTTTACCATCAAGATTAATAGATAAAATCAATTTCTTTACATGGATACTTAGCTCTATGTCTTAAGTACTTCCTGTAAAAATTTCAGGTCAATCCAAGATGTTTAAGGTACTTAAATAATTTTTCTCCCTAAGGTGGTACGACCAGAAACTGTTTTGACCCCTTGATACTAAAAATTCATTTCTGACCAATCCACAAATGATTTTCCAGAAATTCCAACGCCACAATAAACTAGACATAATAAGCTACGACCACACCAATAAAAGGTCAATCCAACGTTTAGAAGGTTCTTAACTAAGTCCATCAATTTGGCATAAAATCTGTCCAGAATTCTGTTTCTAGCCGACATGTATAGAGAAATCACTAAAATGCTAGGTTTCATACCAATCATGTTTCATTCAATATCAAACATAGGGTAGTCCCTAATCCATCACTTTTAGCTCTTATTTCAAGTTTAAACATGCTTTGTATTGCAACATAAGAGAGGTCTATCATCCAACCTTTCAAAACATAAGTAAAGGTAACAACTTAGACATATTTTCACTAAAATCATGTCTTAAGCTTCTAGACATTCAAGTATGCACATAATCACATATATTGTAAGGGGTTAAAGTATACTTGCCTCTTCAAGCTAAAGCTCTTGCCTTTGCTTGGTTATGAAGTGAGATGTGATGAGATCCTTCACCCTCTTCACCTTAAGCATACGGTTTTAAAGGAGTGAAATGAAAAGATTAGTTCTTTACTCAATAGAGGAAATAGGTTATCTTTAAGGCTAGAGCATCTTACCAAAATGAGCTTGGAATGGAGGTTCAAGCACCTCAATATATCACCACCTAAGAAAGTTGAAGGCTTTCACCTATATCAACCATGAAACCCACGGTTTTGGGTATGGAGAAAGAGAGTTCATGTGAGCTTCATTCTTTACCAAAATGAGAATTCTCTTAAGGAAACTTGGAATAAGACTTACCTAGATGTCTTCTTGAGTCTTGGAAGTGAAGTTGAACTTCTATCCTTCAAGATGAAGGGGGCGAAATCTTGATGAGGGGAATGAAGATTGTCTAAGTGTTTTGCTCTTGCATGATGAAAAGGTAGATGTTTCTAGAATGGTTTGGTTTAAAACATGTTAGGGACTTAGGAGAGGGGGACGGTTTTGGAGGGATTTTTGTGAGGGTTAGGGCTTTCTTGAATGTTAATCAAGGTTAAGTTAGTATAACCTTGGTTACTTTATTCAAACTATAGTTACTTTTGTGCTAACCCAAGTTACTTTATTAAATCATGGTTACATTAACCTTGGTTTAGAGAAAAGTAACCATGGTAGGACTTAAAAATCCTCCATGTCTAGACACTAAGGGGGCGGTTTTGGTTGGGGTCTTTATGACCTCAACCATACTACTTCCTTCTTTAATGAGTTGTCTTATCTTGTTCCTTAAATGCATGTCTATTTTATTTTCTATTTATTCCTTGCATAATAACTTCTTGTCTTATTATTTTAACTAATAAAATTGGCTAGAAATTTCTAGAATTCCCATTCATGCCTTGGCCGAATTTTAGGCTTCTTGGGCAACTTGATATTTCTTGTAACTTTAGTTCATATACTATATTGTTTCATATATTTTATTGTATTCTAAGATTAGCATATGTATGCATACATATACCATATACACGCACATACATATATATTGGTATGTATGGTTCATATAACTCTACATTTCATGTATTACTTTCTTGAAGTTTCCCTTATTTAATTTGGCTTGGTACCACCTTAATAATGATTAAGTAAAGAGGCTTAAATTGACTTAAGTAACATGCGCTAAAAGGAATTTCCGCTTTCATTCCGTCTCATATTCATAGTTTTCACGTACATGATCGTTGGGGTACAACAAGAACGAACCCAGATATTTTATAGGCAAAGTAGACAATCGCATACCTAAGTTTTGTGAGACTCGCCCCCTGGCACACCCTGACCCACAACCACTTGGCTTTTGGGAAGATTTACTAGTTTTCCTGATGCTAGCTGATAAGCATCCAGAAAACAACGAAACTGCTGCAGATTACTGACTGAACCAATGAGAAATATCACCAAATCATCCGCAAATACCAAATGTGGGACAGCAGGAACACGACCCGCATTAAACCCACGAATAACAACATCCTGCATAAGAGCATTTAAACCGCAAGAGAATCCTTCCGATGCTAGAATAAATAACAAAGGTGAAAGTGGATCACCCTGTTTCACCCCCCGGGATACCGAAAAATAAGCAGCTAGTTTGCCATTGATTAACACTGAACATCTGGTAGCCATCAGGTTATTTAAAAGAATGCATACTAAGCATAAATGAAAGCCCATTTTCTTTAAAATCTTTCTAAGATACGCCCAACAAACTAGATCAAAAGCCTTTGCTATATCTAACTTCACAATAACATGACCACCACGCATTGGATTATCCAATAAATGCACCATTTCCTCTGCCAAAATGATTTGTTTTGTGATATCTCGTCCCTTCATAAAACCTGCCTGGGCAAAATTAATCGCGATAAGAAGCTTGATAACCGTGATGCCAATAGATGTGTAATTACCTTAGCCAGAAAATTTGTGAGGTAGATTGGTCTAAATTCTGAAAATGTGGTTGGGCTTGACACTTTGGGAAGCAAAGTAATTAATGCCACTGCCACCCTACTTGGCGGCCTAATCCAAAGAAAAAACTCCTGGACTGATTTATGCACATCTGACGAGATTACTTGAAAAAAATGTCTATAAAAAGAGCCAGGGAATCCGTCGGGGCCGGCTGAACTAGTTGGACTTAAGTCCCAAACTGCCTGCCTTACCTCCTGTAAAGAAGGTAAAGCGAGAAGAAAGTTGTTGGCTTCCTCTGTGACCAGATGTGGAATATATTAAAGTATGTCCTCATAATGATCGGTGTGGGAAGCTGTAAACAATGTCTCATAATAATGAATGGCTGCTTGCTCAATATCCTGAATGCTGTCACATTCTACACCATCGTCTCGTATGATGCGTTGTATAGTTTGTCTCTGTCTCCGCTCCTTAACAGTATTATGAAAGAATCGAGTATTAGCATCTCCCTCACTCATCCACTTAACATTGATCTTCTGCTTCCAATACAATAATGCTCTAGATTGTGCAAGGTGCAATTGAGCCATACTCAACTGATTCTTGACTCCTCCGACAGTGATGAATCATAATCACGCTCACGTGATGTAACTTCAGTCTCAGCAACAGCGACGGCATCAAAGATATTACCAAATGCATCTTTATTCCACTAGCGCAAATGACGCTTTAGTTGATTTAATTTGTTATAAAAATCCCCACATTCCGCCAATAGTTGGAAATGATAGCCAATGTGAAGTAACGAAATTATCAAAATTAGGATGTGTAGCCCAAACGTCCAAATATCCAAAGGCTGCCTGATTGTTGGCTTGCATCATAGAACAATCCAGGTATATAGGAGAATGATCCAATGTAGTCTTATTAAGATGCAGGTAATTTACACTTGAGAAGAGATCCAAGAACGATGCGGAACAAAGATAACGATCAAGGCGTCGCCAAACCCGACCAAGACCACAACCATCACTCCATGTGTATGGCGTTCCTTGATAACTAATAGACTGTAATGAACAGGACAAGACAAAATCATTAAAGTCCAGCAAAGTATGCAACGGTGGCAAGGATCGACCTTTATGTTCATCGATTGTCAGATACATGTTAAAGTCTCCTCCCATTAACCATGATATATCTAGCGATTCATGAAACACCTTTAGATCGGACCATAATGGACGATGAGCAGCAATGGTATGAAGACCATACACAAAGGTACAGCAGAAAATATCACGTGTAGGCAACCAAAAAAATTTCATCTAATGATTCTGAAGACCAGACGTTGCTCTTCTAGCTGGAGAAACGAGTCCCTCCAAAAAAATCCAAATTCTGTCATTATTTACAGACTATGCTTGAGGGAAGCCAAGTTGAAGACGATAGGATAATAACAAAGAAACCCTTGCCTTTGGTTCGATGAGAACCAGAATATGCAGATGATATCAACGAACTAAGGACTGAAGTCTATTAACAGAGGTACAAATACCTCTAACATTCCAGATAATAATCTTCATTGTGTTGATAGGATATTGAAAGAGTTTGAGAGAGCTGCTGCCCTTGATCATGTAAATGGCGGAGATTATGGTTCAATATTTCTATTCGGAAGACGCAAAAGTCTTGGTGGGATTCGGAGCTGCTCGGTCCCAGACGAAGATGTAGGCGTACTCAGATCACTCAGCGCTAAAGAACGTTCTTTCTGAAGCTCATCTATAACATATGCCTTTTTGTACCCAACGGAAATCACTCTGTATCTCCGACTCGTATGAAGTGGTTTAATAAAATATTAGTTCTTCCAAGTGCATTTTATTAAGTTTTATTACTTTTTCTTTAATTAAATTTCCTTGAAGTAAATATTATAAGAAATGGTATAATAATACAAGTATGTCTTATGAAGCAAGTGAAATGACAAATCTACCCTCCCAAAATTTTAGAGAAATCTGGCCACATGGAGTCTTGGACATTCTAGAATAATCTAACTTCTTAAAGCCAACTAACCACTTATTAACCCTTTAAAATAATTCTAAAAGAAAAGGCTTACACATGTAATTAAGAACCTCATGATTTTTGTTCCAAGATTTGAAGAATTCCCTCCCTTTTCCCCTAAGATCGCCGGATGCAACCATGGGGGGAATCCATGAGATCACTTTCATCTTAATATCCCAACTAACCACTTTTACCTTAGCAACTTTTTCTTTAACCATCCTCAAAAGCAACTAAGGAATAAATAAGCCTAACCCCACTAAATACCATGGTTAGCCATGAGACCCCTTTATCAACTACTCTAGTTACTTTTCTTTAACCTACCCTCAAAAGTAACCAAGTAGTAAATGGTTCAAGACACTAAAGAACCTTCATAATTGTGTCCCATGCACATGAAGGGTCTCCTTCTCCTCCTTTATGTAAAACCGCCGGGTAGCTTCTTGTTTTACCTCATGAAACCTTCTTCAAGTTTATCCTAGAAGCATTCTTTCATCCCTAACTCACAATACTCTCAAGGGTTCATCTCAAGACAATCACTAAAGGCCTCTTGCACACTTAGGTCAATCTTCAATCATCTTATTTCATACGGCTAGCTTGGGTTTAGAACATTCAAGACCATCTTCAATTAAGTTGCATTCTAGCTTCCACAGTGAAGTCCACTTTTTAAATTGTAAAGCTCACATTTTGCCTCTTTTTCCCTTACAAAAACCATGACCCTTAATGGTCACTAGGGGAAGATCTCTCAAGCTATTAAGACAAGCTAGCATCTTGGTGGTGGGATCTCTTTCCATCTCCACTTAAGTTCTATTTTGGTAAGGAAACCTAGCCTTATTCTAGTCCTTTTCTTCATTTCAATAGTGGCTAATGTTCACCTTCATTTCCTCCCTAAAACCGTGTGCTTCTTAGTGAAGCTGGGAGGAAACTTCAATGCCTTTCAACCAAGGCTCAAGCTAAGGAAAGTTTCTAAGCTCAAAGAGGCAAGTATACTTTAGACATTCTTGACTTGTTTGTGAAAGTGTATGCTTGAATGTCTAGTTATTTTTATGTCATGAATCCTAGTTGAAGTAATAAGTGTAAAGCATGAGAAATTGAATGTTTTATAAAGGAAAGTATTGGCATGTTGAGTGATTTTCTCTATGAATATGTTATGTGCCTAACTTGAGCATAGTATGAGACTTAGTCTTCACAAAACCAGGCTGTTTTGGAGATTTGCTGAATGATGAACTAACTCTTTCTAGGAATGGACTTTATGAGGCATAAAATGTACAAAAATGTCATGTTCTATGTGTAGTTACGGGGCTATTTGGCGTGGGTTATGGTGTAGCTTAAAGAGTATTATGAGACTTGAAATGCATGTTAAAATGTGTACTTGGTGGTTAGCAAGTTATTTTAGGGGATGAAGTTAGTTGGACAAGGCTTGAACAATAAAAGTGATGAAATGAAAGGTCCTCTGAAACTGGACAGTTTTGAGCATCAATTTGTTTGGCCATAAAATGAACCTTAGGAGCGTGCAATTTAGCTAAATTTTAGTATGTTGGTATCTTGATATGTGTAGTAAATGTGTGAGGTGGAAATTCTGTAAAAGAGCTTGTGGTTTGACCTCAATGGAATTTTTAGTAAGAATAGGTCACTGCAGATCCTGCAGGTACCTAGACTGAGAAAGATAATTAAATGACCCTTTTAAACATATCGGATTTCCTTGAAATTCTTATGGTACTTACCTAAGGCATAGATGCACATGTCCATATAAGGAATTGGCTTGACATTACTGTTTTAAGGGGTAACAACTGAGATGAATGTCACGGTGCAAAACTGGAAAACAGGGCAGTATGATGGCTTGTGTTGTGAGGCCTTGATCTTGTTTATTTGGACTTTTATGTGATGTTTGGGCATCTGAATATTGTTCCTTAGTATGTTGGATATGTTTCCTAGGTGATAGTCCTAATTGAATAAGATTTTATGGCCCTTGAACTAAGGTAAGGCGGGTACTGCACTGCAGAATTCTGCAGTACCCCTTGTTGGAAATTTAATGTTTTGAGGATCTTAGCCACCTTGAAATGTTATGAAATTTTTATGGTATGTAGATAAGATTCCATTATGCATGTGTGTGGCATAAGCTTCTGAAAATAGGCTCTGGATTGGTAAGTTTGAGGCCATGTGAACAGGGCATTGCTGCTGGACTATTTTCCAGCTTAAGAAACAAGTCCGTATATGATTTCTATGATGTATTTAGTCATGATTTGCATGTTTCATATCATAAATTTCATTGTCCATATTCATCCGATTTATGAGACTGATTTTATGCCAAAGAAATTAAGAAAAGCTCTTTTGGAGATAAGATTTTGGTTTTTGAAAGAAAGACTCCTATGGTACCATTAATTACTGCCAGCACAACCCGCTTCAGATCCGGGGTTAATTGATCTGATGATGAGTATGATCGTCCAGGCCCAGAGATAATAGACCCGAGGATGATGATTTATGATCATTCAGGCCCGGAGATAATAGACCTGAGGATGATGACTTATAACCGCCCAGGTCCAGAGAGAATAGACCCGATGATGATGATTGATTGCATGACCGTTTTTAGATCTTGAAATAATAGATCTGAAGGGAATGGTATGACCATTTTAGATCTGGAGATAATAGATCTGAACCCTCTATACTCTTTGTTTTATGACGATTACCTTTTGAAAGTAAGAATGATCGAAATTGGTTTTCATCTCATCATGTTGCACTACATTTGCATATTCAAACACATTGCATATAATTGCGAGTAGGATGCTAAATGTACTGTCACTTAGGTTATGATCTTATTACCTTCTGTCACTTAAGTTATGATCTTATTATCTTCAGTCACTTAAGTTATGATCCTATTACCTTTTCGATCAATGGATTGAAGGTCAGGTATGTTGGGAAATTGAGATTCTTAGGATTTGGTTCTTGTGTATACTTTCTATTTAATTCATGATTGTTTATGGTATACTTGCTGGTGACTTTGTCACTCACCCTTTTATCTTTTCCCCCCAGAGCCTGCAGGAAATGGTGTAGAATGGATTGATGATGAGCCACGAGTTTCGTATCCGTAGATGAGGTAGTGGGTTGCATCTTAAGGATTTTTATGATGGGCTTATGTTTTGTGGACTTATTTTGAGGACATGGATTTCGGATTTATCTTTATTTTGCAGATCTGGTTGTAAACTCTATGTCAGATATTCGGGATTGTTTCCTTTAAAAGTATTTAATCTGCCTAAATTTTGCTTACCTGTCAAGATGATGACATTGAAGTCCACAAATTTGGCATGGATTGTGATATGGTATGCATTGACGCCTGGTACTTTCTGTAGCGAAGTACGGCGGGTGCACCGTACCCGGGAGGGCTGAGTACGGGGCGCTACACGCCTGCAGCATGTTGGCATTATAATCACATATTTTATTATCAGCATTGGCTACTGCAGACAGGTCCTGAACATTATGCACGTCGAGTTCACTATCTGAAATTGAAAAGGGTGCTGGGTTTGCAGGAAAATCTTTTAGAACAGAATCATCAACTCCCTGAAGACTAGAAATATCTTGTGTATCTGAAATTGCAATTGTGCGTGCTAGATCAAGAGAATATAACGAAGACGAAGATGGGAAAACACATGCGGTATCATCCGAATGCATAGATTGTATAGTCGGAATTGCTTGTTCAATCTGTATTTGAGAATCCAAAGGCATCTTTTTTGGTGTCCATCTTTGCAATTTTTCCTTAGTCAATATTCGATTTGTTTTTGACGTCGATGTAACCTGGGGCTTATCGGTTGGAGCCTGTTGTTTGCTGCATGTTGAAGCTTTATGGCCCAACCGAGAACCTTGTGTCAAAATAGGGCTGATTATTGTTTACCATATATGTGTAAATATTGTGCATTATTTGACAAAGCTTATTAAGATAAAATTTCAGCACATGTGCAGTCTTATTACACGCCTATTTCAGCCATGGTGGAGCCTAGGTGGAGCTTATATGGCATTTCAATTGGTGGAGAATATGCCACACAAGATTGATGACATTGACGAGGGCACCACACAAGGAAAGAATACAAAATAGACATGATGAAAGTTTCAGCACATGTCTACCATAGTGGGGGATTTTCATCATCTTAATGGCCTCAATTTGCCTCCCAAAATTCAAGGGATTGAAATGTGATGTTATGGTGATTGTTTGAATTGATTTTAAGCACATGTTTTGAGAGTTTTTTTTGTAGAATTTACAGCTCACTACAAGGGTTCCAATATGGCCAATCAACAAGTGACAAATAGGCAAAGACAAGTCATCCCTCCAATCATATTGCACCAAGTAAGCAAGGTTGTGTCATCTTTTACACAAGGCAATCTTCCAAGGGCATTAAAGACAATTCTCAAGGAGGAAGAGGAACCCTAGGGGCCAGCCATGATGCTATAAAAGGAAGAAGATGGTGCAAGACAAGGCATGCAACAATTCACATTCTCTCAAGTTCAAAAAGCTATACTATTCTCTTGTTCTCCCTTTCTCTCTTCTTCTTCATAGTCTCAAGCCTATTGTTCATATATTATACAATTCACATTCTCTCAAGTGCAAAAAGCTATACTATTCTCTTATTCTCCGTTTATTTCTTCTTCTTCTTAGTCTCAAGCCTATTGTTCATATATTCTACATATTGTATAGGCTTTGAATATACCACCCATACACGTTCAATTGTTGTAAAAGGTCGATCAAGGTATGATCAAACCTTCATTCGATTGGTTGTGGTCTTCGTGATTGGTTTGCTTGGTTGTTTTGATTGTAAAATGGTGGAGTTAGTGTTTAACTCCAGTCACCCTTGTGGTAAGGTGTTTTTGTGTTAAGTGATAACCGAGGAAGGTGTCCTCGAAGATTGGAGTAGGTTGTTTTAACCAAACCAGTATAAAATTCTTGTGTTCTTACTTTTCAGCACTTTACTTTTAGTTTCCAGTTTTCTGCATCGATTTCATTGCAACAGTAAAAATAGAAAACGATTTTCAAAAATCATAAAATTTTGCAGAAACATAGTCACGCATCCTATCTTTCATCTGGCATAGGTTTCATTGCATTTGGATACGTATAAGTCAATCAAACGTTAATAGTTCTGAGACTAGGGCAATCTGATTTTCAGACTTGCAATGGTTGAGAACATCAACGTATTTGACATACTTATCAAAGGAATTTTTAAAAACTGTTTCAACACAATAAAGTACATATCTTGAAGGTCACCATAAAATTTTCAGGCCATTTAGAGTTACCAATTAATAGGAATAAATTTTTCATTTCGGATCACAGTTTCTGGCAGATTGATGCAATTTATTAAAATACGTATTTCAAAAGTCTTATACTTTGAATTTTATTCTTCACTTTTTATGACACATACATAACATATGAAAGTACTTTTTCACCAAATTTCACTATTTATGGAGGTGTAAAACTTAATCATTCAGTTAATTAAAAACCAGGTCTGAAAATAGAATTTGTTTTCATAAGTGGGTAATTGGTAACAAAAAGTTTTTAAAAACCCAATTTTTCCGTTTGAAATTTTTGTGTCACTCATAAAATCTGAGAGTACATCCTCACCAAATTTCATAATTTTTGGAGGTCTACAACTAGGTCATTTAAATAATTCAAATCTGGATCTGAAAACAGAAACTATTTTCAGAAGTAACTAATTTGGGTCAAAAACTTTTAAAACCAAATTTTTAGCACTCACTGTTCAACCCCGCTTCTAGTGGTGCTATACAGGTCCTACAAGTGGTATCTAGCGTAGGAGGGAGAGAGTGCATGATTTAAGGGGAAGAGAAGCATGAATTAAGGGGGAGCACACGACGATATAAAATTCAAAATTCAAATTTGTGCATAATTGGAGGGGGAGCAATCATATTTAAATCATGAACCAATGTTATTTTTTAAATCATCAAAAGTAGAGATTATTGAGAAAAGGGTTTGAGTGATTTACAAGTGCATGATTTAAATGCTACGTGTTTGCGAAATGCATGAACAAATTATTACTTGACACGTTTATGTGATAAACATGATTTAAATGCTTATATATATTGTTGCCGTACTAACAAGCCATGAAGCGTTAAAGCTTACATCATATGGCAAACATTTGTTGTCTTTGTACTAATTTCAGGTACCACAATTAATGAACTAAACTAGTTCATTAAGTGAAGTGCTTAAGTTATTGAACTAACCAGTTCATTAAATGGAGACATATTTGGTGGAAGCTATATGGCAACAAACTTGAAAATAGAAAGTCTCCTCCCCATTCCTTCTACACGCCATTTTAATAATTAATAAATATATCCATATTTTTTTAAATGCACAATACACATATATTTCGACGTACCACCGACACGTCACATATGTTATAAACGTACGTCGACGTCGCACCACTATATACAACTCATATTTATGAGTATATTCAGATCTTATATCATCTGATATAAGTCATGATGACGTCAAAATTATGACGACATGTTAAAAGGGCATAAACCGAAAATTATCGTATCGAGTGACTACTGAAACTTCACCGACATGTCACGTACTTGCCATATAAAGATGGCCAGCCCATATACTTCAAAAATATCCAAACAATTTCGTGGCTCACATGTTACAAACATCCACTAAGTTATTCCATGTTGGCACACACAAATCATCCACAATTTAGGCTGGATTTGTGGAGAATTCAAATTTAATATTATTTTCTACACATGGGCATTTTTCTCCAGACACATGAGATGAATATACACTTTATTCTATGTATATTATGTGTGACATAATATATATTACATGTGCAAGAAGTTTGAATTTAATCGGAGAAAAATTGTGTGATCAATGAAAGTAGAAAATTCGGTTTTCTACGAACATACAACATGGAACGTTTCTATTGCCATAGGTTTAACATGTATCTAGAAACTTTTTACACATTCATGACATGTTAAAGTGTTCTAGAAAATTCAAAAAAAAGCTGATTTTTGTTTACCATATATGTGTAAATATTGTGCATTATTTGACAAAGCTTACTAAAATAAAATTTCAGCACACGTGCAGTCTTCTTACAAGCCTATTTCAGCCATGGTGGAGCCTAGGTGGTGCTTATTTGACATTTCAATTGGTGGAGAATATGCCACACAAGACTTGTGACATTGAAGAGGGCACCACACAAGGAAAGAATTAAAAATAGACATGCTGAAAATTTCATCACATGTCTACCATAGATGGCGATTTTCATCATCTTAATGGCCTCAATTTGTCTCCCAAAAACTCAAGGGATTGAAATGTGATGTTATGGTGATTGTTTGAATTGATTCTAAGAACATATTTTGAGAGTTTTTTTTGTAGAATTTACAGCTCACTACAAGGATGCCAAGATGACCAATCAACAAGTGACAACTCGGCAAAGACAAGTCATCCCTCCAATCATATTGCACCAATTAAGCAAGTTTGTGTCATATTTTACACAAGGCAATCTTCCAAGGGAATTAAAGACAATTTTCAAGGAGGAAGAGAACCCTAGGTGGCGGCCATGATGCTATAAAAAGAAGATGATGGTGCAAGACAAGGCTATGCAACAATTCACATTCTCTCAAGTGCAAAAAGCTATAATATTCTCTTGTTCTCCCTTTCTTTCTTCTTTTTCATAGTCTCAAGCCTATTGTTCTTATATTCTACATATTCTATAGGCTTTGAATTTACCACCCATACATGTTCAATTGTTGTAAAAGGTTGATCAAGGTGTGATCAAACCTTCATTCGATTGGTGGTGGTGTTTGTGATCGGTTTGCTTAGTTGTTTTTATTGTAAAAGGGTGGAGTTAGTGTTTAACTCCAGTCACCCTTGTGTTAAGGTGGTTTTGTGTTTAGTGATAACCGAGGAAGGTGTCCTCGAAGATTGGAGTAGGTCGTTTTAACCGAACCAGTATAAAATTCTTGGTGTCCTTACTTTTCAGCACTTTACTTTCAGTTTCCAGTTTTCTGCATCGATTTCATTGCAACGGTAAAAGTAGCAAACAATTTTCAAAAATCAAAAAAAATTTCAGAAACATAGCCACGCGTCCTTGCTTTCATTTGTCATAAGTATCATCTTATTTGAATAAGTATAAATGAATCAAACGTTAATAGTTTTGAGACTAGTACAATCTGATTTTCATACTTGCAAAGGTTGAGAAATCAATGTATTTGACATACTTACCAGAGGAATTTTGAAAAACTGTTTCAACCCATTAAAGTAAATACCTTGAAGGTTTCACCATAAAATTTTCAGGCCATTTAGAGTTCCAAATTAATAGGAATAAATTTTTCATGTCAGATCACAGTTTCTGATAGATTGACACAATTTATGAAAAACGTATTTTCAAGGTCTTATACTTTGAATTTTAATCTGAAATTTTTATGACACATACATAACATTTGAAAGTACTGTTTCACCAAATATTACGATTTTTGTATGTCTACAACTTAATCATTCAGTTAATTAAAAACCGGGTTTGAAAACAGAATTTGTTTTCAGAAGTGGATAATTGGTAACAAAAAGTTTTTAAAAAACCAATTTTCCATGTGAAATTTTTGTCAGTCACTCATAACATCTGAGAGTACATCCTCACCAAATTTCATAATTTTTAGAGGTCTACAATTAGGTTATTTAAATAATTCAAATCAGGATCTGAAAAGAGAAACTGTTTTCAGAAGTGAGTAATTTGGGTCACAAACTTTTAAAAACCAAATTTTTCGCACTCACTATTCAACCCCCCTCCCATTGTAGTGGTGCTATATAGGTCCTACATAAACAGTATTGCATCACTGCTGTCTCCCTGGTATAAGCTTGCAGTCCTCCACAACTGCCAGTCTTCACGTCTCATCATAAAATAGTCGATCTACGTGTTGTGCCCTCCGCTGCTAAAAGTGATCAAATGTATTTCCTTTTTATTAAAGTTTGAGTTTATAATACCTAGGTCGTGGGCCACCGCAAGGTCTAGCAGATCCCTACCCTGCTCGTTTCTATCTCCATAGCCAAACCCGCCATGTGCCGACTGAAAACCATTTGTATCCTTACCTATGTGGCCATTAAAATCACCTCCTATACAAATTCGTTCCTCCCTAGGTATTGTCCTCAACACTACATCCAAGCAATCCCAGAACTCTTTCTTCTCTCGTTCTCCTAGTCCCACTTGGGGTACATAGGCGCAAAACACTGCCACCACATCTTTGTTTACTACTAGCTTTAGCACCATAAGTCTATCATTATATCGTACAATTCGAACTTTACTAGAAATCCTATCCCATTCTTGGTTCCATCGGACCCTATGTAGAGCAACTTATACACATTACACTCTTTACATTTATTCTCCTTCCAACTAGTCTCTTGTAGGCATGCTACATATATCATATGCCTCTTAAATAAATCTACTACCTCTAACAATTTACCACTTAGAGTTCCTACATTCCAAGAGGCTATACGTAACTATCCTCCTTTTCCTTCCCCTTACCTACGCCCCTCTTTCTTAGACGTGGTCTCACACAAAAGTCATGACTCTTTCTATCAATGATTGCCCTTAAACCAAAACTAAGATCTTGTACAAAAAGATTTTTACTGGGAATAATCAGAAAATATTCTGAAATCTAAGTTCAAAGAATCTTGCAGGTTTCAATAGTTGATGAGACAATAATTTTGCTAGTTACAGCAACTGCAGTTTGGATCTTGACCCCAAAATCAGGCCATAATCAACAAAACCCAATCTATGAAGCCAAAATGAACGGTCAATAACAGCTAATCTATTTATTAAGCCAAAATCATCAAAACGCAAAAGAAGAAAATTAAGAACGAGAGAGACACAGAAAGAACTCACCGAATAACTGCAGAAATCGTCGAGGACGATAGAGACATCGGAGATGCCCAAAGAATAATATATAAAACAAAACAATAACAAAGAAAGTTTGGGATTCGCAATCTTACCAGCCGGTATTGCGTATAATAGGACCTTTTTGTCACGGTTGAACAGCCCCTCGAGGGTTTGGTGCTTCAAGGCTGAGATAATCTGATTCTTAGAGGAAATTTTTAATCGTCAAGGCTGACGACAATATCAGTAGGATTCTGAACCTCCCAGAAGTACTCAAGCCATCATCTGCTCTTTTCGTAACCAAGGCAAGAGCGGAAATCAAGAAACGTACCTTAGATTTGGCCTTATATATATATGTTAAATATAGAATAAGGAAATATGTTAAATGAAAAAATATAAATATATATATATATGCATATTCGGCCAAAGGGCCATTTTTGTATAAATATATATATACGTACTATGTATGTATTTAGATATGGAATAAATAACTTGGTACGTGTCTATGGATATAAATATGCACAAAAGGAAGAATGATAAATATGGTTAGTTTATATATATTCTTATGAAATATGAAAGTATATGGAAAAGAATAAGAAATTAGGGTTTTTAGCCCTTTTTACTAAGTAAAAGATGGTTATTTCCAGAATATGTGGATAGATAAATTTGTACAATAATAGGACTGTTTGGTCGAGATTGGAAGAGGGGATAAAGATAGTGATATTTATGATTTAAGTATTGGGTTAAGTGCATATATATGTAGGTTTAAGGATATGATGATATGAGAATTATTGGAATATTTATATAGGTTATATGGAATAGAAATAGAGGCATTTGCATAAATGTTTACATCTCATGAAATATTTTAAAAGTTTTCATACGTAACAAACCATACTGGCGAGACGATTGATTCTATTGACACATGTTTATATGATATGATGTGTTTTGGACCGTCGTCCTGATACCGACCGACACTGTTGGTGTCAGGAGGCATACAGTATGTTATCGATTACCAGAGCGCACATGACACTCAAACCTAAGAGAGGTTCGTGTCATGGGCATACAATACCCTACCGTTACAGTTATAGTTACAGTTTGGCCGAGTGTAACAACATGTCTAGGACAAGAGATCTCCGTCCTATCTACGTCACCATTAGATGCCATTGACATATGATGTAACACCAAGTGGACTCATCGGGATTCATATTGTACATGATAACTATATATGGAATCATTCGGTATGTCGCACGGTATGGTTCTTATGTATGATAAGTGCTATAGCCATCATATGACATGACATGTTTTATAGGCTTCCTGGAAATGTATAAACGGATTACAGAATGTGGATATGCACATGATGTTTTATCATACAGTATATGGACAGTTTTATGACATTGGTTTTGATTTATCGTTCATCGTTATAGAATTTTTATGACATTGTTTTAAAGGTATCGCATTACAGATAAAGATTTGATGCATCTAGATGATATGATTAAGTATGATGACATCTTAGACTTGGATTGACAATCTAAGTGTATATACATGATAGTGGCGTTTACTAGAGATGTGATCGTATAGAATGTTTCCTTGATAGAGATATACAGATTACATATTATTTATTTATCTTTATGTTATTCACTTCATTTACTGAATTGGAGACGCGTTTTCTTATGTCCTTATTTATGTAGTAATATTTTCTTACCCCGTCTCCTCATGCATGATCCACATGACGTATCTAGTCGGACTACTTGCTGGGTGATTATGTTCACCGCTCATACTTTCCTTATCACTATTTATAGAGGATAGGCACCACTATACAGGTTATTGAGGATGAGTCCAGATAGATTACCAGTATCAGCACAGTATGCTATGAGATTAGCTTCGAAGATGTTAGTTAGTCGATTATGATGTACACAGAGGATTTCAGGATTTAGTATATTATGATGTGTATGGAATTGTAATGTAAGGCAATGCAGATCGATTGTATTTTGTTTATGTTTATGTTCGTACCATGTTTTTGTCGACATGGACATGTATAGTATCGACGCCTTGTACTTCTCGTAGTAGAATACGGCAGGTGCACAGGGCCGAAACCCTAGTTTTGGGCGGGGCGCTACACTCTCTAAAGCTTTGTTGTATATATCCATACAACCAAGTTTGAACAATAAAGTCTAAAAGATCTTGGTAGAAACAGGCATTGTCAAGATGTCAGCCAGTTGATCTTTAGAAGCATGATGCTCAAGACTGATCACCTTGTCCTTAATCTTTTTTCCTAATAAATTGTCTATCTCAATATGTTTATATTTATCATGTTGGACAAGATTTTCTACGGTGATTGATGCGTGTTTCACGCAAAAGAACAGACCATAAGAAACCATATGCGGTGACAAGAATGGTTAAGAAAACCAACCTTGACCGTGTGCCTCTCGTTTGGAATGAGCAATATCCGCCTCCTTGAAGCTTTTTCGTGGTCCAAGAACAGAAAACCACCCCTAGTACATGTCTTCAAGATGGTAGAATTTGATTCTCCCATAATGTGTGCTCAAACACGTTGATATAGAATCTAGTTTTGATCGATGATCAAAGAAAATACAAGGAAGAATCTTGCTAGGCAGCCTTTGGCCAAAAATTATAATTTTTCATTCACCAACTATGTTTTCAGACGGCTGACCATGTATACATATAATCCTACAAATGGTAAACCTAGTGTACAAGAGATAGGATAGGACTTCTATTGGATTTTCATCAGCTCATCATCGATCAACCTTCCACGCCTTATCTTGGATATCTAAGGCATGAATATGTCGATGACATATCCTATAAAGTTGTATCCTTGGATGTCTAGGTTCTATAGCATCTTTAATCACCTAAAAAAGACATCGTATGAGCGAGTTATGGCCAAAATTCTGAGATAGGATCATCCTATGAAAAAAAACTACTTTTTCGGCATTTTTCCCAAATTTGGAAAGTTCTTATCTTTTAAATAACATTTTTAATTATTAAAAAGATTCTAAGAACCTATAAAATGACTCTAGAATATATTACAAACGAGTGCAAGCCATTATGGCTGAAAATTAAATCATGCAAAATACTTCGGACGGGCATCCTCACTCTCGATTCTATTGCACATCCTCTTTATTCAATTTAGCTCATTTGACCTCATCAATGGTTATAGCATAAACATTGTCATAAAACACTCTGATTGGCAGTGAGCTCTTTTGCCCAAGGTCTTCAACTACTTTCTTGGGTCATAATAATTCACTTCAGAGTGAAAATGCTATCGGTTCTATCTCTGTACTACTTCTAGGAACAACAAGCTATTTCTTCCTCCTCTAAGTGACCAAATTGTCCCATAAATATGTTTCACATCATGTTGGTGATCTCATATTAATCTTTGATCAAGCCCAATTAGCATCAATAAAGTCTTAAATGGTTTCTTCTGTGTTCTTTTAGAAATATAATCCCTGACCTAGTGCATTTTTAAGTAATTGAAAATTCTCAAAGAAACTTGTGGATATTTACTATTAGGATCATGCATAAATTGATAACAAAATTCACAACATAATATATATCAGTTCCAGTATGAGATAAATAAATTATCTTCCAACTAACTTTTGATTTCTTAATCTATCAGTAGGTGAAGTATCTCATAACTGTTTAGGCTTATGTCTAGGTTCAACTGTAGTACTTGCTAGGTTACATCCAAGCATTCCAGTTTCATTTAGAAAATTTAGATATTTTTCTTTGATAAACACACATTCCATTTCATGTTCTAGATATATCTATGCCTAGAAAGTACTTTAGTTTGCCATATTTTTCATTTCAAACTGCTTAAACAACTGAAGTTTAATAGACTAAGTACCTTGGAGATGATTTCTTGTCACAATGATATCATCAACATATATAATTAGAAAATTAATTCTTCCCTCTACTAATACTCTAGTAAACAATGTATGATAAATGTGGCTTTGAACAAACTTATGTTCTTTTATAGTCTTTGTAAAATTTTTAAATGAACTCCCTATTATTGTTTTAAGCTATATGAAGATTTCTTCACTTTATAAGTTTTATTACTATTTGTTTAATCAGGAAAACCTGGTGATATATACATTTGCACTTCCTCTTGTATATCCGTACTTAGAAAAGGATTTTTAACATCAAGTTGACATAATTCTGAGTCCAGGTTAATAGCTATTGAGAAAAATAGTCTAATTCTATTTAGTTTTGTTACAGGTGCCTATGTTTCAAGATAATCAATTTCATAAGTTTGTGTAAATCCTTTTACTACTAACCTAACTTTATGTCTAGTTACAGTACCATCAGTATTATACATGATGGTAAATATCCATCTGCACCCTACTAGTTTAACATCTTTAATCATAGGAACAATTTTCAATTTAATTTTTAACTAAAGTTATCATCTCCTTATAGACTACATTATTCTACTTACCTATATGCATAGCTTCTTATTTTTCTTTAGATATTATATTAGAGTCTAGTGCACAAGTGAAGCCTTCTGGTGTTGATTCAATCTTACATATGATAGAAAGTTATACAAGTTGTATAAAGGATATTTAGTACATTATCTTATTTCTTTTCTCATTGCAATAGGTCTATTATCTATTTCAAGTTAAACCTCATAGGCTGTAAGTAATTCTTCTAACTGGACTCATGATGCCACATTAGGATGTATATATATCCTTGTATAAACCTTAGTAATTGGTGGTCTACTCGATAAAGCTGAATCTTTCTTATCAGGATTGTCTTCTGCATGAATTATTATACCTTGGCTGTTATTATTATGATTTCCTGAATCCGGAGAGGTAGTTTTAATGATATCTATTACACTCCACAAATTATTCTGTGTCAAACTTAGTGTTTCAGCATTGTTAGTTTGAATATGAATAATATGTTGTTTATCAAAATTTACATCAAGAGTAACATACATCTTTCTTATACTGGGACAACGACACTTATAGACTTTTTGTGATCCTGAGTATCTAATAAATATGCATTAGTTAGATACGAGGTCTAACTTGCTTCTTAGACGAGACTATAAATGTACATAGGTAATACAACTAAATAATTTAAAAGATAATCAGATAGCAAATTATTGTGAGGGAAAACATCTAGGAAGACCTCTCTAGGAGTTTCAAATGACAGAGTCCTAGAAGGAATTCTATTGATCAAATGTGTTGTTGCTAACACAGCTTCTCTCCAATAGAATTTAGATACTTTCATTGGAAACATTAGCGTCCTAGTTACCTCTTGTATATGTCTCTGAAAATATTTCAGTTATTAAATTTTCTTGAGGTGTGTTAACAGATGATTCTTGATGATAAATACAATTTTCATGCATAAATTGTTATGTGAAATCATTTAGATTCTCTACTCTATTGTCAGATCTCAAAGTTTTAATAGTATAACCAAATTGAATCTTTATTAGATTAAAGTAGTTCTTAAAAATATGTCCTACTTCATATTTATTTTTAATTAGGTATACCCAAGTAACTCTAGTATGGTCATCAACAGAAGTCATAAACCATCTTGTTCCATTAATACTTACATGCCTGGAGGGTCCCCAAATGTCAGAATGGACAAGATTGAATGGCTTTATTGATTTGTATACTTTTGCAATTAACTGTGTCTTGTATGTTTAGCAAATTAATAAGTTTCACAAAGAAAATTTTTAGGATTCAATTGAACAAACAAATCTGGTATTAAACATTTCAAGTACAAAAAGTTATGATGAGCTAATCTTCTATGCCATAGAAGATTTCATTTATACAAGTTTTATCATATGAATAAGTCCTAAATCCACTAGCTTCTTCTTTGTTTGAATCTTGTTCTTCAATTTTTGAATTGTAGCTTGCAATCACTGAATTTTCTACGTCAAGTAGAAATTATGTTTTTAGCATTGTCAATCAATCCCTTCATTCTATTCTCTTGAAAATGACCTTCAGAGGATGCAAAACCAATCCACACAATCACTATGTCATGTAATTTTTCTTGTAGATAGTAAACCTAATTTCAAAATAAGGATCATTGAATACATTATGCAGAGTAAGTTTATCATTTAGTGTAGCATTTCTTATTCCACTTACTTGTAATAATGATCATATTTACATTCTTAACTAACTTAGTAACAGAAAATGAATCATTAGAAGAAAGAAGATTATCATCACTGTTTCTGTGATCTGAAGCTTTTGAGTCAGTGATCCAAGAACTATGTTGCCCAGTAACAAAAATATGAGTTGTGTGGTATTGCCATATACTTGTCACAGTAGCTTGTATTGGATTGTGACTAACTACTGAATATTTTTTATTTAACAACTAAAGTAAAGCTTCAATTTGATATTCTGTGGCATGAGTTGAGGTTTCTGATTGCTGGACAGAGCATTGATGATGAGGTCCAAGGATCCAAATTGCATGAAGAGTATGTGTAGCAGGATAGAGAGTGAGGAAGCATGTCCAAGGATTCATGTAACGGTTTTCAAAATCCAATTACAAGAAGAGAATATGGGACTTCATAGTTCAAGGCGTACGCATGCAGTTTCAACTGACATGGTCTTTCATGGCGTTAATTTTGGCCTATATCGCTTGCATATTTTGTTATTATGTATTTGGAGTCTTTCTAAATATTTTTAGAATATTTTGGCATGTACAAAATTGTGTAGGAGTCTTTTTGATTGGTAGGAGTCGTTTCAAAGAAACTTTCCTTTTAGAAGAAACTGGGATTTTGAATCGGTAAGCAACCATTAGTATTTGAAGCGTATCTCAGCCTACAGACATTAGATTTACGTGATTCCAAATCTTATGAAAAGATCAGATCCATATCTGCAACTTTCTACCAGTGCTCAACATCAGATTTTTCTTTTAGAAGGCTAAGAATCCATGTGCAATCTCAGTTAAGATCTCAGAATCCTAGCTTGATTAGGAATCTTTTGTTTTCCTTTCTCTAGCATACCTTGTGCCTATTTAAAGGTCTTGCATGCACGAAATTTGTACATATAGAATTGAATTTAAATTGCTTGGTTTTTGCCAAAAGACAATTCTTTTCAAGTTTTACTTGTGTTGGTGTATGTTCTAATTCGGGTTCATATCAAGGTATTGAGCAAGCCCTGTGGGGAATCTGTGTTTTTCATTATTGAAAACATATACCAAGGGTGTGAAATCGTTCTTGGCTAACAAACATGTTTCAGAGAAGAATAATCTTTGCTTATTCCAAGCCAAGAAGTACACTTTCAAGGGTGATCTTTGATTGTTCTTGACAATCGAACGCCATTTCTTGAGGAGGAAACATTAGAAAAAACAAAAATTTTGTTTCTTGCCTGCCTCAAGAACAGATCAGTATGGTATCAGAGCCATAGGTATTCTTGTTCTAATTCTGATTTTCTATTCTATCCATTCATCATCACAAAACATACACAAAAACAATTGCAAGAAAATATGTCTACACAAAAAACGTACATCTGTAGATAAACAGTCTGCTTCCTTTTTTGTTTGCATCTTTTTGATCATCTTGAAGTGGATTGCCTCCTTCATTGGAATGTAATTATTTTTTGATCTTGAAATCAACCATGTGCACAAAGCAAGAAGACCGTTCACAAAGTTCCACATGCATAAACCCTAGTTGGACCAAATTAGAGTTGCATCAAAAGCTGTCACCTATTGCATCTGCTTGACTCATCTTGAACAAAAATTGCATATCTTTTATGTCAATCTTGTTGTACTTGAAAACCTAGAACTCTTTTATCCAGAGATACAAATGGCTGACATATATAAAGCTTGCTACTTTTCTAAAAAGCTACCAAGTTATTGATTGAAGTTTTATTGCTTGAAGCTATTAGTCGATTTTGTTGTGTTTGTACTAAATTATTTGTGATTTTTGGTGGCGTAACAGCATAAAAATGGTTCCACACACCCTAGTCAAAATCATGCATCAAAATAACAAACCTTCTCATCTAAAACAAAAACACTCTGAAACCCTAAATCATCCAAAACCCTAACCTACATCAAAATTGTTCATCCCAACCGCAACACCTACAACACACTGTTCAAACACCAAACCCCCTAAATACAGTCTTTCATCATCATACAAATGACCTGAATAGGTCCCAAACCATAGGCAAGAACTTAAAACACTCGGTTATACAAACCAGTCTAAACCGAGCAAATTTTTGCAAGAATCTTTTGGAAGTTTTACCAAGGGATCTTTTTCAAGAAACATCAAGAAAATCATATTCATTCTGCTCTTGAAGCAAGAAAGTCAAGAAAAACATGTCTGGATATTGTTCTTAAAAAATCAAAAGCAATATAAGAAAAGAAGAAACTTCAAGAACTTGTCGAATGCGTATCGAAATTGAGTTATTCAAAAGAAACTGTGATCCTTGACTTGTCCAATCTTGAGCTGTACAAAAATATTGGAAGAAAGAATTCAGAAATAATATTGTTTCCCTCAAAAACGAAAATGTTACATAAAACACTAAAATGTCCAAACTTCAAAATTTGTCCTAAACTGTCCTATGCATATTTCGAACACTTTCATGAATATTAGACAATTAGGATTGATGTTGGATTGTATTATTGACCAAGTGTGGGTAAGAATTGTCCGAAGCAACCCCTTAGTGATGCTTTGATCCAGCCACACTACATCACTTTTGGTCTGTTGTATTCTTTGAATCTTAGTTGTACTGGTCTTGTTTGAGTCTTGTAGCTGTCTTGGTTGCCATGTATTACTACCTTGTAATTGCATTGCTGTGCTCAACTCTATTTGAAGAGAAGAAGTTGCAGAAGCTGAATTGAAGAAGACCACAACGATATTGTTCGACTTAATTTGGTTTCTAACTCAAGATCTTGAGAGAGAAACATGAAAAGAGTTGTGAAAGGCTTTTGTGTTTTTGAGTACAAAGGAGGGGAGGTACGAGCATGGAAAGGCACAAAAAAATCTAATTTTCAATATACCAACGTAACAAAGTTTCTTTTGCCTTTGTGTTAGCTCTTCTTTTCTTTTTGTTTTATGTGTTGGTTCTATTTGTATAGCTTGGTTGACATGGATGATAAAGTGACCAATACTATTTCGAGAGTGAAGTGCTTCAAACATGACTTTGAAGAGCTATGAGAGCGAATGTATAGCTTTGGCCTATCTATTGGAGTATGGGTAAGTGATTGGAAAAATAAAGTTCTAAGCTATCATTCATACTCACAAGCTAGTCTGACTATGCATAAATATTATCATGAGTTGTTAGATAGTCTGCATAGTGCTTACATTGCGGAACATGAGGGATTGATTATACTCAGATTCTTTGCTGGCTTGAATAAGAAAATTGCTCAACGAATGCAAAATTAAGAATTTAGTATCTTGATTATATGTTTTATCTTGCAAATCTTTTTGAAGAGAAGTTGGCATGTGAAAGAAAGAAAGTTTTGTAAGACTCAGAATGTGAATGGGAAGAACTTAAGAAACAAATAAATGCTTTAAGTTCTTACTTAAATGATGCTAAAGTTTGGCATGTTGAGAAAGAAATCCCCCTAATGATTCAGATGTTCACGACAATGATTCACATCCTAATGATATTCAAGTGCATGAGCTTAAATATAAGAAATGCATGCTTATTCTCTTCGTTTGCATCAAAACATGGAGGACGACTTACATGCTCAATCTCTTGCATTACTTTAAAAGTTTGGACCCTGACTTGCATGCACAAGTTAATGAAGAATCGCATGTTATGGAATCTGATGTGCATGAAGGTCTTGTTGACATTATGCACGATCACACGACCGAAATTGATATTGTGCATAAAACTGAAACTGATGAAAAAGAAGACGGAGAATAGCATGCTAACTTGCTCTAAAACTATATGAGAGCATAAGCTCAAATTGAGCATGAAAATGTCAACAAAATTTATGCGAAGATGTTGATGAATCCGAAACTGTAAGTAAAGATGAAAGGAAAAACAATGATATAAATGTGTGTGAAGTTTTATTGCCAAATATTTTACAATCTTTGTTTGTATATGAGCTTTCAAGGATTCATGTTCAAAAGGTTTAAATTAAATCATCTAACAGAAATGCTATGCCATCCATGGTTGTGTCTATCACAACATACTCTTTTGCTATGTGTATTGTTATTGAAATGTGTGTTAATCTTGCAAGAACTTCCTTGATTCGCTGTATGATGGAACTTGTGTCAAAAGCTTTGATTTGTATGTATGTATCTAAGTCGCCTCCTTGTGTTTGAACTTATTTGGGTTGTTTGTGTTTGTTAGGAGCATGGATATGCATGAGTAAAAGATTGAGTTATGGTCTAGTTTTTGATATACATGCTAGTGTTCAAAGTTCTATACATTTCCAATCATGTTTTCAAAGGGAATTTCCAATGTTTTAAGTCAGAATAATCTCATGAACATTTGCATAACTTGGAAACATGTTTTACACTTATAGAAAATTGGTTGGGTTGTTTTTCTTGTCAATCAATGTGATGCTAAGTCATGAGCGAAATAACATCTAAGGGAAGGGCTTGATGTATCTTAAGCATGTTAAAAGGAGACATGATTTCACAAGTGCTGAATTTTTGATCGCATGTTTTTATCATAACATAATATGTTGCCAACTTTTGCGCATTGTAGGATTTTGTTGCAAGCCTTGCTACATTCAAAACACCTTAAAAAAGGCAATATGAGTCCATAAAAAGCATGGAGACAAAGGGATGTACATTCTTTGAGTTTCAGTTTATTTCAACCTTACCCTATATGTTCGTTGTCCTTTTGATATTTGATCCAGGTGGAATTGATAGTAAACTAGTCATGTTTGTCTATGTTAATATTATATTTTTTTATTAATGATACAAGCATGTTAGTTGCTAAATTACCTTCTTCGAGGTTGAATCCTTACAGGCGGGGAGGAATGATGAGGTCCAAGGAGCCAAATTGCGTGAAGAAGACGTGTAACGGGATTGAGAGTGAGAAAACATGCCCAAGGATTCATGTAATAGTTTTCAAAGCCCAATTACAAAAAGAAAAAGGCTGGACTTTAGAGTTCAAAGAAGACGCAGCTTCGAGTGATATAGTCTTGCATGGCCTTGATTTTGGCCCATATGGCTTGTACATTTTGCTTTCTTTATTTAGAGTTTCTAGATTTTTTAATACAATGTGGTATGTGCAAAACCATGTACGAGTCGTTTTGGTAGGTAGGAGTTGTTTGGAAGGAACTTTCCTTTTAGAAGAAATAAAGTTTTTGACTACATGACCAGCCGTCAATATTTTGAGCATATCTCGGCCTACAAACATCAGATTAATGTGATTCGAAATCCTGTAGAAAGCTATGGTCCGTATCTACAACTTTCAAGAGGGCTCAATGCAAGATTCAGCATCTAGAAGGTTCAAAATCCACATGGAATGTCAGTTAAGATTTCAGAATCCTATTTTGATTAGGAATATTTTGTTTTCCTTTTTCTAGCCTAGGTTGTGCCTATTTAAAGGCCTTGCATGTACGAAATTTATACATATAGACTTCAATAAAATATCATATTTTCGTCTAAGGTAGAATTTTTGAAGTTTAACTTGTGTTCTTGAGCTCTTATCAAGTTTTTTAATCCATAACAATGTCTTCAGCAAACGTTCTGGGGGATTCAAACGTTTGAGGTTTGAAGACACGCACCAAATGTTCTGGGGGATTTCAACGTCTTAAGTTTGAATAAATGCTCCAAGGGTAAAATGTGTTCTTGACAAGCCTATAGGCTTCAAGTTTGGAGGTCAAGCTCACCACTAAATCAGATTTGACATGGCTCAAGGGTGGTTTTACTTTTCTTGATAACCTTACATGCAGTTTTGAGGATGAATCATTCGAACAAAGGAAATGATTTTTCTTGCGTGCCCAAGGTTGCATCATTTGAAATATATCTGCAGCACCATTTTCAACAAAGGTAGGCTTTGATAAAGACCTCTAGGAATTATTAGGTGTTGGTGGTCTTCCTTCTCCTGGCATACCATGTAGTTTCCAGCAATCATCAATGAGATGTTCATTTTTCTTATAATATATGCAAAACATTCTACCTCCTTCAGTGGCTCCCCTAACTGCTAGAACAAGGGCATTAAGATTCAGCTTTTCTGTAAGAAAGACATAATTTTAAGTTGATAAACTAAGAGGGGCTCCCATCATAACTTTTCTTATACCCTCCTCATGCTTAATTTCAGTGGAAGCTGCATTTAAACAAGGCAATGATTAGTGTCAAGTATCATGTTTCTAGCACTATAAAAATCTGGAGGTGATCCAGTGAAAAATCTAAACACTCTTTCAGTCTTAAGGGTGACTGTCATACCTCCGTAATTTTCGAGTCTGATATTAAATAATTAGAAAACAACTTAAAATACAAGTTTATTAATTGTATAGGTTTATGAGGCTTAGTTAAATAAAATGTAGGTGGAAATAATCAAAAACAAAAATTGAGAAAATTAGACCAAAAATACAAAAACTGTCCCTCCCCAATTAAATGCTGAGGAAGTTACACAAGTGAGCATAACTCCCCCTTATACCATTAGGCCAATGGTTACAAAATTGAAGGAAGAGGGGGAAATGGCTGGAGGAATAAAACGGGAGAAAAGAAAGGGAGAAAAAGAAAGAGAGGAAGAAAGAAGAAGAAAAAAAGAAGAAGAAGAAAGATCGGTGAACCTAGGTCCAATCCATCACGAAATTCTGCCATACACTCGTAAGATTACCTAGAAACAAATGCAAGTAATCTTTCTATACGCTTTATGCAAGTTTTGATTCAACAGGCCCTATGTTCTTATAAATAGAAAATTGGATCACACATTTGTAATTCTTAATCTGTTTATGTTAGTTGCTCTATTATGTGCTTCAATTGTTGTTGTTTGAGTAAAACTATGATCTTTTGGGCCAATATTTGAGAATAGTTATGATTTGCTTGGTTGTTGTTAAAAATTCCCTTAAAGTGTCATCTTTGGTGAAATCATTGCCTTGTAATAGTTTCTTATGTTTAATAATTTGTGCTTCAGATGATTTGAAATGATTTAAGGAGGTTGAAAGGGTTGAATGATGAAATTACTGCAATATTTGGTTTGGGTTAGAAGGTTGATGACATATCCAGAAGTGTGAATAGTAGAAGGCCTAGGGTTGATGTAATCTGATAGATTTAAGGATCAAACTGTGTTTTTGTGTGTTATGCATGATGGATCTAGGTGGTAAGCTTGAATTTGGGGTGTTTAACATTAAAGGGTAGAAGAGAGGAGAAGAGAAGAGGAAGCTAATACAAAACTACAGGTTTTGGGGATCGTCAGAACACTTCAAACACCACTTTAGGCGCACAATGTCACATTAGGCACCTAAAGTAGGTGTTCGATGTGTCCCAGTCCATTCCAGAATACTTTGAACACCTCATAAGTCGCTTCATGTCACATAAGGCGCCTTATGTAGGCTTTCGATGTGTCATAGCTCATTCCAAAATACTTCGAACACCTCATAAGGTGCTCCATGTCACTTGAGGCATCTTATGTAGGCGTTCAATGTGTACCAGTGTATTCAGAATACTTTGAACGCCTAGTATAAGCAATTTATGTCACATTAGGCGCCTCTTGAAGGCGTTTCAAGTGTTCTAGAAGTCCTTTTTGATACATTAAGCGCTCCATGTATGTGAGATACCTTTATTCTCTTTCATTTCTCATAAAATACAAGTGCTTTTGAGGTGTGAATGAGTTGTAAGCATTAAGTGTGAATGAGTAAGGCTAGGTGGAAGCTAGAGGTGAATTCGTGATACGAGAGGCTATGAAATGATACGAATAAGGTGTGCTTGAGGTATGTTTGAGGTTTGTGACCCTGTTCTCAATATGTAAAGTATGTGTACATGAGTAGGAGTTTGATATGATGTGATATGATCATTTGCATCACAACATAAACATTTTGCATTCCGACATGAGTTTTTCTTTGCGAAAAGACACATGTGCTTAAAAGAAGACAAGATTATGGCTACTGGTTGATCGCAGGGTATAAAAGTCACGCCTGCTGTGGCAGGGTATAAAAGTGTGACCTCTGAATCAACAGCAGGATATAAAGTTTATGATGTGGGATCTGGACCTTTCAGCACGGGGTATAAAGTTTATAGGTTATGGGGTCATGGGCCTTTCAGCACTGGATATACAGTTCTACTTGCTGTGGTTGGATGACCCACAGGGTATAAGTTCTGCTACGCGAAGAATAAGATAAGAAGAATTGTAAAATGTTTTTGCGAAATGACATGCATGACATGTTTACGAAAGAAGACATATGTATAGGTTTTTGTTTAGTTCAGTGCGTGGTTTTAAAGAAGTACATGCATCATGTAACACAAAGCATAAGATTTGACATGTTGTGTTGGTTCTGTATTTGTGTATCATTTATGTGACTTATTTGGCTTTGATGAATTGTTATAAAGATGTTATTTTCTGACCCGAGCACCTTATTTTAGGCATTGATTTATATACTGGTGACTCGTCGTGTGTGGTCCCGTAAGGTGTATAGATGGGTTACTTGCTAGCGACGTTTTCGCTAAGAATAGATACTCCATCTTCTTTTCAGAGGAGCCAGGATACGAAATGATCTTTGTAGAGGACGATGGCGAGTGGGCTCATTGGGATGATTGTCATTGAAGTAGATAAATTTATGTTCATTCGCTTTTTAGTTGAAGGACTTACTGTTTAATTTTTTGTATTGGAGGATATATTAGACATTTATTGAACACGTTTCAATTCTGCTGTATTTCATTTGGTTACATTGTTGTTATTGAAGTTTTAAATTTTACGACGTTTCCGCTGATTTATCTTACGTCATGGATGACATGTACTTGATCCGCTTTGACACTTCGTAGTTCTCGTAGCAGACTACGGCAGGTGCACTGGTATCGATGTCCAGTATCAGACCGGGGAGCTACTAGTGACAATAGGCCGTGTTCGTGTTTGCAAGATCACAAGTTGGCAGGTTGTAAATGCCAAACATAAACCGTGACATATTACTAAACAGGTTGGAAAATTCAGACCCAAACATGGACATGTCAAGTCGGCAGGCCATGTTTGGATTGACCCACAAACCTGACAGGTTTCTATGTCTAACGAGTTTTTGGTAGGTTCACGGGTCTCTGGCAGGTTTGTAGGTTCATAATGGGTTCACAGGTTTGCGGGTTTGTGGGTTCATGGGTTGACCTGTGAGTTTGTTATCTCAAATGCAATGATGAGTAACTAAATTGAACAGCATACTCATACACAAACTCAAAAGTTAAGAAATCCAGCAGCATGAAGCAAATGTTTCCACATCCATCAACATTCACCCAATAGTTTACAGCATTCGACAAAAGCACAACTTATGAGAAAAGTCGAATTTTGCAAATTTGAAAAATTCATAATCAAGAAATCAAAATAGAAATTTTTTCTCAAAAAACTTTTAACCAGAAAACGATAGGATCTGTTACTTACACATCTTTGCTTTGCCGATGACTTGGTCATTTTTGCCAAGGTGGACTCGTCCTCCCTTGGAAAAATTATTGACAAACACAAAGAGTTCGGGGAATGCTCTGGGCTAAGCACTAATCTTCTCAAACCAAATATTTTCATTGCCGGAGTTCCTAATATTAATCACTTGCAATCCATAACCTGGTTTTCAATAGAGAGCATGCCCTTCAGATATCTAGGAATCCTTATTGCCGGCTTCAAATTCCAAACCTGCCATTACTCTTCTTATATTGTCAAACTCATCCAAAAAATCAATTTGTGGAAAACTTCATCTCTTTCCTATGCTGGTAGTTTAGAACTCATTAAGTCTGTTATCCTAGGCATTTATTATTTTTGGTTGAGTACATTTCCTGTTCCTTCCACTGTACTGAATCAAATTGAACATATTTGTATGCATTTTCTATAGGGAGAAACAAGTACCAAGCATAAAAGAGCTTTAGTGAGTTGGAAAAAAATTTGTTTACCCAAGACTGAAGGTGGATTAGATATCTTTGATCTCAAAACTTGGAATTCATCCCTCTTAGCTAAGCATTTTTGGAACCTCAGCCAGAAAAAAGACACGTTATGAGTTCAATGGATGAACCATAGATATAAAATTCACAACACACTATGGACTAGAAATTCCAAGAAGTCAGGCTCTCCGCTCTTAAAGAAATTTCTTCAAATTAGGGATTCTCTGGTCCTTAAATCTGGTTCTATTCTCGTTGCTCAGGAACTCCTTCATGATTGGACTCTCGATAATGATTTGCTTCCAAGAAAAGCTTATGATTTTTTCAGAAACAAGGGTGACAAAGTTTCCTGGCACAAAATTGTTTGGGACCCATCATTACTCCCAAGCATACATTTATCCTCCGGTTGACTGCCCTAGGCAAATTTCAAACAAATGAAAGTTTCCTGGCACAAAATTGTTTGGGACCCATCATTACTCCCAAGCATACATTTATCCTCCGGTTGACTGCCCTAGGCAAATTTCAAACAAATGATCGTATGCATTTTTACAAGATACTACCTGCTCCCTTTGTAATACACCTTCGGAAAATTTACACCACCTATTCTTTCAATGTCCGACCACTAAACTTGTGTGGGAGGGTGTTACCAAATGGTGTGGGATGCCAGCCAGCATTAGGAATATAACGAGACTTCTGGCATGGGCTCAGAAACAATTAAAGAACAAACATCCTAGATTTAGGGCTGTAAAAATTACGATTGATGCAACAATTTATTTTATATAGCAAGGCAGAAACAAAAGGTTATTTGAAGATATTGCTTTTTTGCCATTAGATGTTACAAATAGAGTTTATACTCATGTTTTTAGAGTTATGCATAAGACCTATCCTGGTCTAGTTGCTGATCACTAGATGGATTTGTTAGGAAATCATACGAGATCACTGTAAAACGCGCAGCGGAAAAACAAAACTTGATCTCCGATTTCCTACCAATGATCCAAGTTGTTCGTTTAATCGATGAAAAAACTCAAAAATTACCTCCGAAGATTCGAAATCCGCAGATGGAAGAGGTGCGAAATCACGAACACCCTCTGTCGGTATCCACACGAATGCTTTCGCCCGGAGTGCTAGCTCTTGAACGGCGCAGCTGAGAGAACTCGTTTTTCTCCAAAAACGGCTCTAGGGTTTCTGTTGTTTTCGTGTGTATTTCGTATGTCTCTATGTACGAGATACATTGATATATATATACACATACCGAGTCCTAATCGGTTTCGTTGATGCCAATCAAAATCCATATCAGATATGGATTCTGTCAGAATATTCAAAATCCATATCAGATATGGATTCTCTCATTATTATCCGACAGTATATATATATATATATATATACATATAACCACAAAAACGAAAATAATAATAATAATAATAATAATAATAATAATAATAATAATAATAATAATAATAATAATAATAATAATAATAATAATAATTAATATCCAATATTAATATCATTAATATTATTAATCTCTGCCATACGCATTCTTGTGTGTGACCCGATAGGCCCATATTAATTGGCGTTGATTAAATCTCTATTAAACCAACAAGTCGTAATTGGTCTCTAGCAAGACATTACGACTACCCAATTAATACGAGTAAAGTCCAACTAGCCTAATAGCACATGCATTAATCCCTTTGTCACACGATATCTAGTTTGAACATAAGTCATGGTCAGCGTCATACTTATATTGTTCAAACATATGATTACTCGATCTCTAAGTGGACTGATAAAACAAATGATATTGATCACACTATCAATTTATTTGAGCACGGCCATGCATTTCACAGTCTCACTAATCGAAGGGCCCAAAGATATCACTCTCAAAAGAGAGGGACAAATTCTATCTTGATTGTTCAATATCCTCTACATAATTTCTATCACATTCAATCATGACCTTTATTATTATCCAATTAAGGATAACGTTTGATCATGTCAAAATATAATAGTCCTTATGTTGGAAACTATGACAATCTCAAGTCAAAGGATTAAAACATGACTATCGTGAGATTTACTTATGACGCTAATCCATGTAGTAATCTCATGATGGGTCTATCCAATACACTGTTCTCTAACAAGTATCTATGAGATTGATTCGTATCACCATACACATAATCATCTCATGATTATCAAATCAATACTCATACTGATTATAAATTATTTTATCTCTATAACAATAATGAATCAGGGACATATATCAAAATTGTGTAACATACTAACCAACAATAATGATAATAAAACCTCTTTTATTAATAATAAATGCACAACATAAATATCCAAATCATGGCCTAGGGCACATACACTAACAATCTCCCACTTGAACTAGGCCTACAAATATCTGAGACCCATAGATCTAGTGTGCTGATCATGCTTGACCCGTGAGAGAGGCTTAGTCAATGGATCCGCTATGTTATCATTTGTGTCAACTTTGCATATCTTGACATCTCCTCTATCGATGGTGTCTCGAATGAGATGGTACCGTCTGAGTATATGTTTAGATCTCTGATGAGACCTAGGCTCTTTTGCTTGTGCTATGGCACCATTGTTGTCACAATAAATGTCCACATGATTTGCAATGCTAGGTACTACTCCTAGCTCAGTGATGAACTTCTTCAACCAAACTGCTTCTTTAGCTGCATCTGATGCTGCTATATACTCAGCCTCTGTTGTAGAATCAGCCACAGTGCTTTGTTTTGAACTCTTCCAACTAACAGCTCCACCATTCAATGTGAATACAAAACCGGACTGCGATCTGAAATCATCTATGTCGGTTTAGAAGCTAGCATCTGTGTATCCATTTACAACTAACTCGTCATCCAAACCTCCATACACCAAGAATACATCTTTAGTCCTTCTGAGGTACTTAAGAATATTCTTGACAGCTGTCCAGTGACCTTCACCAGGGTCAGCTTGATATGTACTTGTTGTGCTCAATGGATATGAGACATCTGGTCTAGTACATAACATGACATACATGATCGATCCTATAGCAGAAGCATAAGGAATTTTATTCATTCGATCTCGCTCATCAGATGTCTGAGGACATTGATTCTTGCTAAGATGAATGCCATGAGACATAGGCAGGAATCCTTTCTTGGACTCTTGCATGTTGAACCTCTTCAACATTTTATCTATGTATGTACTCTCACTCAAGCCTATTATCCTTTTAGATCTATCTCTATAGATCTTGATACCAAGGATATAGGTAGCCTCACCCAAGTCCTTCATTGAAAATGAATTCCCTAATCAAGCCTTAACCTTTTGCAAGGTAGGGATATCATTCCCAATAAGAAATATGTCATCCACATATAAAACCATAAACACTACTGCACTCCCACTAACCATCTTGTAAACACAAGGTTCATCTTCATTCTTGATGAAACCAAAGTTCTTAAATGTTTCATCAAAATGAAGATTCCAGTTTCGAGATGCTTGCTTCAATCCATAGATGGACCTTTGAAGCTTGCAAACCTTCTTTGAATTCTCAGGATTTACAAAACCCTCAGGTTGTGTCATGTACACATCCTCGAGTAAATTTCCATTAAGGAAAGCAGTTTTGACATCCATTTGCCATATCTCATAATCATAGTATGCTGCAATGGCAAGGAGAATTCTAATAGACTTAAGCATAGCAACTGGTGAAAAGGTTTCATCATAGTCTATACCATGAGTTTGCTTGAAACCTTTAGCCACAAGCCTTGCTTTGTAGGTTTGCACATTTCCATCCATGTCAGTTTTCTTCTTGAAAACTCATTTGCAACCAATAGTCTTAATACCCTCTAGAGGATCAATTAAAGACCAAACTTGGTTATCAAACATGGATTGCATCTCAGAATTCATGGCTCTAAGCCATTTATCTGAATCTGGACCTGACACAGCTTCCTGATAGGTAGTAGGCTCATCTTGATCTATGAGCATAACTTCACTATCATCAGTCACAAGAAATCCATATCTCTCTGGCTGACGATGTATCCTATCAGATCTGCGTTGGACTTGTGTTATACTTTCAGGCTCCACAACTGTTTGTGGTTCTGAAATTGTCTCTAAAGACGGTTCAATGATATCTTGTGGAACTTGAGTTTCCTCAAGCTGTACTATACTCCCACTAGTTCTCTTACAGAGAAACTCCTTTTCCAAAAAGACTCCATTTCGAGCAACAAACACTTTGTTCTCTGAGGGAATATAGAAATAGTACCCTTTAGTTTCTTTAGGATACCCCACAAAAATACATTTGATAGATTTTGGAGCTAGCTTATCTGACACTAATCTTTTCACATAAGCTTCACAACCCCAAATCATAAGAAAAGACAAACTGGGTCTCTTACCAGTCCACATCTCATATGGTGTCTTTTCAACCGCTTTAGATGGTACACGGTTCAAAATGAATGCAGCTGTCTCCAAGGCATAACCCCAAAAAAAATAAAGGAAGATCTACTTGACCCATCATAGATCGAACCATATCTAATAAAGTTCGATGTCTCCTTTCAGAAACACCATTCCATTGTGGAGTTCCTGGAGGAGTCAACTGTGAAACGATTCCACAATTTCTTAGATGTTGGTCAAATTCTTGGCTCAAATATTCACCACCTCGATCTGATCGAAACGTTTTAATTTTCTTACCAAGTTGATTTTGTACTTCATTTTGAAAAGTTCTAAACATTTCAAAAGACTCATGCTTATGTTTCATTAGGTAGACATAGTCATACCTACTAAAATCATCAGTAAAAGTAATAAAATATTGAAATCCTCCTCTAGCACTAATGCTGATTGGGCTGCATACATCTGTATGTACCAAGCCCAATAAGTCATTAGCCCTTTCCCTATGTCCAGTAAAAGGGGTCTTTGTCATCTTTCCAAGCAAACAAGACTCGCAATTTTCAAATGATTCAAAATCAAATGAATCTAATAATCCATCTTGATGGAGTTTAGATACGCGCTTCTCATTTATATGGCTAAGGCGACAGTGCCATAAATATGCAGGGTTTAATTCATTTGGCTTAGTTCTCTTTGAAGATATGTTATAAATATTACCGTCATTGGAATCATCAAGATTAAGGACATAAATGCCATTATAACTACTTGCAATACAATAAAGCAAGTCATTTTTATCAAAAATAGAACACTTCTTATTTTTAATTAAAAATGAATAACCCTCATCATCCAAAACAGATACTGAAATAAGATTCCTACTCATAGTAGGAACATAAAAGCAATTGTTTAAAACTAACAAAAGCCCATTGGGCAAGACAAGCTCATAGGTCCCTACAGCTATAGCAGCAACTCTTGCTCTATTGCCAACACGTAGGTCCACCTCGCCCTTCTTCAGCATCCTACTCCTTTTAAGCCCCTGCATATTTGTACAAATATGGGATCCACATCCAGTATCTAATACCCAAGATGAAGAAGTAGATAAATTAATTTCTATAACATAAATACCTGAAGATGTAGTTGCACTACCCTTCAGCTTCTTCAACTCCTCCAAATAAACATCACAATTTCTTTTCCATTGCCCAGGCTTGTTGCAATGGAAACAGGTTCCTTCCTTAGGAACCTTTTCCTTGGGACCAGGTTTCGGTTTAGCTTGACCCTTGGACCCTTTTGCACCCTTCGCACTTTTGGGCTTACCCTTGCCTTTACCTTTCTTTTTCATAGGCTTATTATTGACACTCAATACATGGGAAGGCTTTTTGATATTCCCCTCAGCAGTTTTGAGCATACCGTGTAGCTCAGGAATGGACTTTTCCATATTATTCATATTGTAGTTCATAACGAACTGAGAAAAACTGCTAGGCAAAGAGTGTAGGATCAAATCCGTAGCGAGTTCCAAACTCAGGGGATATCCGAGTCTTGCAAGGTGATCTATATAGCCTTTCATCTTTAAAACATGAGCGCTAACAGATTCACCTTCAGACATCTTACAGTCAAAAAGTGCAACAGCGGTGTCGAACCTATCCTGCCTAGCCTGTTGTTGGAAAGCTTGTTTGAGATGCACACTCATCTCATAAGCTTCTAAGTGTTCCAGGTCTTTTTGAAGTCCTGAACACATAGTTGCCAACATAAGACATCCTATGTCGTTTGAATCTTCCACATGCTTCTTATACTTGTTCTTAACAGCAACAGAAGCATCAGCAAGAGGTGGTTCAGGGACAGGGTCATCGAGCACGTAGGACTTCTTTTCTTGCTTGAGAACGATTCTCAAGTTTCGAAACCAATCAACAAAATTAGTCCCACATTCTTTTAATTTTTCCTTCTCAAGGATTGATCGCAACGATAAGGTGGAATTGTTATTAGCAGCCATTTATGATCTACAAAACATGCAAAGTAACACTTTATTAATAATGAGGTTAAAATTTATAAAACTCTCACTAAAACATAACCCTCAAAAGAAATATTTTAGTGAGCTAAGATCCATATTTGACTTAATTCTAAACTCAGCTTTGGCATGACGCTTAAAATTAAGTTATTTAGGTAGGTAACTTCTTTACCAATTACATCTCATGTAACTCTTAGAATTTATGGAATAATGACATCATATATCATTGTATGTTAGATTCCATCTAATGCCTTGGGCCCAAAACCGTTTTGATAGCCCAATTAAGTCTAACCAATTTTAAACATATGAGTAGCACTATTACTCATCCTACGTAGCTAGGAATGTTTAAAGCACATTGCTTTGGCAATACCTACTTTAATACAATCCAAGTTTTAATAGGTGTTTAAGACATGGATGGCATAAAGACTTAAATTATTGATGAGGGTTCAACTTAGTTTATGTCTTGCATTGCATATCATTATATCGTAGCATCCTATATGCATATATAATCTGTAGAGATAAGGGGGTTTGAGTGATTTCAAAATAAGTGACTTAAATGCATGATATATATAAACAAGTACATGTATGCGCATGATATATATAAACGTGTACATGTATGCATGATACTTTGCCATTACTTGCCTTATTTAGCTTATATATTATGTTGCCGTACTAACGAGCCATGAAGCGTTAAAGCTTACATCATATGGCAAACATTTGTTGTGTTTATACTATTTTCAGGTGCCACCATTAATGAACTAAACTAGTTCATTAAGTGAAGTACTTAGTTTAATAAACTAAGTAGTTCATTAAAGGAAGCCACATTTAGAAAAGGTTCAAAGGCAACAAAGCTAAGGAATGAAAGTTTTTTTCTCCTCCCATCTTTAATGATACACGCCTATATATATATATACATATATTTTCAGATTTTTTTGAAAAAGGCACATACAGATGTATTCCAACGTACTACCGACACGTTATATATTTTACGTACGTACGTTAACGTCACACCACTATACTTAACTCATATTTATGAGTATATTCAGGTCTTATATCATATGATATAAGATATGGTGATGACAAATTAAATACGACACGATAAAAGGTTCTAAACCGAAAATTGTCGTATCGGGCGAATACCGAAACTTCGCCAACGTGTCACGTACTTGCCATAAATAAATGGCCAGCCCCTATACTCCAAAATTTCATGTAAATTTCGTGCATATCACTGAATATTCAGCCAAAAATTACTTTCCATGTTGGCACACACAAATTACTCCACATTAAGGCCAAAATGTGAAGATTCCAAGTTTAATTTTGTCACATGTTAATGGTACCACTTTAGACCAGCCAAGTGCTGAGATTTAAAGTATATATTATATATATTATATATAACATAATATATATAACATGTGCAAAAGTTGGAATTTAAATTAGTAAAAAATCGGGTAATCGATAAATATCGAAAATTCGGTTTTCTACGCACACAACACATGGAACGTTTTTGGTACATCATGTGACACGTATCTAGACACTTTTTACATATGTTGTACATCTTAAAGTGTTCTAGAAAATTAAATTAAGGGCTGATTGGAATTTAACATGTGTGTATTATTAAATGTGCATTATTTTACAAAGTTAGCAAAAATAAATTTCAGCACATACACAAGCATTTCCAACGCCACCTACAGCTGATATGGAGCTTATTTGGAGCCTTGTTGGCATATTGATTTGGTCAAGGATCAATCATACAACGTTGGTGAATTGAAGAGAGAAGCTACAAATGGTAAGAATTCAAGATTTGTCTCTCTTATATCACATGCTGAAAATTTCAGCATGCTAAAACAAGCTGGTCGAATTCTTGTCTTCAAGAGGGAGGGGAGACGTATTCATTTGATTTGAATGCAATAGCTTTACCTTGTTTAGATGATTCCGATTTCCGTATGGTGACTTAATTCTATTGGCTAAAGGATTAAGAAAATTTATGAGAAAGTCATTTAGAAACAAAAATAAGGGTACTACGACTAAGAGAAATAAGAACAAGTCAAACGATAAAGACGTTAAATGTTATGAATGTGGCAAACTCGGACACTTATCATATGACTGCCCAAATAAAGAAAAGCAAACTACTAAATACCCTGACAAGGAGCGGAACAAAAATAGACTCATCTCAGAACCCAAACAAAGGAAACGTGCTCTAAAGGCCTCCACCTGGAGTGATTCATCAGATTCTGAAACTAAGACCGAAGAGGAGACAGTACAAGTATGCTTTGCATCCAAAGCATCAAATGAGGTATCATCTGATTCTGACTCTGACTCTGAACCTTCTTATGATGATCTTTTTAGTCAGTATCTTGAATTGCATAAATTCACTAAGACTCTCGTTAAGGAAAAGAAGCGACTAATTGAAGACAAGAAACTGTTAGAATCTTCTAACGAGAATCTTGTCGCTCAATTAAGCGATTCAAAGAAAGAGTCATCATGTGTCATTACTGCATTAAAGACAGAGATTTCATCATTGACCACTCAAAATAATGAAATGAAATCCGAGATTTCAAGGTTGAAATCAAGGAATACCGATTTAGAGAAAATGATGAAACAGTTTGATACGGGGTCCAACATGCTGCATCGCATTATATTATCACAAAAGCATGACAGCGACAAAACGGGTTTGGGATACGTTGATACAAATGAAGTATCAATCAAACCAACCAAGTTTGTGGTGTCTAAGAAAGTAGACACTCCTAAGCCTCAAGTGGCGTCTAAGATGACGCATAAGGCGCCCCTTTACTCATCACGCCCTACTTGTTCTTCATATCATATGAAATATAACTTTGTACCATATAGATATGAAAAGAAAAAAACAATGCATACACGAAATTCATATCATCCACGCACTACACACACACACAAGGACATATCAAAAACGTCCTTCATTTAGTGAGTATAGAGGAGTCCTTGGGCAAAGGCCCAAAGTGCATGCACCACATGTCTACTATGTTGCACCTTCATTCTTGCCATTTGATAGACCGAGAAGGATCACCCAAGTATGGGTACCGAAAGGTACTTTTACCAAGAGGTGATTAACTAACTCGAAAGGACCCAAAGTTAAAAGGGTACCTAAATTATCTTTGCACATTGCAGGGAGCCCACACATCGAAAGATACATCTCTTAAGTGGTTCCTTGATAGTGGATACTCGAGACACATGACGGGTGACCCGAGCCTATTCACCAAACTAAAGAAGGTCACAAAAGGCGGATCTGTGACCTTTGGAGACAACAATGAAGGCAAGATCATTGGAAAAGGTACGATTGGAAATCCAAACACTCTCCAAATCTCCAACGTTTTTTTGGTAAGAAACTTATCCTACAATCTTCTTAGCATTTCTCAATTTGTTGACAATGGTTTTAATGTGTGCTTTACTCACCTTTACTGCAACATAATAAATAAAAATGGAGAAACCGTTTTAAAAGGAAAACGAGAAGGTAACATTTTTACGCTTTCTATGGATGATGTAGTAGACGCTAAAGTTAAATGTTTTATATCAAATGAACCCAATGTGAATTTATGGCATAGACGTTTAGGAAACATTGGCATTTCCACACTAGAAAAGCTTCAACGAAAGAACCTAGTACGGGGATTGCCTAAGCTTGATTTGGACAACTTTCAGTTGTGTGAATCTTGCATAAAAGGCAAACAAACACGTGAGTCACTTAAGCCTAAAAACGAAATAAGCACGACTAGAATCTTAGAACTATTGCATATTGATTTGTTTGGTCCTAGTCGCACTACTAGCCTTGGTGGGCGCCACTATGCATGCGTGATTGTTGATGATTTCTCTCGTTATACTTGGACTTTATTTCTTGCACATAAGGATGATAGCGCCATTGAAATTGCAAAATTAATTAAATGAAAAAGATAAGAAGCGATAGAGGCGGTGAGTTTAAAAACAAAGAGATGATTTCGTTTTGCGAAGAATAAGGAATTAAGCATGAGTTTACGCCACCTAGAACTCCACAATTAAATGGAGTAGTAGAAAGAAAGAATCGCACATTACAAGAAATCGCCAGAACTATTGTGTGCGAAAATAAATTGCCTAGATTTCTGTGGGCGGAAGCCGCAAATTGTGCATGCTATATTGTAAATCGCCTATCTATAAGAAAGAAAATAAACAAGATGCCTTATGAGATTTTGAATGATCTCATGCCTAAGATTGACTATTTTCGTGTGTTTGGATGCAAATGCTTTGTCTTGAATACAAAAGATAATTTAGATAAATTTGAATCCAAATCAATTGAGTGCATTTTTGTTGGATATTCTATAAATTTAAAGGCATATAGATGTTATGATCCTCTCAGTAGACAAATCATGGAATCTATTCATGTGAAATTCAATGAATTTGGTGAGATTGATAAAGAAAAGGAATATGACGATGACTTTGAATTGAAACCCGTGTTGAATGAAGATGATGGTTCTTTTGATATGCATGATATGAATGACACACTAGAAATGCATGATCATATAGAAATGCATGATAACATAGAAAATAATCAACCAAGATGGCATAGAGATCACCCACATGATCTCATCATAGGCGACCTCACTCACGGTGTGCGACCACGTAGAAGAATTACATCGGACGAAATAAATGAATTTCATGCTATGATTTTTGAAATTGAACCCAAAAATGTGCATGATGCTTTGAATGATTCTTCTTGGATTGATGCTATGCATGATGAACTTAATCAATTTGTTAGAAACGATGTATGGGATTTAGTGTCACGACCACAAGATAAAACTATAATAGGCACAAAGTGGGTGTTTAGAAATAAAATGAATGAAGAAGGAAAGGTCGTTAGGAATAAAGCGAGACTTGTAGCACAAGGCTATAATCAAGAGGAAGGAATTGACTACGATGAAACATTTGCACCCGTAGCACGATTAGAAGCTATACGACTTTTACTTGCTATTGCTTGCATGAAAGATTTTAAATTGTATCAAATGGACGTAAAAAGTGCTTTCCTAAACGGATTCATACAAGAAGAAGTATACGTGAAGCAACCACCCGGTTTTGAAGATTTGAAACATCCAGATCACGTGTACAAACTAAAGAAGGCACTATACGGCCTAAAGCAAGCACCAAGAGCATGGTATGATCGTTTTGCTACTTTCCTTTTAGAAAATGATTTTAAACATGGTATTATAGATAGTACACTATTTTTGAAACAAGATAAATTAGATTTACTTATTATTCAAATCTACGTTGATGACATTATTTTCGGCTCTACCTCACATAGACTTGTTAAAGATTTTGAAAATTGCATGAAATCTGAATTTGAAATGTCTATGGTTGGTGAAATTAATTATTTTCTTGGCTTGCAGATTAAGCAAATGAGTAAAGGGATTCACATAAGTCAAGCAAAATATGTTAATGACATGATTAAAAAGTTTAACTTCGAAAATTTGAAACCATCTCCCACCCCTATGAGTATCACTACCAAATTGGACAAAGACAAAAACGGTAAAGACGTTAATAATGGCTTATATCGATCTATGATAGGTTCTTTGTTATATTTAACTGCTAGTAGGCCTGATATTATGTTTAGTGTATGCTTGTGTGCACGTTTTCAAAGTCAACCTAAGGTGTCACACTTCAATGCGGTAAAAAGAATATTTCGTTACATTAAGCACACGCCCACCTTAGGAATTTGGTACGATAAGGATTCTATATTTAACTTACATGCTTACACTGATGCAGATTATGGTGGCTGCAAAATAGATAGAAAAAGCACGAGTGGAACTTGCCAATTTATAGGAAACTCACTCATTTTCTGGTTTTCCAAAAAGCAAGCAAGTGTTGCTTTGTCCACTACCGAGGCTGAGTACATGGCACTTAGTCTTTGTTGCACACAGTTGTTGTGGATAAAACAACAACTCTCAGACTTTGGAATTACCGTAAATAGAATCCCTATATATTGTGATAGTATGAGTGCAATTAACTTGTCTAAGAACCCCGTGTTACATTCTAAGGCTAAGCATATAGAAGTACGCTATCACTTTCTTCGTGATCACGTAAACAATGGTGATATTGTCATAGATCACGTACGCACAGACACATAAGTAGCGGATATTTTCACAAAAGCCTTAAATCAAGCCATGTATGAATCTCTTCGTTCTAAATTAGGCATGATTCCCGCTGATATGATTTGATTTGACGTTATTTCATTCTCTTTCCTTATTGACAGGAATCTTTTGATTTACTTTCCAAAATAAAGGGGGAGAGAAAAGCATGATTTAAGGGGGAGAGAGAGACACTAATTGATACTAATTGCACAAATCAAGGGGAGCCGGATTCGAAATTCGAAATTCAAATTTCAAATTTGTGCATGTTTCAAGGGGGAGCGATAGCATTTAAATCATGTGCATAAGTTATTTTGAAAATCATCAAAAGGGGGAGATTGTAGAGATAAGGGGGTTTGAGTGATTTCAAAATAAGTGACTTAAATGCATGATATATATAAACGAGTACATGTATGCGCATGATATATATAAACGTGTACATGTATGCATGATACTTTGCCATTACTTGCCTTATTTAGCTTATATATTATGTTGCCGTACTAACGAGCCATGAAGCGTTAAAGCTTACATCATATGGCAAACATTTGTTGTGTTTATACTATTTTCAGGTGCCACCATTAATGAACTAAACTAGTTCATTAAGTGAAGTACTTAGTTTAATAAACTAAGTAGTTTATTAAAGGAAGCCACATTTGGAAAAGGCACAAAGGCAACAAAGCTAAGGAAGGAAAGTTTTCTTCTCCTCCCATCTTTAATGATACACGCCTATATATATATATATATATATATATATATATATATATATAAATACATATATTTTCAGATTGTTTTGAAAAAGGCACATACACATGTATTCCAACGTACTACCGACACGTTATATATTTTACGTACGTACGTTAACATCACACCACTATACTTAACTCATATTTATGAGTATATTCAGGTCTTATATCATATGATATAAGATATGGTGATGACAAATTAAATACGACACGATAAAAGGTTCTAAACCGAAAATTGTCGTATCGGGCGAATACCGAAACTTCGCCAACGTGTCACGTACTTGCCATAAATAAATGGCCAGCCCCTATACTCCAAAATTTCATGTAAATTTCGTGCATATCATTGAATATTCAGCCAAAAATTACTTTCCATGTTGGCACAAACAAATTACTCCACATTAAGGCCAAAATGTGAAGATTCCAAGTTTAATTTTGTCACATGTTAATGGTACCACTTTAGACCAGCCAAGTGCTGAGATTTAAAGTATATATTATATATATTATGTATAACATAATATATATAACATGTGCAAAAGTTGTAATTTAAATTAGTGAAAAATTAGGTAATCGATAAATATTGAAAATTCGGTTTTCTACGCACACAACACATGGAACGTTTTTGGTACATCATGTGACACGTATCTAGACACTTTTTACATATGTTGTACATCTTAAAGTGTTCTAGAAAATTAAATTAAGGGCTGATTGGAATTTAACATGTGTGTATTATTAAATGTGCATTATTTTACAAAGTTGGCAAAAATAAATTTCAGCACATACACAAGCATTTCCAACGCCACCTACAGCTGATATGGAGCTTATTTGGAGCCTTGTTGGCATATTTATTGGCCAAGGATCAATCATACAATGTTGGTGAATTGAAGAGAGAAGCTACAAATGGTAAGAATTCAAGATTTGTCTCTCTTATATCACATGCTGAAAATTTCAGCATGCTAAAACAAGCTGGCCGAATTCTTGTCTTCAAAATGGTATATTTTGTCATCTCAAATTGTGTGATTGATTGGAAGAAGAAATGGAAATGATTTGAATATTATTTGAATTAATAAAGTGTGATATTTTACATATCACACATGCTGAAAAATTTTTCAGCATGTGTGAAGACATGGTGGCCGAATTTGAGAGCATAAAGATGTCCATATTCATTTCTCATGTGATAGTAATATTTACCATTAATTGGTGATTCACTTTAATGAGAAAAATCAAAGAAAAATGGTAATGATTTGAACTTTATTCCCATGTGTCACATGCTGAATTTTCAGCATGGCAATAAGACATTATGGCCGATTTTTTTCTCTAGCAAGGAAGGATTTGATGTCTTGCAATTTATGTGATATATCTTATGATTTATGGAAGTTATTTTGTGATGATTTTGGCACATGTTTAAGTGTAATTCTCAGATTTTTTCCAAGTCATCAATGATGACAACATTCATCCAATGAGAAGGTGCCAAGTAAGCGAAGACTAAATGATCATCCAATAAGAAGATGCCAAGTAAGCAAGACATTGTCACAATGATGTCTTACACTCTCTCAGGGACTTAAAAGATAATTTTCAAGAGGGGAGACACACCAAGGGGGACGGCTGGACCATGTTAAAAAGAAAGAGAAGAGAGCAAACAAAACAAGCACAAGCATTGCAAATCAAAGTGATCAAAAAGCCTAGCTCTTCTTCTTCTACATCCTCTTTCTTTCACTTTTCTTGTAAGCCTATTGTATTCATATCTTTCAATCTTGAATAGGCTTGACATAGACCACCACTCATTATATATCTTTGTAAAAGATTGATCAAGGTGTGATCAATCTTCATTCTTGCGAGGTGGTGGTGTTCGTGCAAATTGTATTCGCTATACAAGTTTTGTAAAGGGTTGGAGTTAGGTGTAACTCTATCAACCCTGTGGTAAGGTGTATTGCGTGTGTGTGATTAGTGTGAACCAAGGAAGGTGTTCCTTGAAGACTGGAGTAGGTTGTTTATAACCGAACCAGTATAAAATTCTTGGTGCCATTTACTTTCTGCATTTACTTTTCAGTTACTGCACTGATTATCCTGCTTGTTCGCATTCGTAAAAATAGTTAACGAATTTCAAAAATCAAAACAATTTTCAAAAATATACTCACACGTTCTAGGGTTAATTTGGCACAAGTTTCAACCCTTTTGGATAAGTATAAGTGAATCAAACATCAAAAGTTCTGAGACTAGTGCAATCTGATTTTCAGACTTGCAAAAGTTGAGACTTTGATTGTAGTTGACCTACTTCCCAAAAGAATTTTGCAAAACTGTTTCAACCCATTTAAATATAGTGTATAAGGAGTTAGTGGTCAAATTTTCAGAGCATTTGGACGTTCACACAATTATGAATAAATTTTTCAAAACTATCTACCGTTTCTGGCAGATTCGAGCAAGCTGAGTACCAACGGTTTTTGAAGGGGTTAAAGGTTGAATTTTAATTTGAAATTTTTAGGGGACCCTCAAAACATCTGAGGCTAAGTTCTCTAAAAATTTCGTAATTTTTGGAGACCTATAGCCTGGTTTTAAAAACGTTTTAAAACTGGTCCTGAAAACAGAATCTGTTTTCAGAAGTTGAATTGTTTAGGTTCAAACAAATTTTAAAAACCACACTTTCCGCACCACCTATTCAACCCCCCCCCCTTTCTAGTGGTGCCTTGCAGATCCTACATAATCTATCATCCACGCATCTCATACAAAATGATAAATATGTAAACGTGACATAGCATGGCCAAACTAAATATGATCTTCATGAGACCAAATGAAGATCATAAAGGAAACCCTATGTGAAAGACTTCCTATTACAACATTTGCAATGATACATATCTTCTTGTCTTGAGCTCGTGCCTCCATCTGCATGGAATCCACTCGTCCTTGGTATGTGTTGCCATCACCACTTTTGTATCTTGATTCTTCATTTATTACAATAATAAAGAAAAACCTAACTAATTGTATAATAAAATACAACAAAAACTACAGCGGCACGCAGGCCATAATAACCCAAAAACAGAAATATGACTAAGTCAATCACATAGGTCCTGAGGCCATGCTATGCACCATGCAAAGACATCAACAATTATAATATATTTTACACAAACATATTATAACAAATAAATATATACTGACATTCTTAATGTCACGGTAACGAACTATAGGGCGTACGCATACGGCGGTCCCGCTAGCCGCATTGATAATTTTCTTTTCAAAACCCTAACACAGACGCGTCAATCATATTAACGATCTTACTGTTTTGATTACGTGTAAACCCTTATAGAAGCATCGATCGAATCGATGGCTGTCATTCGTAAACCTTAAAACAGAATATCAATCAAATCGATAATCTTCATCCGAAACTAGAAATCAGAATCATCATCGAATTGATAATCTGTCTTTCGAAACACGAAAACAGAACCATCGATCGGTTGTTCATATCGATATAAACATAATCGTTTTTGATCATCTCATGAAAAACGAAAACTTTATATCACATATAACAATCTCGAATTATAACATCTGATGAAAACGAATTGAAAACATCAATCCGCTATCACCAGATGAGATTCGAATAAGGTTTTACACATATCGTGTGATTATATCTAATATAAACAGAATCGGTTTTGATCATCATATGACAAACGATTACCGCCGTATACAAATCATCTCATGAAAACAAATTGAAAAACATCATTCTTCTCTCATCATATGAAATCCGAATTACTGTTTTATACATATCATGCCATACGAAAAACAGTAAACATATAATCACATAAGCATGATATAATCGACTTAAACGAAATCAACAAGTGGCTCTGATACCACTGTTAGGAAATCGAACGAGATCACTGCCAAACGCGCAGCGGAAAAACAAAACTTGATCTCCGATTTCCTACCAAGGATCCATGTTGTTCGTTTAATCGATGAAAAAACTCAAAAATTACCTCCGAAGATTCAAAATCCGCAGATGGAAGAGGTGCAAAATCACGAACACCCTCTGTCGGTATCCACACGAATACTTCCGTCCGGAGTGCTAGCTCTTGAACGGCGCGGCTGAGAGAACTTGCTTTTCTCCAAAAACGGCTCTAGGGTTTCTGTTGTTTTCGTGTGTATTTCGTATGTCTCTATGTACGAGATACATAGATATATATATACACATATATGGATATTAAAAACCGAGTCCTAATCGGTTTCGTTGATGCCAATCAAAATCCATATCAGATATGGATTCTGTCAGGATATTCAAAATCCATATCAGATATGGATTCTCTCATTATTATCCGACAGTATATATATATATATATATATATATATATATATATATATATATACATACATATAACCACAAAAACGAAAATAATAATAATAATAATAATAATAATAATAATAATAATAATAATAATAATAATAATAATAATAATAATAATAATAATAATAATAATAATAATAATAATAATAATTAATATCCAATATTAATATCATTAATATTATTAATCTCAGCCATACGCATTCTTGTGTGTGACCCGATAGGCCCATATTAATTGGCAGTTGATTAAATCTCTATTAAACCAACAAGTCGTAATTGGTCTCTAGCAAGACATTACGACTACCCAATTAATACGAGTAAAGTCCAACTAGCCTAATAGGACATGCATTAATCCCTTTGTCACACGATATCTAGTTTGAACATAAGTCATGGTCAGCGTCATACTTATATTGTTCAAACATATGATTACTCGATCTCTAAATGGACTGATAAAACAAATGATATTGATCACACTATCAATTCATTTGAGCACGGTCATGCATTTCACAGTCTCACTAATCGAGAGGCCCAAAGATATCACTCTCAAAAGAGAGGGACAAATTCTATCTTGATTGTTCAATATCCTCTACATAATTTCTATCACATTCAATCATGACCTTTATTATTATCCAATTACGGATAACGTTTGATCATGTCAAAATATAATAGTCCTTATGTTGGAAACTATGACAATCTCAAGTCAAAGGATTAAAACATGGCTATCGTGAGATTTACTTATGACGCTAATCCATGTAGTAATCTCATGATGGGTCTATCCAATACACTGTTCTCTAACAAGTATCTATGAGATTGATTCGTATCACCATACACATAATCATCTGATGATTATCAAATCAATACTCATGCTGATTATGAATTATTTTATCTCTATAACAATAATGAATTAGGGACATATATCAAAATTGTGTAACATACTAACCAACAATAATGATAATAAAACCTCTTTTATTAATAATAAATGCATAACATAAATATCCAAATCATGGCCTAGGGCACATACACTAACAGGATTTTTTTGATAGCTATTCAAATGTTGTTGCTGACTGATGAAGTTCTTGAGTTATTGTATTTGTAGCATCTGTTTGGATCTTATCTAAAGGCAGAATGTTGCTTGTAGATAATAGATTAGTTCTGTTTATTATAAACTAGGCACTCCTCGGTCAGCATGTTGGACGAGGTAGTACATTTTTTGTATAGGGGTGTCGGGAATACAGCCTGTTGCTTCACCATGTCATACTTGTAAAATTTTGCATTAGCCTTGCATTGCAGCCTGTTTCTTTGCACATAGGACTAATATACGGGTAGCACCTCTATTTAGGTGCATTTTGATGGACCATTGGTATTTGTCATGGTCATTTCTTGGATTATGATATTTGCATTTTCCCAAAAAAAAATTCTCAAAACTGTTAGAACAAAGGATAAACCCAAAAAGTTTATTGACGGTTTCAAGTTTCTCATACTGCCCAATACATCATCTTACTTTACGCAAACTACCAGTGTACCCTCTCGCACAAAATTCTAATTCCATCATATTTAACAAATAAATGAGAACCGCATCGCATGTCTGATTAGTGCATGCACCCTCAATTCTCTAAATTTGTTTTGGTTAAACTTTGGAGCTCTTGTACCTAAAAGACCTTTATCAGAAGCTATCAGAAACAGTCCAATATACTTAGAAGTCGTCTTTTGGCATTTATCAATATGCCTTTGAAGGTTACCTTAATGCAATATGCCTTTTAAGGTTACGCGTTGCATTCTTACTGTCTGCCAGAAACATGAGTTTGCATATGTTGTGCTGGCGCTTTAATGATTCATTTGGTTTCGAATCCAAAATAGTTTACTGCCAAACGGGAGATGTTACGACCCGTGAACCGTTGCTATTATTATTATTAAATATAAATGCTGTATAGTAATATATAGGAAAAATACAAATCCTAAAGTGAATAGAAAAAAAAACTTAGGATAGAGTTTGATTAATGATAAATTTCATATTAAATTTGGAATATACCATGTATATATAACTAAACCTAACTCTATATATACATAGTTATACACACAAATCACCTCCGACAAATTCCCCTACCCTACCCTCGGCAGCCCCTCCTAATTCTCCCCCAATTTCCCCTTAAACTTTCGGCAGATTGGCTCCCAAAACCACCCCCCCCCCCCTTTCGCCGCTGCTCCAAAAGGAAAAAGAAAGACAAATATTCTTGCCGATTTCAACTCCGATTATTGTACTGTATAGTGTAAACGAGATCAACACAAGTATCCTACCAATATTTGCTATTGTTTTTGCAAATCTTATGGCTATGTGCTCGTAATAAAACCAGATCATACATAATGTATTTGTGGTTGCATAGTTGGTTGATCTTATAAGTATGTATGTATTGTAAGCATCTGAACTGTATTTATTATGAATTTGTGAAATCCATAATTATATTTTCGTATCAAATGATGGAATATACATAAGTTGTTGGAAAAAGTACATTAAAGTACCTTTCCGTGTGCTCCAAACTTATATAGAATGTATATGAGGTTGTTTGGGAGATTGAAATGAGGGTTCTATGTTGATCTGAGGACGTCGATCTCTCATTGAGAGACTGACGTGAGAGATCTACGTTGATCTGAGGACGTCGATCTCTCAATGAGGGTTCGACGTGAGAGATCGACGTACGTCGATCGATCGACGTGAGGGTTCGACGTGGATCTGAGGCACGTCGATCTCTCAACGAGAGATCGACGTGAGAGATCGACGTACGTCGATCGATCGACGTGAGGGTTCGACGTGCCAGCGGACAGAACCTTTCACTTTGGGTTGCAACTTTTGAACCAAGGATCATCTCCCTTCACCTTTGAACGGTAATCAACTGTCATAACTAATAGAAAAACTACTGAAATGAGTTTCAAACATGGTTTTTAACACAATCCAAGATCTATATATATGTGATCTTGCTATCTTCAACATACACAACATTTTTGCAAAAATCTATAGAATTTCAGCATTCTTCTTCTATCTTTCTCCTTTATCTTTCTCTTCTAAATCAAGTTCATTCTTCTTCTCCTAGAGCAAAGGAAAAGAAGACAGCCGTTATATCTTGGGAAGCATTAGTCTTGTTGTCTACCTTGCTCGTTGGTAGAGACTAAATTGCTTTAAGGACAGAGTCATCTTGAGACTCGTCTCGGCTTTTGTTTGATCATCTTTCTTGCTTGTTTGCCATATTTTCCCTACAATCTTAAAGCAATTTAAAATGGCATCCAAGCAAGCTTTACCGGATATGTCCAAGATGGAGCCGTTCGACGGCAAATTCTACAAGAGATGGGCAACAAAAGTGTTGTTCTTCTTGGAAATGCTCTCAGTTTCATATGTTCTTAAGTTGGATAAGCCCAGTGATGAAACTGAAGCAAAGAAATATGATGCAGACAACACTACTTGCAGGGGCCACATTCTACATTTCCTAGCTAACTCTCTATTTGACATTTATGTCAAATTCACATCTGCAAAAGAGATTTGGTCAGCACTGGAGAACAAATATGGTGCTGAAGATGTGGGCAAACGCAAGTATGTGGTGAGTGAATTCTTGAAGTTCCAGATGGTTGATCATTCTCCAATCAATGATCAAATCCATCAGTTCCAGCAGTTGGTGGATAATCTGGAACACGAAGGGATCAAGGTTGATAAGACATTCCAGGCGGCGGCATTGTTGGAGAAGCTTCCTCCTTCTTGGAGTAAATACAAGAAGAGGGGAAAGCACGATGATGCGAAGTTGTCTCTAGATGCAGTAATTAAACACATACGCATCGAAGAGAACAACCGGATGGAAGATGAATCTCATCATGAGAATGGAGTCAAGGCCAACGTTGTGGAGCATGCTGCGAAGAAGCCCAAGTTCCACAACAACAATGGCGGTGGCGGCTACAACAGTGGAGGAAAAGGTAAGAAAGTTGTTGTGCAGGGCCAGTACAAGATGAAAGGAGTTTGCTGGGTGTGCGGGAAACCGAGACACCGAGCAGTCAACTGCAGGAAACGGAAGGGCCAACCAAGCAACCAGGCAAACCTTGTGGAGGCCAAAGGAGCAGCAGACGGTATCATCGCAGCGGTTGTCTTGACAGAGGTAAACCTTGTCGGTGGCACTACGGAATGGGTGGTAGACACGGGTGCTACCAGGCATATTGCTACCAGTAAAGACCTATTTTCTGAATATAAGGAAATAGGCAGTGATGAGCAAATCTTCTTGGGAGATGCACATAGTACCCAAGTCCTCGGAAAGGGTAAGGTGCTTCTCAAGTTGACTTCTGGGAAGAAACTGGAGTTAAGCAATGTGTTGCACGTTCCTGCCTTGCGTAGGAACTTGATCTCCGGAGTGCTGCTGAACAAGGCTAATATTAAACTCGTTTTAGAATCTGATGAACTTGTTTTGTCTAGGAATGGAGAGTTTATTGGTAAGGGTTTTTGTAACGGAGGGCTGCTTGTTCTTGATGCTACTTGCTACAATAATACAAATGCATCTAGTTCTGTTTATTTTGCTGAGTCTCTTGATATGTGGCATGCTAGACTAGGACATGCAAATATAGGAGCAATAAAGAAACTTAAGAATATGAATGTGATTTCTTATGATGATGATAACTTCAACAAATGTGAACATTGTGTTGAAGCGAAACATCATAAGAAACCTTTTAAGAAAGTTGATAGTCTCACAAAAACTTGGTCTAATCCATAGTGACTTAGGTGATTTCAAGAATCACATGAGTAAAGGTGGTAAAAGGTATTATGTTACTTTTATCGATGATTACTCTAGATACACAAAAGTGTATTTGTTAAGTCATAAGGATGAGGCCGAGTCTAAGTTCATAAGTTATAAGAACGAGGTTGAGAATCAACTAGACTTAAAAATCAAAAGGCTTAGAACAGACAGAGGTGGCGAATATAGCACAGACTCTTTACAAAAGTTTTGTGAAGAGAATGGCATTATTCATGAAGTCACACCCCCGTACACACCCCAGTCTAATGGAGTAGCCGAAAGGAAAAATAGAACGTTGAAAAATATGATGAATGCCATGTTGGTTAGTTCAGGATTGCCGGACAATTTGTGGGGGGAGGCAATCTTGACTGCTTGTCATATTTTGAACAGGTTACCTCATAAGAAGTTAGATAGAACTCCTTATGAGTTGTGGAAAGGCTATGCTCCCAACTTAAATTACTTGAAAGTGTGGGGGTGTCTAGCCAAAGTTGGGATTCCTGATTTTAAGAAAAGTAAGATCGGGTCTAAGACAAGAGATTGTGTGTTCATTGGGTATGCTCAAAATAGTGCAGCATATAGATTCATGACTTTAGACAATAGTTCTATTTTGGAGTCTAAAGATGCTGAATTTTTTGAGCATATATTTCCTATGAACAAACAATCTATTGATGTGTCTAAATTTGAGACAGGTGAGTCAAGTAAATCCGTAGTTGAACAAGAGATTGATGAACCTAGACGAAGTAAGAGACAAAGAACAGAGAAGTCATTTGGAAGTGACTTCATAACAGCCTTCATTTTAGAGGATGATCCCAAAACTTACGGAGAAGCGGTTAGATCGATAGATTCTAAGTTTTGGAAGGAAGCCATAGATAGTGAACTTGAATCTATACTAAGTAATAATACTTGGGAGTTAGTGGACTTGCCTAGAGGGTGTAAACCTATCAGTTGTAAGTGGGTCTTTAGGAAGAAACTAAAGGCGGATGGAACAATTGATAAGTTTAAGGCTAGGCTTGTCGCAAAAGGGTTCACACAACAAGAAGGAATTGACTTCTTTGACACTTACTCACCGGTTGCTAGGATCACTACGATTAGAGTCCTAGTAGCACTTGCCTCCATTCACAAGCTTGTTATTCATCGAATGGATGTGAAAACAGCTTTCTTAAATGGAGACTTAGAAGAAGAGATCTATATGAAACAACCGGAGGGTATGATAGTCAAAGGTCAGGAGCACAAAGTGTGTAGGCTTAAGAAGTCTTTGTACGGTCTTAAGCAAGCGCCTAAACAATGGCACGAGAAGTTTGATAACGCATTAGTGTCTAATGGCTATATAGTAAATGAAAGTGACCGTTGTGTGTATAGTAAGTTTAATGATTGTGATGGTGTCATTATTTGCCTTTATGTTGATGATATGTTGATATTTGGAACCAACATAAATGTTGTTAATGATACAAAATCATTTTTATCTACTTTGTTTGATATGAAAGACATGGGGAAGGCGGACTTAATTCTTGGTCTTAAGTTAATAGAGAAATGTGGGGGTTATTTACTTTCTCAAGAACATTATGTGGAGAAAATGTTGAGAAAGTTTAATCACTACGATGTAAAACCTGTAAGTACGCCTTATGACTCGCATGTTACTTTGACCAAAAACAAATGTGATAGTGTGTCTCAATGTGAATATGCTAGGATAATTGGTAGTGTAATGTATTTGATGAATTGCACTAGGCCTGACATTGCATATTCTGTGAATAGGCTTGCACGATACACTCATAACCCAAATGAGAGTCATTGGTGTGCATTAAGACGTATGTTAAAGTATCTTAGAGGAACAATGAATTTAGGACTCATGTTTACAGGGTCACCTGCTGTTTTAGAAGGCTATTGTGATGCTAATTGGGTGACCGATAATGATGAAATAAACTCTACTAGTGGATATGTTTTCACATTGGGTGGTGGAGCTATTTGTTGGAAATCATGTAAACAAACTTGTAGTGCTAAGTCTACAATGGAGTCTGAATTTATTGCCTTAGAACTTGCTAGTACAGAAGCCGAGTGGTTAAGGAATTTACTTGTTGATATTCCTTTATGGTCTAAACCTATGCCTTCTGTATCTATTCATTGTGATTCTCAGGCTGCGATTGCACGTGCAAGGAACAAGATATACAATGGGAAGAGCCGGCACATCCGTTTAAGGCACAACATTGTGCGCGAGTTGATTAGTTCAGGGGTGGTAAACTTGGAGTTTGTAAGAACCAAGTTTAACCTTGCAGACCCATTAACTAAAGGACTAAACAAGAAGTTGGTCTACGAAACATCGAGGGGGATGGGACTTATTCCATCTGTAGAGAATTCTTCGTGATGGGAACCCAACCCACTATTAGTAGAGATCCTACGAACGGGGTTCAATGTGGTAAGAACAAGTCATGAAAGAATTCTATGTTGCACTATCTAAGTGTCTCTCCCTATGGTGTTGTTGTTGATAGTGCTCACTGTAATGAATTGAGGGTGAGATTTTAAGAATCTCTTAATGAAAAATTCATAGCCATATTGTTTGGTGGTGTGAACAGTGCACATTTGATGAATTTCACCTATATAAGCTTGGAAGTGGTGCCGCTTACTGTGAGAGCCTGGAAAACTCTCTAGAGAGCTTATGAATCCTGAGATAGGTGCATGGCCGATATCGCACCAAAACCGCGAACTTGGAGAAGTAGATAATGATATGTCTTCTTGTTGTTCATATAAACAATAGTGGAGTAAGATTCAAGACGAAGTTCATCTTACTTCCGTTTATATAACTCAAGTTGTACTACCGGCGATTCAAGACCACAAGTCATCGTATCCGTTATGTGTCATTATCTTCAATTGATAATGGAGAGGTTAGTTGTTTAACGTTCGGAAGTTGTCTTTATATAAGTTTGGATCATGTGGAGGATTGTTGGAAAAAGTACATTAAAGTACCTTTCCGTGTGCTCCAAACTTATATAGAATGTATATGAGGTTGTTTGGGAGATTGAAATGAGGGTTCTATGTTGATCTGAGGACGTCGATCTCTCATTGAGAGACTGACGTGAGAGATCTACGTTGATCTGAGGACGTCGATCTCTCAATGAGGGTTCGACGTGAGAGATCGACGTACGTCGATCGATCGACGTGATAGATCGACGTACGTCGATCGATCGACGTGATGGTTCGACGTGGATCTGAGGCACGTCGATCTCTCAACGAGAGATCGACATGAGAGATCGACGTACGTCGATCGATCGACGGGAGGGTTCGACGTGCCAGCGGACAGAACCTTTCACTTTGGGTTGCAACTTTTGAACCAAGGATCATCTCCCTTCACCTTTGAACGGTAATCAACTGCCATAACTGATAGAAAAACTGCTGAAATGAGTTTCAAACATGGTTTTTAACACAATCCAAGATCTATATATATGTGATCTTGCTATCTTCAACATACACAACATTTTTGCAAAAATCTATAGAATTTCAGCATTCTTCTTCTATCTTTCTCCTTTATCTTTCTCTTCTAAATCAAGTTCATTCTTCTTCTCCTAGAGCAAAGGAAAAGAAGACAGCCATTATATCTTGGGAAGCATTAGTCTTGTTGTCTACCTTGCTCGTTGGTAGAGACTAAATTGCTTTAAGGACAGAGTCATCTTGAGACTCGTCTCGGCTTTTGTTTGATCATCTTTCTTGCTTGTTTGCCATATTTTCCTTACATAAGTATATGTGATTGTATAGATTGATGTATATATGTGTGTGTGTATGTGCGTGTGTGCCGAATTGTGTATATATATATATATATACATATATATATACACACACACACACACACACATTTTTTTTTTATGAAACAATTATTTTATTACAAATAAAGCCTCACTTATGGCGGAGGAAAACCATATTACATAAATTCAGCGTAGATATATAAATGAAATAAAAGAAACTAATAAATCCAGATCTCCAGTCATATATATATATGCGTGCGTGTTATGAAATTACCGTTGGGAATGATACATAAACAGTGGCCAATTCTTGTGTGGTATAATAACCATTTTATGCCATGAACAATGATAAGAATACCTTCTGTAACAAAAAAAAATGTTACACCATAGGAATCCAGAACTTGTACAATATAAAGTTCTCGAGAACTAATTGTTAGAAGACCAGAAATTTATGATATGTAGATAGCCCACCATGTAATAATATGACATAACACAAATGTAAATTGTATATGGCGAAAGAAAAATCTTGTCAAAATAAATAAACAAATAGATAAAAAAATATTTATACATATATAATATTGATGATGACATGGCTGAATAGTTGGCAAGGCAATAACCCCTACAATATACTCATATTATTACATTTAGCTTCACTTCAAAGAGGATTAATTACTAGTCACGGGTTATAAAATTTGCAAACTTATATGTCCTATATCCAATTAGAGCAAAGAAACAAATATAAGGAATTATCTATTTTTGGGGCAGTGTCAATTTCGTCCTTCAGGAAACAATAACATATGAAACATGTACGATTTAAATTTGGTCTGATAATATGAATATACATATATATATATATATATATATATATATATATATATATATATATATATATACATATATATATATATATATGAACATGGTGTGGGAGCGATTTCATTTCGGCTTCCCCATTGTACACCACTTGCAGCAGAGATTCAGGCAGCAGTGTTTGGTCTGCTATACTTTCTTCCAATTTATCGTTCTATTGTTTTAGAATCCGACTGCGCACAACTGATTACACGCCTGAGGCAGCCACAGCCTGTCTTTGGTAACTATCATCTTCGGCTATTACGGACATTACTGCATCAGCATGATCTGGATTTTGTTCATGTCTATAGAGAAGCCAACATGACAGCCCACTTTCTTGCTCAGCATGCGATGATGTTTCCTCAGACACGGTCATATTTGCGTCACAGTCTACCATCACTCGTTCGTGGTGCCATCACTTTGGATCTCTCCTCTGCAAATTTGCGGGTCCTTTAAGTTTCAAGTCTTCCAAATGGATTGGCAATTTTTCGCTATCTCTGCCTGTACCTTAGTTGGGACAGGCATACCTGGTATGATCTTCATTCGATTCGCCATACACCTTTATTTATGTCTCATATATCTGCTTCACTCAGTGTTTTATTTATCTTGTGCATGGATGGGCTCACGGCGCATATTTGTTTGCATCGGTGACGATGCTGTTCATTCCGCCGGGACGAGGGATAAGCATCAGGAGTGGAAATCTTTATGGCTTACTTTTACTTTGTTACCTTTGTATTATTTTCGGGTATCATCACTTTGGACCTCTCCTCTGCAAATTGGCGGGTCCCTTAAATTTCAGGTCTTCCAAATGGATTGGCAATTCTTCGCTATATCTGCATGTACCTTAGTTGGTGCAGGCAGACCTGGTATGATCTTCTTTCGATTCGCCATAGGCATTTATCTAGGTCTCATATATCTGCTTCACTCAGTGTTTCATTTATCTTGTGCATGGACAGGATCACGACTCATATTTGTTTGCCTCACCGACGACGCTGCTCTTTCCACTGGGACGAGGGATAAGCATCAAGAGTGGACGTCTTCATGGCTTACTTTTATTTTGTTACCTTTGTATTATTTTCGGTTTGTACATTCTTTCATTTTACACGGTAGCGCATATCAACACTCTATTTATATAAATATGTACGCTTTTTCCTTCGCTAAGGTTTTATCCACAAGGGTGGTTTTACCTGGCAAGGTTTTAATGCGGCATATCATATATATTTTGGATGTTGGTAATCATATACTGCTACTATCGCCATACTTTCATGCTCTGTAATAAGGTTTTCCTCTGCCATGAGTGAGGGCTTATGCTAATAAAACTTCCTTTGATTAAAAAAATATATATGAACATGATTGCTAATATATGTGTTTTGAGTTGTGTGGGTGAACCATTATGTGGAGTGGGAGGTGCGTGTATACATATGCATGCATATGCATATGTATGGGCGTGGGCATGTATATATATATATATATATATATGTATATATATATGTATATGTATATATATATGTATATGTATATATATATGTATACATAATAAAACTTCCTTTGATTAAAAAAATATATATGAACATGATTGCTAATATATGTGTTTTGAGTTGTGTGGGTGAACCATTATGTGGAGTGGGAGGTGCGTGTATACATATGCATGCATATGCATATGTATGGGCGTGGGCATGTATATATATATATATGTATATATATATGTATATGTAAATATATATATATGTATATATATATATATATGTCTATATATATATATGTGTGTATATATATATATGTATATATATATATATGTATATATATATATACATATATACGTACATGTGAGTGGTGGTTATTAGGACGTTGATATCGTAATTTGATATGTGATCGTATTTGAGTATTTGTATATTTCCATTAGATGTGATTGTAATTGATTGGACTTTATCGTTTGGAAATTGTTTTGAAAAAACAAAGTTGATCTAGAAATCGTATTTGGAAAATCGTACTGATATTTCAAAATCCTTTTGAAATTTGCATCGCATATTTTGAAATTCACACTTGCAAGGGAAATATATCGGTGAGCTGGATTGGTCCTAAGTAAACGGCGCGTCCAGACATATTTGACTACTTTGATAGCGCGTTCAGGCATATTTGACCGTCAATTGGAGCGCCCGCGCATATTTGACTATTTCAATAGAGCGCGTGTGGTATATTTGACCATTGGAGGATCAGTTCGTAAGACCTACAATATAAGTCATTTGTAAGGTAAGAACCATGGCCATTGTATCGAAATTGTATTGGTATCGTTGATCGAAAAGTCGTATCGGAAATTGTATCGTATCGTATCAAAGATTGTATCGATCATCGTATCATATTGTATCGTATCGAATGTTTGAAATTGTATTTGGAAATCGGAAAATGGGTATTTTGGAACTCGAATTTGAACATCGGAAATTGATTTTTATCGCATTGCATCGATTTTGAAACTGCATCATCGATTTTTATTGTCCTAACACTTGTGTGTTGCTGACTTAGTTGCGTGTGCTTTTGTTGCTGGTAAAAAGGTAAACTTTATTTGCGAAGGGAAGCATGTTATTTTTCATATCGTTATTTATTTATTGTATTACACTTGCTTCTCCGTGTATGATCCCATGGTAAATATAGTCAGGTTACTTGCTGGTGATGTATGTAGCTCATCCCATGTTATCAATTATTTTTTCAGACAAACAGGTAAATGAGTTAGTATACCGTAGATGATCGGGAATGGAGATTCTGAGATTGAAGATATTTGGATGAGACTTTCGAGGATTTAATTGAGGCAGTTATTTCAATATTCGAGGTTTATGTAATTTGGAGATTTAGTGTTATCTACATTTGACCATTGTATCGATTTAGAATTTCCTAGACATTGTATTAATGATGATGATGATGATAATTTTATCGAGGGGTTTTAGTTTATGACTTCCGTCGAAATTGATTTGTGTCACTTTGATGATGTATAATTGAATTGTACCGATGCCTTGTATTTTCTTTAGCGAAATATGGCGGGTGAGTCGTTCTGAGTACTAGAGCTCGGGACGGATCGCTACAGGTGGTATCAGAGCATGGCTCTACATCCACCACAGAAACGTAGATTTAGGCCATGATTGTAGAAGTTTGTGAAGATCTTGCACATAAGTACGATTTTAGAAATAAGCGATGATCGTACTAAGTATCGACTCTAGAAATAAGTATGGATCTTAGACATAAGAGATGATCGGATAAGGGGATACACCCGCGCATTCCTAGGGCACGCCATACGATTTTGAATCATTTGCCTTACTTAAGTGTTGATCCTAATCTTTTGCATAATCCTTTTGATCCGATCCCTTTAAACACGAACCATTTGAATACTAGATAATTAAACTATGTAAATTGTAATGTTAACCGCGATGCCCTACCGCGGTCACTGGTTGATGCATAAATTCAAATAGGCCTGGTAGTTACTAAGGCTGCTTCCTCGCAACAGCAGCAAGGGACCCGATAGCATTATGGTAAATGACGCGAGTTCATGCCCCTACTTTTGACAGTAGTGTCGGAACGTGACTAGGTTTTAGTTGGGATTGTAGTCCCTAAGAAAAGATTTGTAGTAAAATGTTAATTACTAAGAAAGGATTTGCTAGGGTCATGATCAGTAGAGTTTAGCAAGGAATATCATACCAAGGTATTTATAGTTGTGGTTAAGATGTTGAATTTTAAGGTTATCAAAATATCCGAAGATATTAGTTCCATTAGAGATATTGATTGATAATGATACGCAAGAATTACTAAAATAAGTACAAGATAATGACAAATTATTACAAATCTGGGTTAAGTGTTGATTCCTAGGGACACGTATGTACTGTTGTATCGAATAGGCTTGAATTGAAATAGAGTAAGCATGAACAAGTAGTGGATGTTCTTCATGTGGATTTAACTGGATTAAAAAAAAGCGGTTGAAATAACTAATTAAGGATATATAGTAGATTAGAGTGGTGCAAGGAAGCGTGGTGGATTAGAATGTGTCAAGATGACTAAGCTAATGACTGTTTAAATTGAATCCTAGAATCAGTGGAGATAAGTTATGACTAAGCATCGAATTGATAAGTTGTGATATCGTTATTAGAAATAACGATCTATAGAGACAAGTAGGCTTTAACACATAAGATGGTATAGTGAAAGCTCCTACCTTGTGAATATGGAAAAGTAAGTTAAGGATTGAACAAGGCTAGACCACCTTGTGGGATGCTAGTGATAACTAAGTTGAATCGTACTAGAATAAAATATTTGTTGAAAATAATTACGGTTAAGGGATTGGTTATGAATAAGATGTTAAGTTAAGATTGCAGTACACCTAAGTACTGACTACAGAGGGATGCTGACGTCAGCAGACGTAAAATACTATATAGATTAACAATTGGATGTGGAACTCTCATTATGGTGACAATATCTGTAAGTTTGATAATAGAGTTATAGAACGATTAAGTTATGATATAAATAGCGGTAGATAATGAATTTAAAAATTACCTTGTTGGTAATGCAAGCAATGATTTTGAGGACTTAGTCCAACGTCAAGGAAGTGTAATGGTTAGCATATCAGAATACGCAATGGATATTAGTGGTCATTACCAAGGTGAATGGATTAAGTAGCACGACATTAAGTTGTTGTTACAAAATACGCAGGTTTTCAGGACGAAACGTTTTGTAAGGAGGGAGGAATGTTACGACCCGTGTACCATTTCTATTATTATTATTAAATATAACTGGTGTATAGTAATATGTAGGGAAAATACAAATCCTAAAGTGAATAGGAAAAGAAAACTTAGGATAGAGCTTGATTAATGGTATACAGATAGCCCACCATATAATAATATGACTAACACAAAAATTAAATTGTATATGGCGAAAAAAAAATCTTGTCAAAATAAATAAATAAATAGATAAAAAAAAATATATATATATATATATATATAATATTGATGATGACGTGGCTGAATATTTGACAAGGCAATAACCCCTACAATATACTCATACTATTACATTTTGCTTAACTTCAAAGAGGATTAATTACTAGTCACGGGTTATAAAATTTGCAAACTTATATATCCTATATTCCAAATAGAGCAAAGAAACAAATATAAGGAAAATTATCTATTTTTGGGACAGTGTCATTTTCGGCCTTCAGGGAACAATGACATATGAAACATGTACGATTTCAATTGGGTCTAATAATATGAATATATAGATATATGTGTATATATATCTACGAACATGATTGTAATATATATATATATGATATGTATAAAAAGATGGCTTCGGCTCCAGCGCTCTCTGGCGGCGTTCGTCGCCGCCGCTGCTGATCGCAGACTGCGGTCTTTCGCTGCTGTTTTTTCTTGCGATCTCTTCCGGCTCACGTTCTCCACCCGAAAGTTCACTCCTTTCCGTTCGGTTACCTTCCGATGGCTGCAAATATGACACCTGCACCCTCTTTTGCTGCAGTTGTTTCCGGGGCTTCCTCAACCAATATCTCCATTGCCCCGAAAACCGTTTCCCGCTACAAAGGAATCCCCATGATCTCATTTCTTGACACGGAAATTGACGCCCTGGCCGAACCCTACAGATACTCATTGGTTGGTACTTTCTGGTATGGCAGACCATCCTTAAAAATTATACGTCGGGTATTTGAGAAAATTGGCTTCCAGCAGGATTTGCGTATTACATTGATTGATCAATCACATATTCTATTGAATTTCCGAAGTGAAGCAGACTATTTGAGATGTTTTTATCGTCGCTCTTGGCACATCTCTGGATGTCATATGAGAATTACGAAATGGACAGTAGATTTTGATCCCAGCGCGGATGTTCCTATTGTTCCGGTGTGGGTAGCGCTGCCGTCGCTGCCAATACACTTACATCATCGCGCGGCTCTCTTTGAAGTTGTCAGACCAATTGGCATACCCTTGAAACTAGATGTTGCCACTTCGGATGGCCTGCGGCCTTCAGTGGCTAGGGTCTGTGTTGAGGTTGATGTTTCACAGGATTTACCACAGAAAATTTATCTGCAGGCAAAAGGCAGGCTGATATTACAATCAATAGTGTATGAGGACCTGCCTTTATTTTGCACATCTTGTCGTCGTTTGGGCCATGCATCGGATGCATGCCCTCCTCCGGAGTCAGGCAAAGCTCCACCGCCACCTCCTCCGCCACCTCCGCGCCGACCAACACGTCCTGCTGCTCAAAGATGGACGCCTGTTAAGCACAAGTCTAGTGACCCACCATTGCCGTCCAATCCAGTCATCGTTGAGGATCCTGCCCTTTCAGAGGAGCCACAGATTGGGGTGTCTCAGCCCATGGCTGAGCCATGCATACAGGATTTATGTGAAGCTGCTGATCCTAATCCTACTGTTGAGACCAATACAGTTGAAATGGGACATTCATCTGACACGGACTTACCGCCTGCTGAGCATGTGGAGAATATTCCTCATGTCCCAGAGGACGTTCCACGTCGTATGGAACTTATACCCCCATCGCCTGATGAGGACACTTTAATTGCCCGATTAGACGAGCAAGAGGATGCAACGGGTTTTATACAAGTAGTTCCGCGTCGTAAGCGTCGGACACGCAAGGATATGCCTCCTCTTCCGCCATCTACAATCTTGACGCGCAGTGCCTCGCACATCATTCAGGGAAGTTCATCGTTATTACCTCAATGAATTTATTAATCTGGAATGTCAGAGGCCTTCGCGCCTCTCTGCCACGCATAAAACATTTAGTTCATGAACATCGTTTACATTTGCTTGCTTTAATTGAACCCAAGCATGCTATCTCACAAACACAAGTGTTTGCCTTAAGGCTGGGATTCTCAAAATTTTATGCTTCACAATCTGGTCGTATTTGGTTTTTCTGGCGAGACACTGAATTTCGCTTGATTGCAACACAGGATCATGATCAGGTTGTACATTTTACTATGCAGAGTTACTCACTGCAATGGACGTTCGCTATCTCGATTATCTATGCGAAACATTCTATACAGCAACGGCGTCCTTTATGGCAGTCATTATGTCATTTCGCAGAATCGTCCCAGCTTCCCTGGGTGTTAGGAGGAGATTTTAATACTTTTCGAGCTCTTGAGGACCATAGGGGCCACTCCACACCATCATTAACATCATTGCAGGATTTCAATGATTGTATCGAATCATGTTCCTTAATGGCACCTCCATATCAGGGCTCCAGATTTACGTGGGCAGATGGTAGGGTCCTTGGAAGAATCCGTCGGCGTTTAGATTGGGTGTTCACAAATTCCGCTTATCAGGATGTCTTCCAAGATATGCAGTTAACACATCTGCCTAGGGTTACATCGGACCACACGCCCCTTTTATTATTATGTCGACAGGGTGTCATAGCAGGAAGAAAATCTTTCCGTTTTTTGGATGCGTGGCTTCATCATCCGGACTTTCACCATTACATGACACAGTCCTGGTCATCTTATCCGACTACTGGTGGAATGCACGGTTTCTATCAAAAATTGATTCGCTTTTAAAAAAGATATTCAGCGGTGGAATAAAGACATCTTTGGGAATATCTTTAGCAATTTGGCTCATGCAGAGACACAGCTAAATCATGCAGAGGCTGCCTGGGACGCTAATCCAACCGTGGACAACAGGGAGGCATATCAGCGCTCCAAGGCGGAGTATTTGCAGGCTTCGGCTTATGAATTGCAATTTTGGAAACAGAAAGCTCGAGTCAAGTGGCTAAAGGACGGTGACGCTAACTCAAAATACTTTCACTCAGTGGTTAAGGGGAAGAGAACATCTTTGCGCATTCAGCAAATAGGCACAACTGCAGGCACAATATTGACAGATTCGGCAGACATTAAGGCGGCTGCGGTCTCCTTTTATCGGGAGTTGTTTGCCTCTGAACCAACCTATAATCACTCGACTATACTTTCACATATTCCTCGACTGGTAACAGATTTTGACAATATGATGTTGACACAGATACCGTTCGAGGCGGAGGTAAAGCAGGCGGTATGGCATCTTGATTCACAGAGTGCTGCAGGTCCGGATGGTTTTCATGGGGGTTTCTATAGGTCTTGTTGGACTATCATACACTCTGATGTGGTCAAAGCAGTACAGGAATTTTTCCTAGGGGTACCACAGCCGACAGTAATGGCGAGTGCGTTAATCACCTTGATCCCTAAGACGCAAACGCCAGCGACATTTAGTGATTTTCGCCCAATATGTCTTACAAATTTTTTGAGTAAGACTTGTACCCGTATCATTGCGACACGATTGAGCACACTTCTTCCCAAATTGATTTCGCCAGAACAAACAGGTTTCCTTCCCGGACATGATATTTCCACTCAAGTCTTATTAGCGCGGGAAATGATTCATATGTTGGATAGAGGTGGATCTCAATTATGTTTGAAATTAGATATGATGAAAGCATTCGATCGGGTGAGTGGGGACTATTTGGAGCATTTGCTGCGCCAGTTTGGGTTTTCTGATTTCTTTAATCGGATCATTATCAATCATCTCCGAGCAACAACATTTTCTGTCTTGATCAATGGAGAGCCATCTCCTAAGTTTCGGCCGGGAAGAGGAGTGAAGCAAGGGGATCCTTTATCCCCCCTTCTATTTATTTTGGCTTCTGAGGGGTTCAGTCGAGGACTAAATTTTTTAGTTACATCGGGACATATATTACCGTTCCGCCTAGGTCGTATTCCATTTACGATCACGCATCTGGCCTATGCGGATGATCTACTTATATTTCTGCAGGGTACCCGACGCAACTTATTGCGTTTTCGCGCCTTCTTAACAGATTACGAAACAGCTTCGGGTCAGAAAATAAACTATCAGAAGAGTAACATCATTCCCTCGTCAAACATATCGTCTAGTCGCTGTCGCTCCTTCCAAGACCTGATGGGAATGCGGCTCACTGGGCTACCTTTTCGATATCTGGGCTCCCATCTTCATAGAGGTATTAATCGCTCCCGATACTGTACTACGTTAATCCAGCATATTGATGATCGTCTGCAAGGTTGGCACTCCCGACTTCTCTCAATGGCAGGCAGGTTGGTTTTATTAAGTTCAGTCATCTCTGCGCTACCCCTCCATATCCTTGCAGCTGGAGGCTTACCTAAATCCGTCATTCGAATGATACATAGAAAGATGGCATCCTTTTATTGGGGGAAAAAATATCATTGGGTAGCTTGGTCGAAATTAGCAACTCCAACTGATGAGGGTGGCCTTGGTCTAAGGGATCTGAATTATCTTCAACAAGCCTACAATTGCCGAATTTGGTGGCTTTATCATAAGCAGGATACCTTATGGAGTCGGTATCTGAGGTTTAAATATGGCCGCAGAGGGGATTATCGTCCAAGGTTGCAGGATTCTCCCATTTGGAAGCTTATTTGTCGCACCCATACATCCTGCTCGGCTCAGACATTGGATTTGGGTACTCATCTCTTCTGGAAACCGTCGACTACGGGCGAATTCACTTTAAAATCTGCCTATGATGTTTGTCGGCCTCCTGCTGCGAAGGTTATTTCGTCGAAATTTATATGGTTTAAATATCATTCGCCTGTCACGAAGCTCCTTCTATGGCGTATTTTTCACTCAGCTCTTCCTCTGGAAGACTACATTGGTCGATACGCGGCTGCTCGTCCCTACTCGATGTCCCTTTTGCAAGCTGCGTTCAGCTACGGTTGATCATATCTTTCTCTATTGTCCTCCAGTACGTCGTCTATGGATCTTTTTTGCAACAGAATTAAATATCATCTCCCCCACAACGCTGACTCTCCGTCAACATTTGCTGGCTTGGTGGTATCGTTCAACTACCTCTTCGATCATTGGAGTTCTGAAAATAGTGATCCCGGGTATATTGGTTCACAATATTTGGCAGCAGTTACACTAGCCTAGTATATGGCGAGATGACGAGTTTCTCGCATGAAGCTCTCAGAAATGCAACAAATTTTGATATCTACATGTGGTTTCAAACATTGCATGGATCCAAACTAGCAGCAGGGCCACCCCTTTCTCTACCATGGATTCCCTATCTACGGCCGCCCCGTCTTAAAATTGTTAGATGGCTCACTCCACCACCTGGGAAATTTAAACTGAATGTTGATGCAGCGGTGGGCCGCCACTTTTCGGCTGGCGGGGTAATACTACGGGATCCATCGGGCACATGCGTCCGCACGATCTCCTTCCGATTACCTTCCTGCACACCATTGATGGCGGAAATTCAGGCTACCTTGTTCGGGCTCCTCTATTTCCTCCCATTATATCGCAAAATTGTTCTGGAGACTGACTGTGCTCAAATCACACTTCGATTACGTCAGCCACAACCAGTCTATGGCAACTATCATCTTTGCCTGCTACAGTCCCTAGTGAATACTCATCGGTTGGAGATCACACATGTCTACCGAGAGGCTAACATGGCGGCCCATTACCTAGCCCAGCATGCTATGACATCGCCGACTCCGAGCTATTTTACGGCTCGCAATCTGCCTCCAATGGTCCGGGCGGCTGTCACTTTGGATCTATCGATTCCAAACATACGCATTCATTAACTTTGGGCTTCCATATGGATTGGCATGCTACTCTATTTTCTGCCTGTATTTTGTTAAATACAGGCAGCCCCGGTACGTTTTCCCTATTATATTCTTGCATGGTACATTTCTGTCCACCTTCTGATGCGCTGGTTGTTTTCAACGCTGCATGGCAAACGACACAAACGGTTTTACTCATGATGACGTCGTCTCGCCTCACGGACGTCTTCCATAAGGATTGGCAGATTTACAACATCTCTGCCTGTACCCTCCTAGGTATAGGCAGACTCGGTGAGTCCCTGTTTCCTCATCTTCAATGTTTACTATCCTTTGAGGCGGTTTTATACACATATTGCGTCTTCCATATGGATTGGCTTACTATATTCACGCTGCCTGTATCCTGCTGGGTACAGGCAGGGTCGGTATGTTCATTTTTCCTTTACCAGCCACACGTTTATTACACATGATTTGTGGGTTTAATACGCTCTTCTTTTTTGGTGATGCATGGACGGAGCCACCTTTTGCTCAGCACAATCACGGACGGTTTTTCCCTGGACGCTCCTACTTAACACATGTTGGCGGACACCAGTTACGGATGGCACTAAGTTTCTTGATCACTGCAGCGATTCCTGCCTATCGGAGATGTTGCCAAGCATCTACTGTTTTTTGGCTTTTATCCATTTTAATTCTATGTAATATTATCATCATGCTTAGTTACTTTATCGGTAGCGCCTATCAGCTTTCCAATGATATAAATATGTACGCTTTTTCCTTCGTCAAGGTTTTATCCACAAGGGTGGTTTTACTTGACAAGGTTTTAATGCGGCATATCATATATTCACTGGAAGTTGATAATCGTTTAATGCGACTACACACTTTTATGTACTACGGTTTTCCTCCGCCATAAGTGAGGCCTATATTTAATAAAATGTTCTGTTTCAAAAAAAAAAATCTACGAACATGATTGCTAATATATGTGTTTTGGGGTGTGTAGGCCGAACCATTATGTGGAGTGGGAGGTGCGTGTATGTATATGTATGTATAAACACATGTATGAGCGTGGGCATGTATATGTATATACGTACATGTGAGTGATGGTTATTAGAACATCGATATCGTAATTTGATATGTGATCGTATTTGAGTATTTGTATATTTATATTGGATGTGATTGTAATTGATTGGACTGTATCTTTTGAAATAGTTTTGGAAAGTTGACATTTGAAATCGTATCGATATTTGAAAATTATCCTTTTATGCCCTCACCTTCGTTCTCAGACTCTGCGATCCCAAACTTTCCTTTGCAATTCCAAACTTCCGCCAACAGCTCCCACCCCCACTCTCTCACCCCAGCCGCACCCCCCAACCCCAGCGACACCCCCTCCTTCAGTCCCCCAGTCAACTGCATCCCTTGACCAGCCCCCCTCATCCTCGCCCTCTCCTCGACCACCACTAACACGGCAGCACGTGGCCATAGTCCATCACTACCGGCCACGCGCCGCCATAACCACGCCTCCAAACTGATTCGGTTATTCATAAATATATCAAAAGTGCAATCTTTCCATGCTATTCATACAAAAATAATACCATACATATATACGGATATACAATCATATACACATATAATCAAATAAACAGTCATCTATACAATCACAATTACTGATGCACGATCTCGGTTTCGTAACGAAATTTAGGATTGTACCGTTTTCATACAAAGGATGTTAAGGGGGCACCTACTTGGTAATTGATACTTGTTTGAAAGGTTGATCGTGTTGGTGGTGCTCCTCCCGAAACTGGCGGCTTAAAGCTTTGGAAGGAGAAGATCGTTCTTTTTTTCTGGAAGAAGGCGGCCGTTGTTTAGAATGGAGAGGGAGAGGAGTATTCACGTGATTAAATAGAAATTTGATTAGGGTTTAGAGAAAATTTTCTAATCAAATTAGGTTTAATAATTAATTAGGTCTTAATGACTCTTTTGCCCCTTCAAAAAAAATGGGATATAACATTCTCTCCTCCTTACAAAAAGTTTCGTCCTCGAAACTTGTACGTTACGTAATCAATAACTTAGTGTAGTCATGCATAATTCATTTACCTAGATCATGACTGAACTTAGTATCCTTGCGTATACCGATATGTTACCCATTTCACTCCCTCGATACAGGACTAAGTCCTCAAATCATTCAATGTGTACATATACAAAGTATCTTTAAATCCATTGTCCTCCGCCTGATAGATCGTAACCCATTTCTTCTATAGTTCTCGAATCAACCTTAAGGGTATTGTCACTATACTGGCTTCATAACTTAATCGTCGGTCTATGTCGTACTTATATATGCTATCATGAGCAAACCTCTAAAATCGGTTCCTAGGTTTAGGACAATCTTTAACTTAACGCCTTATTTACAAGACTCATCCCTGAAGTTGTATGTATTTTGCGGAATGCGTTGTACTCTAGTATGATTTAATTTAGTCATCACTAGCATCTCAAAAGATGATTTGGCCTTATATGGTTCAATCCTTAGTTAATTCTCTATAATTAGTGCTTACAAACTTCCACTTATACCACTTGACGTGTATCAATCAACTTATTGCAATCTACAATACTGGATTCTTAAACTTATCATATATGATTCATCCCCTAGATAATTAACCATACTAACATCCTTTGTGTATGCCAATATGGTAATCGTTACCCTTCCTTAACACAACCAAGACTTCAAAATCAGTTCTTATACACTCACGAACTAGCTCTATGATCATGCTCTTAATTTCTCAGAGATATTGTCAACAACCTAGTATATAAAAATATGTGTATGGACATATCTTTCTTCAAGTTAAAAGAAAAGTAGCCTACGTAGCTATAAGTTTGAATATAGCTTTAAGTATTTAAAATATTGAACCTTCTAATTTTTTGTAAACACAAAACTCAAAGAATCATATATTTGTTTTCGCAACGCAATATCCCAAATGATCATTTTAAAAACGATGATATAACTTGTTCGCAAGGCATTTGGTAAAATTGCGTTAAAAAAGTTGAAAACCTAAGTAAGGTAAGGGGTTTTTTTAAACGATTTGAATACGGTACCTTCCGTTAAAAAAGAATAGGTATATATTTTGAAAGCTATTTTTTTGGCTTCACAAAAGTTAAGTAAGTTCATCACAAGCGGATAAATAACTTCGAAAACATTAAAACGGTTAAACTGCTTGTGATATCGATAGTCGTCAAATTAAATTGATTTCGACTAAAATATATGTAACAAAACGGAAATTTGAAATATTGTGTAAGAAATATATATAAACACATCGTTTGCAATAACATCACTATTTTAAAATTTTTCCTCTTTTCAAAGTCGTCAAAAGAATTGAAATTCTTATTATGCTGATTTACGAGTATGGAAAAAGAATTAGTCTTGTAAAGTTTAATATACTATATAAACAAATGTGACTTAATGATTTTGAAGTCCCTGTAAAATATAGGCATAACTCGGTGTACATGCTTATACAAAATATCTATTTTCTAGAGAAATGATAGTCCAATATTTCGTATAATTTCTATAATTCATCCTTATTTTCAAAAGAACAATCCGTTTATGTATCGTTTCTTATAAGTCTAACATTCGCCTACTATGATAAAATCCCTATCTTAAATTGTCCAATCCTAGCATGTCACACTAAATATTTATCGACTTAAGGTGTTCTAATTCACCATGCTTCCGTGTGTCATACTGATCCACTGTATTTCTTTTCTTGGTTATTTGAACCGTTAACTATCCTAGTTAATCTCATCTGAACAAGCAACCACTACTGGTTCATGCTCACTCTATTTCAATTCAAGCCTACTAGATTCAAACCAAATCTTCCGATGTCAACACTTAACCCACAATTTTGTAATGATATAGTATTCCAAGGCACATACTATAGTCGATTCTCACATGTCGCTATTGTTCAATACCTCTAATAAGACTAATATCGTCGACCTATTTTGATTACCCTACATTCAACATCGTAACCCTAGACTATAAATTCCTTTGTACAATATCCTTAACTAAACTCTACTGATTATAACACTAATCATTATTTAGTTTCCATTATTCAACTATAAATCATCTCTTAGTATTTATCATACTACTATAATTCATTTCTTAGCAGCTATGGTCACAACTTAGACCTAAGCCTGCTCTGAAGTTACCGTCCAAGTTGGGATATGGACCCACTTTACTTTACCCTAATGGTACCGAGTACTATGTTGCAGTTATGGTAAGACAGCCCAAGTTACTGCATGACCCATTAATATGTCAACTAACGTTGGTAGTAGGGTATTCTAGTTAACATTGTAATTCATTCAAATCAATTATATAGTATTCAACTAGGGTTACTAAGATCATGTCTTAGAGAGTTATGATCAACCTTAGATAAAGGAGAATTGTATGTGATATCCTAGGTATATGTGTTTCAAAGCCGATCGACTTCTTAAGTTTAAGATCATAACTTATTTCTAGGATTATTTTTAGCATCGTCATTTCTAAAGTCTAAGATCACGTCTTATTTCCAAATCATAATTAGTACATAATCAACACTTATTACTAAATCAGTACTTATGTCTAAAGTCAACTCTTAATCGAGATCGTTACTTATGTCTAAGATTGTACTTATGTTTAGGATCATCGCTTATATTCAAATCATCACTTATGTCTAAGATTGTGACTTAGAGGCAAAATCGTAACTTCTTTTCTAATATCATGGTAAATTCTATATTTCCGCCATGGACCTAGAGCCACGCTCTGAAGATCGTACTGTCGGCACATAATACCTCTTGAACTCGTTCTAAAATTCGATCCAAGTGATCGGCAGTGTCAGTTGTGCTGTGCCACCACTCCTCTGCATCCACCTGTAGAAGAATCTCAAGTCCGAGTGCGGTGGTGATGGAGCCTGTGGCTGCTGATGTGTTGCGCCATAGCTTGGACCATGACAAATAATGCGTCGACCAGGGCCTGGGGAAGCACAATCTGCGGTGGGGCCCCATTCTTAGAGTGATTCACATTGTCGTTTCTACCATTCTCTTCTCGGCGGCATGTTTGTTATGACAAGGAAAATTTCAGTATTTTTTAGTTTTGGTCAAGGGCATTTCAGGAATTATATAAACTTAAGTCATAGAAGACAGTCAAATACAGATAAATAAAACGAAAATAGAACCCAACCTTGCCCCAATCCAATCATCACTTAGTCTAAATCAAACTTATTCTAAGGTCAAACTTAGTCTCATATCATAGCTTACATCTAGAATCAAACTTAGTCTAAGATCAAACTTACATCTATGATCAGAACTTAAATCTATAGTCATCTATTATGTCTAAGATCATTCCTTAATTCTACGTTTCCCGCAGTAGATATAGAGCCTCGGTCTCTGATATCACCAGTAGCGCCCCGTCCCGAACCCTAGGGTCAGAACCGGAACGCCCGCCGTATTCTGCTAAGGGATATACAAGGCGTCTGTACAAACATCCAGTCAAAAATAAATCAACTCAAAACCCTAACTCGAAAGTAAAATCCATAAACCATAAATATAAACATCCAGTCAAAAATCCCTTAAACGACATTGTAAAGTGCGTATGATGAAATCCCTAAGCTAAGTCCTCAAATTAAATAACAAATAAAATAAAACTTCCTCAATTCTTGATATCAGTCATCAGTCAGTCCCTAAGAGTTCCAACGTGCCCATTCAAAGTCCTCTCCAACCCATATGTAATCGTACCGTGAATCGTCTGCAATAAAACAAAACAAACGGTGTGAGCGACAAAAATGTCATTCAGTAGGTACCCTGCCTGCATCGGCCCTGTGAGATCATACATGCTAGTAGAGTAGTGAAATACATATAAGTATGGTAATACGAAAATAGACTGTCCACGTCTTCACAAATATGTATAACGGTCATAACTTCTTAAAACAATCAAAACACATAATCATGCAAAATCAGCGTGAAATACAATGTCACATATATGATGCATGATAAGCCTACATTCTCAGAAACATACATACTATCGTGCAATGCATGACCCCGGGACCTAACAGAACGGAACGGAACAGAACGGAACAGATATACGACTTAGGTCTCGCATATCCTAACAGAACAGAACAGGTATGCGACTTAGGTCTCTCATATCCTAACAGAACAGATATGCGACTTAGGTCTCGCATATCCTAAGAGAGCAGACATGCGACTTATGTCTCGCATACCCTAATGGAACAGAACAGATATGCTACTTAGGTCTCGCATACTTTAACAGAACAGAACAAATATGCGACTTAGGTCTCGCATACCTTAACAGAACAGAACAGATATGCGACTTAGGTCTCGCATACCCTAACGGAACAGAACAGAAAAGCGACTTAGGTCTTGCATACCTTAACAGAACGGAATAGATATGCGACTTAGGTCTTGCATACCCTAAGGGAACAGAACAGATATGCGACTTAGGTCTCGCATACCTTAATGGAATGTCGTGATGCATGAATGCACATAAATCACTTACGAAATTCTTCATTTTCTTTTCTTTTTCTTTTTCTTTTTCTTTTTTTCCTATACTCTCAATTCTTGCCCCCGTGAACTTCTTACCTTTTTCCTTTTCTTTATTCTTTTTCCTTTTCTTTATTTATCCTTTTATGCCCTCACCTTCGTTCTCAGACCCTACGATTCCAAACTTTCCTTTGCAATTCCAAACTTCCGCCAACAGCTCCCAACCCCACTCCCTCACCCCAGCCGCACCCCCACCCCCCAGCGACACCCCCCTCCTTCAGCCCCCAGTCAACTGCACCCCCTGACCAGCCCCCCCCTCATCCTCGCCCTCTCCTCGACCACCATTAACACGGCAGCACGTGGCCATAGTCCATCACTACCGGCCACGCCCTGTCATAACCACGCCTCCAAACTGATTCGGTTATTCATAAATACATCAAAAGTGCAATCTTTTCATGCTATTCATACAAAAATAATATCATACATATATACGGATATACAATCATATACACATATAATCAAATAAACAGTCATCTATGCAATCACAATTACTGATGTACGATCTCGGTTTCGTAAAGAAATTTAGGATTGTACCGTTTTCATACAAAGGATGTTAAGAGGGCACCTACTTGGTAATTGATACGCGTTTGAAAGGGTTGATCGGGTTGGTGGTGCTCCTCCCGAAACTGGCGGCTCAAAGCTTTGGAAGGAGAAGATCGTTCCTTTTTCTGGAAGAAGGCGGCCGTTGTTTAGAATGGAGAGGGAGAGGAGTATTCACGTGATTAAATAGAAATTTGATTAGGGTTTAGGAAAAATTTCCTAATCAATTTAGGTTTAATAATTAATTAGTCCTTAATTACCCTTTTGTCCCTTTAAAAAAATGGGATATAACACGTTGCCATCAGTGAGGCAACATCGACAATTTTATTGTTATTTTGTTCCACCGGCCCCATCAGCAAGCCACAGAAAAAAAAAGGTGCTGCACTTTTCTTTCCCTTCAAGCCGTGGTACCTTGGAGAGGAATAGAGCAATTTTGCTTCAAAAATCGAGCCCTAATGCAGTGTACGGTATAGTATATCAATCGAAGTAAGTAATCTCTCTATACTTGCTATGATTTGCAAAAATATATACATTATTTTGGTATAAACTCTGGATTATGCATTCGTATATGTGTTTGGATAGATTGTTGCCTACATATATCTGTGCGCCGTGTATTTATATATGATTGAAAACCATGGCTGTGATTAATATAAAATAATATATGAAAAGTGTGAAAATGGGTATAGCGACATTGAAAGCGATTATCGCATATTCTCAAATGTGTGAATTCTTTATGAATTTCCCCTATTAAACCGATGTGGGATTTTTGCTTTAATTGTGTATAAGACAATTAAAAAGAAAAAGAAAGGCCAAAGTTTGATATTTGAGGTGAACAGCTGTGATTTGCAATCAACAAAGGAATTATATTTCTTTATACTAATATGTGTTGTTAAGTAACATTGAACTTTTGGTAAATTAAAGTTGCTCTGGCCGAGGGGTTCTAAAGGGAAAAAAAGGAGAATTTGATTTTGAAACTATATTTTATGAATATATATATATATATAATTATGTTTGCCGTGGGGCATATGTACTTATTCTGACAAATTATATGTGATGCCGAATTTAGGTTAAGCACTGGCCTGCTTCTGAGAATGAGAAATCTTATTTCTTGTGATATTATATGTATATATTAAAAGACAAAGAATTAAAATTAAGTTTTATATATATTATGTGCATTTGTAACATTTGAACAAGAATGTTAAATTGGTGTGGGCCGATTTATTTCTTTGGTTGATGGAGGTTTGCATATTCGGCTAAGATTGTAATTTCAAGGCATGACTAATATTAGAATAATATATGCATATGTGGAAAGAAATAAAAAATGATTATGTATATATATTTATGTAAATTCTAGCTAGCGATGGAAAATTGGCCGAAAGTTCTATGCACTTTGATATTTGAGTTTTGGCCATTGTTCACTGATGGTGGGATTAATTTTACAAATTTCAGATACTTTGGTTTTATAAGATTTATAAGTAAATATATTTTTATGTGCAATTAGATAAGTGAAACAAAAGTTTGCTAAGTGGTCGAAAGTGTAATTTGTGAACATGTTATTTTCATAGCCGGCCAGTAAGTATATTGACAAATGATATATTAAAACGATACGTATATAGAGTAATATATATATTGTATTATTTTTTAATCGAAAGACAGGCGGTACCGTCAGGTGTTTTATTAATATAGCCCTCACTTATGGCGCAGGAATACCGTGGTTACATTTAAGAGCTTCTATCTATGGGAGACTCTCCCAATGTAAATGAAGATAGCTATACATGAGTCTATAATGTAAATTTTGCACGTAAATGAAGATAGCTATACATGAGTCTATAATGTAAATTATGCATGCAAATGATGTGTCTCGCATGTCCTCAGAAAGTCGTTGATGGCATACAGTACATGATACGTGCAAGAATTGACCTTTCTTTAACTCTAAAGCTCCTCCTCCAAATATGGTTTAGGCACAATAAAGATAGCTTCACCTTGCTTCCAAATAAGTTGAAGAAAACCTTTTGAACATAAGTCCTCCAATGAGTTCTACATAACCCAAGCAAGATACCTCCCTCTTGGATGTTTTCCTCCCCGGAATTAGACAACTCTCACAAGGATGCTCAAGCCTTGAAAGATTCTAGCCTTGATTTTGAATATGAACCAAGAAAACACACAAGAATTACTCTTGAAGAAGAAGAAATTTTCATTGAAGGTGTAGGATTACAAAGCTTCTCTTATGTGCCTTTTATAGGCAAAAAATATCACAAGACAACAAACTATCTTATAAATTGAAATAATGATTGAAAAGACTATACACTTCTAAAAACTATTCATGTAGGCTCCATAAAAACTAGTCTTGCAAGTCTTGAATGATGATTTTCAAAGTAGGTCCCTCAAGTACTATTCATGGAAGACTTTAAGCATTTGTCTTCATCTTGAAATCATTTCTGGATTGTGACTGATTTTTGGACATCTTCCAATCCGAATTGGTCCTTGATCTTTCTTGGAGAATTGTAGCCAATTGAGTGTAGAAAATAAGCATATAAAGTTCTTTGCATTTAGCCCAGCCATTGAGGAGATACATCCAAATTACTGAAGGTATGTCACAGAATTCGGTAGAAACAGTACTTCCATTTGCATGCTCTTTTTGAATGCCAAGACGACCGAGTTTGAAAACGTAGAAAGCATGAAAGTTGTAGAACTCTGTCTTAGCTTTCTAATACATCCTGAAACTCTTAATTTGGCCTTGTGGTTGGAGAGATACATCAATTCTACCAAAACGGGTCCTGCAGAAACTCACAATCTGAGATGGGCCTAAACTAATACAACATAAACATTTAAAAAAAAACAAAATAAAGAACACATTCTATACTAATGATATTTTACAATGGTTCTAAAATTTCTTACAAATCATGTTGTAGGTTCAATAAGGTAAACCCAATGTATAAGTTCCCTTGGTTCATCTTGCACATGTTTAAATAGGAAGGCCCCACTTCATGCATTAGTTTCTTAGTTTTACTTCTTGTTAGGGGTCCTTGATCTTGCATTTTTGTAAAATTATGTGCATTCTCATTATCTTGGCATGTATCAGAGTTATGGACCTCATCATTCCCCCTTCTTCAAAAGGATTCGACCTCGAATCTAAATCATCACCAAAAGGAGTAAGATCAGCAACGTTAAAAGTATGAGAAATTGAACCATACTTACTCTCCGGAAGGTCAAGAATGTAAGCATTATCTCCAACCTTTTGAAGTACTTTGAAAGGGTCATCTCCTCTTGGCATGAGTTTAGATTTCCTTTCTCTAGGAAACCTTTCTTTCCTTAAATGCAGCCAAACAAAATCATCTGGTTCAAATAAAACCTCCTTGCGTCCTTTGTTAGCTTGTTTTGCATACTGTTTATTTTTTCTTCTCAAGTTGTAGCTTAACCTTAGCATGAAATTTCTTAATCAGTTCAGCCTTATTCTTACCATCAATACTTGCACGTTCATGAACAGGAATAGGCACAAGATCAAGTGGAGACAAAGCATTGAAACCATATACAACTTCAAATGGTGAATGAGTGGTGCCACTGTGAACACTTCTATTATAAGCAAATTCAATATATGGCAAGCAATTTTCCCAATTCTTAAGGTTCTCCTGAATTATAGCACGCAATAATTGAGACAAAGTTCTATTCACAACTTCAATTTGGCCATCTGTTTGGGGGTGAGCAGTAGTAGAAAATAAGAGTTTTGTTCCAAGTTTACCCCACAACACACGCCAAAAGTGACTTAAGAACTTAGCATCTCTATCACTAACAATGGTTCTAGGCATGCCATGTAGACGTACAACTTCCTAAAAGAAGAAGTTTGCAACGTGAGATGCATCATCAACCTTTTTAGAAGCTATGAAGTGTGCCATTTTAGAAAATCTATCAACGACGACAAACACACTATCACTTCCATTTTTTGATCTAGGTAATCCAAAGACAAAGTCCATAGATATATCAATCCAAGGTGACATAGGGACAGGTAATGGGGTGTACAAACTATGTTGATGTGATGTAGATTTAGCTTTCTTGCAAGTTATACAACTTCCACAAACCTTCTCTACATCAACTCTCATATGAGGCCAGAAGAAACGTTCCTTTAACATCTCTAATGTCTTAAAGATGCCAAAGTGACCCATTAAACCTCCACTATGTGCTTCTTTGACAAGTATCTCTCTGACAGAACACTTAGGTATGCACAATTTTCTTTCTTTAAACAAATATCCATCATGTAAATAATACTTACCAAATGGAGAATCGGCACATGCATCAAATATTGACTGAAAGTCAGGATCAGATGTATACAATTCCTTGATGCACTCAAGTACATTTTATTAAAGTTATATTAGTGCGTCTTTACTTAAATTCTTTTAAGATAGACGCTATATAATTATACAAGTGGATGTCATAAAGCATGTGAAATGACCATCTTGCCCCCCAAAGCTTAGGAATTTCGGCCACAAGACATTGAGGAGCCTTAGAATATTTCCCTTATTATAAGAAGATTAACCTAAATGGTCTTCATTAAAAGAAAACCTAAAATCATATACAAGAAATTAGATAATATAAATAATGGTATAATTATATAAGTATGGATGTGAAAAATGTAAAAGGACAAAAATGCCCTCCCCAAGGCTCCAAGAATTTGGCGAAGACCCAAGGGATGGCTCTAGAACTCTCTCCATTATTCTAGTCCATTTCTACTATTTAAAATATTTACTTAGATTATACTTAAATAATGAAAATAAAGCAAGCATGCAAAAAGGAAAATAATAAAATAATAAAAAGGAAGCAAGCATGGGAGGCAAAAGCTACTCCTTCACAAGATCTAGGCCACTTTCTCATTTTTCATGAAACCCTTGTCTCCCTCCCCTTCCATGTGCCGGCTCCCTCCCCCTTCACACCATTAAGTCCTCTTTAAATTAGCTAGAAGCTTCCATCCATCTCTACCTTGTACACTCTCAAGAAGTCCCCAAGCAAGAATACTTAGACTATCTTCATCACCTTCAACCCCTACCACACGGCCCTTGGAGCTAGGAGATTCAACACTACTTCCATTTTCAAGCTCAAAGAAGCAACTAGGTAAGTCACATTCCAAGCTCTTAAGTGAGTTCTTCTATTTTAAAGAATGAAGCTCACATGAATTCCTTTTTCCTCTCCAAAACCGTGACCTCCTTGGTCACTAGGAACAAGCTTTTCAAGCTTCTAAGTGGTGCAAGCCTCTTGATAGTTTGAGTTCCTTTCAAACTCCATTCAAATCCTCATCTTGGTAAGTAAATCTAACATCAAGTTAGCTCTATTTTTCATTTAAAATGGTAGCTAACATTTTTCCCTTCCACCTCCCTCAAAACCGTATGTTTCATGGAGGTAGTGGAGGAAACTTCAACCTATTTCATCCAAGATCCAAGCTAAGAGAAGGTTTTATCTTGAAGAGGCAGGTATACTCTAGACTCTCATTACTTATTTAAGGAGTTAATGGCTTGAATGACTAGTTATTATTAAGATATAAATTTTAGTTGAAGCTACTAAGTGTTAAGCAAAAGATCTTAGTGGTTCCTTAAGAAAAATGACTTGCTTGTGAGTAATACTTCTAAAGATGAGTTCTTTGACTACATGCAATGTGATATGAGGGCTGTTTTAGGATGATGTATGGCCTAGCAAATTGATTCTTGGCAAAGAATAGATTTTGTGTTAAGCATGAGGAGTATGAAATGGCGGTGGGCTATATGTGATTTTACAAAGTTGTTTTGGCATGCTTGAATGATTTGTTACATAAGTATATTTGTACTCATATTGAAAGGTGACATGACTCCTTTTTGGCACAAGAAAACGGGATGTTAGGGAAGCTAGGTGATGAATGCTATGTGTGAGTTACAAACTATTTTGGGGTAAATACATATGTGACTTAGCAAAAGTTATGAAATCTGGAATATTCATGTTAAATGGATGTATTTAGTGGCTAATAAGTTATTTTATAAGAATAAGGTTAGTTGGTAAACAATTAACATGAAAGAGTGGCAAAAGACAAAGCTACTGGAACAGGACAGTTTTACGTGGCATATTGTGTGACCTAAAAAGGGACCTTAGGAACGTGAAAATGAGCTGAGTTTTGGTATAATGATATCCTTGTATGTTTATTAAGTCTGTGAGTTAGAATTTTGGTAAAATTACTTATGGATTTGCCACAATAAAATTTTTAGTAAAACTGGTCACTCCAGAATCGTCATGTGACCAATTTTGGGAAAATAATTGAATGACCCCCCCTTTAAAGTTATTGAATTGCTCTGGAATTTTTATGGTAATTACTTAGGATATAGATGAGCATGTCCATATAAATTAATCAACTTGGAATTCTTGTTTTGATGGGTAACTGCAGAATTGAACTAGGCATTACAAATCTGGAAAACAGGACAGAATTATGGGATAAGTTAGGAGGCCTTAGTCTTGTGGATTTGGGCATGTATAAACGGTTTGGGCCCATGCATATCTCTCCTTGATGTGTTTACTATGTTTTCAGGTGTTGGCCCAAATTAATTAAGATTTTATGGTCTTGGAAATTAAGGAAAAGATGGGTATTGTACTGCTGGATTCAGCAGTACACTTTTGAGCAATTTAATGATTTAAGGGCCTTACTCATCTTGAAATGTCACGAAAACTTTATGGCATGTAGATAGGACCCCATTATTCATGTGTAAGGCAATGATTATAAAAATGGGCCTGATTTGTTATATTGGAGGACTCATAAACAGAACGTAAACTCTGGAAAATTTCCTGCTCATGGGAATTATGTATATGTAATGCTCTATGTAATTTTAAGATGATTTATGCCACGACTTTCATCGCATTTCATCCCATGTATCACGCATTGCATCATGAATCTGATTTTCTAAGTTTTTCTGTGTGCAAGTAAGCCCTTTTCAAGTAAGCAAGTTTTCGATATGCACGAAAGTTAATTGTGGTCCCATGTTTTCCAAAAGAAATATTTTATGATTTCCTTGCGGGCTAAGCATGCATATAACCCGACTCCAGACCCGGGGTTTATAGGTCTGATGACATGATAAGTTCTGGACCCGTTCTGGACCCGGGGTTAATTAGTCTGATGATATGTTCTGGACCCGATCCAAGCCTGGGGTTAATTGGCCTGATGATATGTTCTGGACCCGTCCCAGAACCATGGTTAATTGGTCTGATGACATGTTCTGGACCCATTCAGATCCGGGGTTAATTGATCTGACACTCTGTTTTCTGATACATTGCTTTATGGGACCAAATGATGATTTTGACACGACAAGACATCATGCATTGCATCTTGCATATTTCATGTGCACTTTGCATGTTAAAAACGGTTAAGTTAGGAGGAAATCTGATATTGTCAGTATGGTTACTTAAATTATTTCTAGGCTATATATTCAAGCAGATCAAGGATTAAAGGTCAGGTATTAATTAACATTTGAGGTACTTTAGGGTTTTTCCATTCATGTTATGATTCTTTATTTATTTCATGGTAGTTTATTGTATGCTTGCTGGGTGATTTTTATCACTCATACCTTTATTTTTCTCCAGAGCCAATGAATGCTAAAGTTGAGTGGATCAAGGATGAGCCGAGAGTGCCGTACCCGTAGTCAAGGAGTCAGGAGGAGACCATGCTTAAGGACTTTTGTGCTGGTATGACGTTTGTACTATGAACTATGTTGGACTTTTGGGATTTCAGTTTATCTTGTTTGTTGGACTACTGCTTGGGGACTTAATATTCCGGAATGCATGTTTATTTTAAAGTTTTAATTCTGCCTAAATTTTACTGCCATGTTAAATGTTAGCATGGGAGTCCATGACTTAAGTGATGGATTTTTGCATGTTACGCATGACGCTTTGTACTCTCCTTAGTGAAGTACGGCGGGTGCACCGTATTTGGACAAGGTCCGGTGCAGGGCGCTATAGGTGGTATCAGAGCCCAGGCTCTAGATTTCGGGCAGAACGTAGAACTAAGTTATAATTAAAGAATCTAAGTTTGATCTTAGACCTAAGTCATGATCTTAGAAGAGTGATGGCCTTAGACTAGGACCACTTAGACCGGGTTTAGGATATAATGTACTAATTAATCCTGCCTTATTAAATCCGGATCTCTAACGTAAGATGTGTCTTTTCTCTCCCTCATTTAAAATTTTTGTAAATTATGACCTTTAGCCAAAATAATTTGGTTTTATCCTAACATTTGTGGAAATTTTAACACTCCGAAGTGCAGATAGTGCGACCTCGTGGCAGACCTCCTAGGGCTCGACTAGCTGCTCAGGAGCCCGTTCCTCCTCAGCCACAAGGCCCCGTTCCTCTGCCACCGGTTCAGGTCCCGCCACCACCACCGCAGGACCAGAATCCTCCTGTTCAGAATAATCCACCACCGCAGGCACCTGTTCCTCTGGTTATTCCTGATGTTAATGCCTTTCAGGCCTTTTGCCAGGTGGTCACACAGATAGGTCAGGGCCTAATCCAACAGAATGCTCCACCCCACCCACGTGAGCCTATGAGAGAGACACAATATTACTTCGAGAAGTTGAAGATGGCTAATGTACCACCGTTTGAGGGAAAGCCAGATCCGGACATAGAGGAGAAGTGGTTGGATGAAGTCGAGAATTGTTTCGAGCTATTTCAAGCCCCTGACGAGATGAAAGCCCAAGCCATAAGGCCCTTTCTGATAAGTGTGGCAAATCAATGGTGGAAGACTAATTTACACCCCTTGCCAAGACCAATTGCCTGAAAGAAATTTCTGCAAGAGTTCCACAAGTTCTACATCCCTCCGTCAGTGAAGTTACAAAAGAGGCTCGAATTTGAATCACTGAAGCAAGTGCCCGGTATGGCGGTAGCAGAGTATGCTAATAAGTTCATTGCATTGGGGAGATTTCAGCCTATCACTATGAATGATGAAGAGACAAAAATGCTGAAATTTGAAAGAGGGCTGAATCCGAGAATCAGATCATGGTTAGTGAATGCAAACCCTGCAAATTTTGGAGCTCTTCTGGACGCCTGTTATAGGATTAAGAGAGATATTATCCGCCGAGACGATGTGGGACAGAAAAGAGAAAGACAAGTGACTGGAAATGAGAAATTCAGAAAAGTAGCCAAGAAGAATTTCAAAGGATATGTTCGTCAAGGATGATCACAGGGTCAGAATCAACGCCGCCAGCAGAACCAAAATAATCAGCAAAAGAATCAAGCTCCACCCCAGCAGCCAGCTATACCAGTATGCCCTCAGTGCCAGAAAAGACACATGGGTGAGTGTCGATGGAAGACTGGACAATGTTTGGGATGCGGCAAGGATAGTCACCTGATTAGGGATTGCCCAGACAGAGGAGCGCAGCAACAGCAGCAACAGCTAAAGAACCAGCGGCCATGTGCAAATGCAAGGGTGCACGTCATGACTGATGCGGATGTTGAGGAGACGGCAGACGTAGTGACTGGTAAGATCTAAAGTTTTATGCCTTAAGTATGTTTTTATCATGCACGCCTATACTGTTGCTTAGTTAAATAGGCATGATTCAGGAACTATCTTAGTATGTAGCATACCTGCGAATGTATTGTTCGACAATGGCGCCAGCCGCTCATTTATCTCCAGGAAGTTTGCTAAGAATATCGATCATAACTTAGTCCGACTAGAATCACCCTATAGAGTGCAAGCAGCCAGCGATCAAGTGCTTGTCTCTCATCATATCTTCAGAAATTGCGTGTTCAAGTTCGATGATCAGCGGTTTGAAGCCGATTTGATCTCCATACCTATGAGTGATTTTGATGTGATCCTTGGAATGGATTGGCTCTCAAAGAACCATGCTCAAATTGATTGCCAGAGTAGGCAAGTTATGATCAAGGATCCCACTCGAAATGAAGTATCATTCCAAGGAGGGGCCAAGTTAAAGAAACCATCAAAGAATGTCTATGTTAATGCGGCTCGTACCAGCCAAGCATTGAAGAATGGCCATGAAGGATTCTTTGTTTACATCCTAGGTGCTGAGCAAGTGAGTCCCACCCTTGCTCAAGTTCCGATTGTTAATGAATACCCTGATGTTTTCCCAGATGAATGACCTGGGTTACCTTCCGATCGCGAAATTGCCTTCAAAATAAACCTTGTTTCAGGAGCTGAACCCATATCAAAGGCTCCATATCGGATGGCACCTGCAGAACTGAAAGAGCTAAAGGAGCAGTTACATGATCTGTTAGAGAATAAGCTCATCCGCCCCAGCGTTTCACCTTAGGGTGCTCCTGTGTTATTCGTGAAGAAGAAAGATGGAAGTATACGTTTATGCATTGATTACCATGAACTTAACAAAATCACCATAAAGAATAAGTACCCATTGCCCCGGAACGACGACTTATTTGATTAACTCAGGGTACGTAACTAACAAGTTTTAGTTCAACTAAGGTTTAAATTTTCCAAAACCCTATCTAAAGAATCTTATTGCAGGGATCTCGAGTTTTCAGTAAGATTGACCTGCGATCTGGATATTTCCAATTGAAGATTAAGGCTGAAGACGTTCCTAAGACTGCTTTCAAGACACGCTATGGACACTACGAATTTTTGGTCATGCCCTTTGGTTTGACCAACGCTCCTGCCGCCTTTATGGATCTCATGAATTGAGTTTTTCAGGATCAGTTGGACAAGTTCGTAGTGGTCTTCATAGACGATCTATTGATCTATTCACCAGATGAGGAAACTCATGCAGCCCATTTGAGGACGGTTCTGAATATTTTAAGAGAAAGACGGTTGTACGCGAAATTTAGCAAATGCGAGTTTTGGCTGCATAGTGTATCCTTCCTCGGCCATGTTATATCAGAAGATGGGATTTCAGTAGATCCCAAGAAAATCGAGGCCATTACAGAATGGCCCAGGCCAACTAATGTTACAAAGGTGAGAAGCTTCCTTGGACTGGTGGGGTATTATCGGAAGTTTGTTGAAGGATTCTCCAGGATAGCGTCCCCCTCACCAGATTGACACAAAAGAAAACCAAGTTCGAGTGGAATGCCGATTGTGAAAGGAGCTTCTCGGAGTTAAAAGCAAAATTGACATCCGCCCCTATCTTGGCTTAGCCCACTCCTGGCGAGAAATATGTGATGTACAGTGATGCTTCAAAGAACGGGCTCGGATGTGTCCTTATGTAGAAGGATAGAGTGATAGCTTATGCATCCCGACAATTGAAGCCATTCGAGCAAAACTACCCCATTCATGATCTTGAGCTTGCCGCAGTGGTTTTCGCATTAAAGATATGGAGGCATTACTTGTATGGTGAAAAATGTGAGATTTTTACGGATCACAAAAGCCTAAAATATCTTTTTACACAAAAGGAACTGAATATGTGGCAACACAGATGGCTCGAGTTGATTAAAGATTATGATCTCTCTATTCAGTACCACCCTGGGAAAGCCAATAAAGTTGTTGATGCGTTGAGTCAAAATACAAGCCACCCACGTCAACCGTCTCTTCAGCGGGATATGGAAGAATTTGGCCTTGAAGAAGTTGATTCCATGGACGAGGTACTCGCTAAATTAGTTCTTATCCCTTCACTGATTGATAAGATCAAGGAGGTTCAAGGAAATGATGAAGCCTTGAGGAAGATCAAGGAAAAGGATAAAAGATAAGCCACAAAATGATTTTGAAGTTCGTGGCGATGACAGTTTATGGTACCGAGAACGGTTATGTGTAATTGAGAACAAGTAAATTAAAGATGAAGTCTTGATGGAAGCCCACAATTCACGCTTATCTATACACCCTGGAGCTAACAAGATGTATCAGGACCTCAAGCAAAGGTTTTGGTGGCACGGCATGAAGGACCAAATAGCCGAATTTGTTGAGCGATGCTTTGTTTGTCAAAGAGTACAAGCTGAGCTCTAAAGACCTGTCGGGTTACTACAACCTTTAGAAGTTCCAGAATGGAAATGGGACCACGTCACCATGGATTTCATGACCGATCTACCCAGGACTAAGTATGGAAATGATGCTATATTGGTCGTCGTGGACCGTCTGACCAAGTTTGCTCACTTTATGGCCATGTCGATTAAGGCATCTATGGAGAAGTTAGCCTCTATGTACATTGACTAGATTGTCTGCTTGCATGGTGTGCCCATAAGTATCCTTTGTGATCGTGATCCCCGTTTTACCTCGAGATTTTGGACAGCCTTTCAAAAGGCAATAGGCACTAAGATTAGGATGAGTTTCGCTTTTCATCCTCAGACTGATGGCCAATCAGAAAGGACAATTCAAACCCTTGAAGACATGCTTCGTCCTTGCATTCTCGACTTTGGAGGAAGCTGGGATAAGAGTCTTAAGCTGGTTGAGTTTTCTTATAATAACAGCTTCCACAGATCTATCGGGATGGCACCTTATGAAGCGTTGTATGGGCGAAAGTGTCGGTCCCCAGTCTACTGGGATGAAATTGGAGACAAGATATATGCGGGACCTGACCTTGTAGAGCAAACACGAGGAAAATTAGAGATTGTTCGACAAAGATTGAAAGCAGCACAAGATAGAAGTAAGATATGGGCTGATGAAAGACGGATACCCTTGGAGTTTCAAGAAGGGGAGAAAGTTTTCTTAAAGGTCTCTCCATCTAAAGGGATCAAGAGATTTGGCATAAAAGGGAAGTTGAGCCCAAGATTCATTGGACCGTATGAAGTTCTAGAAAGAGTCGATGAAGTTGCATATCGCTTGGCGTTGCCCCCATCACTGTCCTAGTTACATGATGTGTTCCATGTCTCCCAACTTCGCCGGTATATTTATAATCCAAGTCACATCCTTGAGGATCAGCATCTGAAGGTTGAAGAAGATGCATCTTATATAGAGGAGCCTCTAAAGATCGTTGATTGGAAAGAGAAGAAGTTGAGAAAGAGATCCATACCTATGGTCAAGGTTCAGTGGAAATACCATTCTAGAGAAGAAGCCACATGGGAAACTGAGGAAGACATGAAAAATAGATACCCCCATCTTTTTGACTAGTTCCCTTAAGTTTCGAGGACGAAACTTATGTTAAGGGGGGGAGGATGTTGTACCCCAACTGTACTGTACTTGAAACAATGATGATGTGGCATAATGAAATATTAATTTTTCCAAGTATATTTTATTAAAGTTATATTAGTGCGTCTTTACTTAAATTCTTTTAAGATAGACGCTATATAATTATACAAGTGGATGTCATAAAGTATGTGAAATGACCATCTTGCCCCCTCCCAAAGCTTAGGAATTTCGGCCACAAGACATTGAGGAGCCTTAGAATATTTTCCTTATTATAAGAAGACTAACCTAAATGGTCTTCATTAAAAACAAACCTAAAATCATATACAAGAAATTAGATAATATAAATAACGGTATAATTATATAAGTATGTATGTGAAAAATGTAAAAGGACAAAAATGCCCTCCCCAAGCCTCCAAGAATTCGGCCAAGACCCAAGGGATGGCTCTAGAATCCTCTCCATTATTCTAGTCCATTTCTACTATTTAAAATATTTACTTAGATTATAATTAAATAATAAAAATAAAGCAAGCATGCAAAAAGAGAAATAATAAAATAATAAAAAGGAAGCAAGCATGGGAGGTAAAAGCTACTCCTTCACAAGATCTAGGCCACTTTCTCATTTTTCATGAAACCCTTGTCTCCCTCCCCTTCCATGCGCCTGCTCCCTCCCCCTTCACACCATTAAGTCCTCTTTAAATTAGCTAGAAGCTTCCATCCATCTCTACCTTGTACACTCTCAAGAAGTCCCCAAGCAAGAATACTTAAACTCTCTTCATCACCTTCAACCCCCCTACCACACGGCCCTTGGAACTAGGAGATTCAACACTACTTCCATTTTCAAGCTCAAAGAAGCAACTAGGTAAGTCACATTCCAAGCCCTTAAGTGAATTCTTCTATTTTAAAGAATGAAGCTCACATGAATTCCTTTTTCCTCTCTAAAATCGTGACCTCCTTGGTCACTAGGAACAAGCTTTTCAAGCTTCTAAGTGGTGCAAGCCTCTTGATAGTTTGAGTTCTTTTCAAACTCCATTCAAATCCTCATCTTGGTAAGTAAATCTAACATCAAGTTAGCTCTATTTTTCATTTAAAATGGTATCTAACATTTTTCCCTTCCTCCTCCCTCAAAACCGTATGTTTCATGGAGGTAATGGAGGAAACTTCAACCTATTTCATCCAAGATCTAAGCTAAGAGAAGGTTTTAGTTTGAATAGACAAGTATACTCTAGACTCTCATGACTTATTTAATGAGTTAATGGCTTGAATGATTAGTTATTATTAAGATATGAATTTTAGTTGAAGCTACTAAGTGTTAAGCAAAAGATCTTAGTGGTTCCTTAAGAAAAATGACTTGCTTGTGAATAATACTTCTAAAGATGAGTTCTTTGACTACATGCAATATGATATGAGGGCTGTTTTAGGATGATGTATGGCCTAGCAAATTGATTCTTGGCAAAGAATAGATTTTGTGTTAAGCATGAGGAGTATGAAATGGCGGGTGGGCTATATGTGATTTTACAAAGTTGTTTTGGCATGCTTGAATGATTTGTTACATAAGTATATTTGTACTCATATTGAAAGGTGACATGACTCCTTTTTGGCACAAGAAAATGGGCTGTTAGGGTAGCTAGGTGATGCATGCATTAGTTGTACCAAGGGTAGACGTTATAAAATGCAAAATGAGCAAGAGTGATGAATGCTATGTGTGAGTTACAAACTGTTTTGGGGTAATACATATGTGACTTAAAAAAAGTTATGAAATATGGAATATTCATGTTAAAGGTGTGTATTTAGTGGCTAATAAGTTATTTTATAAGAATAAGGTTAGTTGGTAAACAATTAACATGAAAGAGTGGCGAAAGACAAAACTACTAGAATAGGACAGTTTTATGTGGCGTATTGTGTGACCTGAAAATAGACCTTAGGAACGTGCAAATGATCTGATTTTTGGTAGAATGCTAGCCTTTTATGTTTATTAAGTATGTGAGTTAGAATTTTGGTAAAAGGACTTATGGATTTGCCACAATAAAATGTTTCGTAAAACTAGTCACTCCAGAATCAGCATGTGACCAATTTTGGAAAAATAATTAAATGACCCCTTTAAAGTTATTGAATTGCTCTGGAATTTTTATGGTAATTACTTAGGACATAGATGATCATGTCCATGTAAAATTATCAACTTGGAATTATTGTTTTGATGGGTAACTACGGAATTGAAGTTGGCATTACAAATCTGGAAAACAGGACAGAATTATGGGATAAGTTAAGAGGCCTTAGTCTTGTGGATTTGGGCATGTATAAACGGTTTGGGCCCATGCACTCGCTCCTTCATGTGTTTACTATATTTTCATGTGTTGGTCCAAATTAATTAAGATTTTATGGTCTTGAAAATTAAGGAAAAGATGGGTACTGTACTGCTGGATTCAGCAGTACACTTTTGAGCAATTTAATGATTTAAGGGCCTTACTCATCTCGAAATGTCACGAAAACTTTATAGCATGTAGATAGGACCCCATTATTCATGTGTAAGGCAAAAGGTTTTAAAAATGGGCCTGATTTGTTATATTGGAGGACTCATGGACAGAACGTAAATTCTGGAAAATTTCCAGCTCATGGGAATTATGTCTATGTCATGTTCTATGTAATGTTAAGATGATTTATATCACGACTTGCATTGCATTTTTCCCATGTATCACGCATGATCATGTGCATCATGAATCTGATTTTCTAAGTTTTTTTGTGTGCAAGTAAGCCCTTTTCAAGTAAGCAAGTTTTCGATATGCACGAAAGTTATTGTGGTCTCATGTTTTCCAAAAGAAATGCTTTATGATTTCCTTGCCGGCTAAGCATGCATATAACCCGACTCCAGACCCGGGGTTAATAGGTCAGATGACCTGATAAGTTCTGGACCCGGGGTTAATTGGTCTGATGATATCTTCTGGACCCGATCCAGGCCCAGGGTTAATCGGCCTGATGATATGTTCTGGACCCGTCCCAGACCCGGGGTTAATTTGTCTGATCATGTTCTGGACCCGTTCAGATCCGGGGTTAATTGATCTGACACTCTGTTTTCTGATACGTTGCTTTATGGGACCAAATGATGATTTTGACACGACATGACATCATGCATTGCATCTTGCATATTTCATGTGCACTTTGCACGTTAAAAACGGTTAAGTTAGGAGGAAATCTGATATTGTCAGTATGGTATTACTTAAATTATGTCTAGGCAATATCTTCAAGCAGATCAAGGATTAAAGGTCAGGTATGAATTAACATTTGAGGTACTTTGGGGCTTTTCCATTCATGTTATTATTCTTTATTTATTTCATGGTAGTTTATTGTATGCTTGCTGGGTGATTTTTATCGCTCATACCTTTATTTTTCCCCAGAGCCAGTGAATGCTAAAGTTGAGTGGATCGAGGATGAGCCGAGAGTGCCATACCCGTAGTCAAGGAGTCAGGAGGAGACCATGCTTAAGGACTTTTGTGCTGATATGACGTTTGTACTATGAACTATGTTGGGCTTTTGGGATTTCAGTTTATCTTGTTTGTTGGACTACTGTTCGTGGACTTAATATTCCAGAATGCATGTTTATTTTAAAGTTTTAATTTTGCCTAGTTTTACTGCCATGTTAAATGTTAGCATGGTAGTCCATGACTTAAGTGATGGATTTTTGCATGTTACGCATGACGCGTTGTACTCTCCTTAGTGAAGTACGGCGGGTGCACCGTATTCGGACAAGGTCCGGTGCGGGACGCTATACGAAATGAAATAGCGCCCACACAGAAACCAACGTGATCACGTAAAAAAGCTCCTCCTGCAGCATATTGCCTGCCAACCGCTGCATCCACATTTAACTTTAATTGACCCGAAGGGGGAGATAACCAGCGAACCACCTGCGGACGTGGCGGACAAATTTGCGGCAAAAAACGAAGCTGTTGTAACGTGCATATCCCAATGGCCAGGTTTGTGCCATCCATCGTTTTACCCCACATAAAAATATCAGAATGTATTGAAGCCCGAAGGGATGCCGCTGAAAAGCTACCATATCCCCATAGACTAACGATGCGTAAGTGCGCCATATATTGTGAACGATAATTGCCAGAACCACAACTTTAAGCACCCCAAATAGAGAGGATAACGTAGAGCGATACCACCAAGATAATAGATTTTTCCAAAGCTTCATTGATGCCGGGGAAACACAGTGCAACTCCGATGCATAAAACTCCCATACATGTCGAATACACTCACAATACAAAAAAACATGATCCACCGTTGCTGAGGCATGTTTGCAAAACGGGCATTGCGTAGGTCTAGCAGTATTATAATTACCAATGTAGTCCTCAAAAGGTAAAGCAGAATGATAAATACGCCACAAAAACGTTTTGATGATAGGAAAATGATGCTTAATCCAAATAAACTGTGCTGAAAGAAGTGTAGGCCGCTGTGTGCGACAAAGATCATATGCAGTGTGCAGTGAAAACTCTCCATTAGCGGTAGGTGTCCAACTAATAGTCGTCCCCTGCCCTACTGTTTGGGTAATACATAAAGCATGAATCCTACAAATGATATTCCAAACAGGTGAATCAGGTAGTCTAGGTCAGTAATCACCACAGTTTCCGTATTTAGCGTGCATGTATTGACTCCAGAGTGTGTTGTTTTGTTGATAAGACCACCAAATGCGACAGTAGTAAGCCTCCTGCAGCAATCGAAGATCTCGAATGCCCAAACCTCCTTCATCACAAGGCGTAGTGACAGTGGACCATGCAACCCAATGATGTCGCCGTCCCCAATAAAATGTAGACATTTTCCGTTCTATAATTTTAATCACCGATTTTGGCAATCCGCCTACAGCAATAACATGCAATGGGAGGGCCGAAATAACTGCACGAATTAAAACAAGTCTACCTGCCGAAAAAAGTAGCCGATTATGCCATCCATTTAGACGAGCATCAATATGCTCTAGTAAAGAAACACAGTATCTGGAGCGACGTATGCCTTTGTGTAGAAAAGAGCCAAGATATCAAAAATGGCAAGCTAGATGATCGCATATGCAGGATATCCTCAAAACATCGTCGTTCATATGGCGATGTGTTTGCGGAGGGATTGAAGCTACTCTTATGAAAATTTACCTTTTGACCAGAGGTTGTTTCATATGTTGTTAAGAATGATTGAAACCGCCGCAAATTCCAGCTTGATCCTCGTAAAAAGACTAACAGATCATCCGCATATGCCAAGTGTGTAATATGAAAAGGAATCCGACCCAGACGTAGTGGCTGCAGTACTTTAGAAGCCACTAATGTGTTTAAACCTCTGCTGAACCCTTCAGATGACAGAATAAAAAGCAAAAGGGATAAAGGGTCACCTTGTTTGACACCCCTGTCTGGCCGAAAAGTGTGAGAAGACTGACCATTAATCAATACTGCTAAGCTCGTAGAGCTCAAATGATTCATTATAATCCGAGTGAAAAAGTCTGAAAAGCCAAAACGGCGTAGCAATAACTCCAGGTACTCCCAACTGACACTGTCAAAGGCTTTCATCATATCCAACTTTAGGCATAATTGAGATCCTCCCTTATCAAGCATATGAACCATCTCCCTCGCCAGTAATACCTGCGTGGAGATATTTTGGCCCTGCGTAAAGCCTGTCTGCTCCGGAGAAATTAGTTTAGGAAGCAACATATTCAATCGGGTAGCAATTATTATCGTACAAACTTTACTCAGAAAATTTGTAAGACAAATAGGGTGGAAATCGCTAAATGTACTCGGAGATACAGTCTTTGGAATCAACGTGATTAATGCACTAGCCACCACCGATGGCTGAGGTACGCCAAGAAAAAACTCTTGCACTGCTATAACAACATCTGTGTGAATAACAGGCCAACATGAACGGAAAAAGTTACCACTAAATCCATCTGGCCCTGTGGCACTATGAGGGTCTAAATGCCAAACCGCCTCCTTTACTTCATTCGCCTGTGGTAACTGCGTAAGCATGACATTGTCATCAGCCGTAATCAGTGAAGGTATATGTCTAAGAATCTCGTCATAATTGCTTGTAGATTCCTTGGCAAATAATGAAGTATAGAAAGAAACTGCTTCATTCAGTATATATGTAGGAGAGGTACATCGATCACCAGCGGACGTGCAAATCTGCTGTATACGTAGCTGCGCACGTTGACCTTTAACAATGGAATGGAAATACCGCATGTTAGCATCACCTTCCTGCATCCATCTAACCCGTGCTTTTTGTTTCCAGAACTGCATCTCGTATTTAGAGACGCGAATATACTCAGCCCATAAACCTTCTGCTCTGCGTAAGGAAGCTTCAGCTTGTGCTAAGTTGGAGAAAATGTTGCCAAAAATTTCCTTATTCCAACGTTGAATATCCTTCTTCAAACGTAATAATTTCGAATAAAACTGCGACATATGAACAACAAAGGTGTGTGATCCGAAGAAACCCGAGGTAAGTGAGTAAGTTGCATGTCTTCAAAAGCATCATGAAAGGATGACTTCGTGAATAACCAATCTAACCGACGGCGAACTCTACCGAGGCCCCTCCCGTCCATCCATGTAAATCTAGAACCATGAAATGGGAGAGCCATCAAAGAACAGGATTCGACACAATCATTAAAGTCTTGTAACACCGTAAGAGAGGGATGTGAACGTCCATTGTGGTCCTCTAAAGATCGAAAAGTATTAAAATCACCTCCTATCATCCATGGCAAGATTGAAGTCCGCGAAAAATCACATAATGATTTCCACAGCGGATGACGTAATGCCGAAGTGTGTTTAGCATAGACTACCGAGAAAGCAAAGGCCAGCTGCAGTGGAACAAATACAAAATTGAGATGAACAACCTGGTCCTCATCCTGAGTTGCTACTAACCGAAAAATCGAATCACGCCAAAACACCCATATGCGCTCTGGTTGAGAAGAGTAAGACTGTGAGAATCCTAGGTCCAAACCAAACCTAACAAGACGAGATGGAGAATGTTTGGGTTCAATAATAGCAAGTAAATTTAACTGATTTTCACGTATCAAATGATGCAACCTAGGTAAAGAGGCACGAATGCCTCTTTTATTCCAAATTAAAACATTCATTGAGAAAGGGTGGTATCACTTCCCTGAGAGACCCGTGATGCACTACGTGTTAAGATTGTGGAGGGTGGCAATCGTGGCAAGTCCTTTCGCGCACACCGTCGTCTGCGTGGAACTACTGGTATAAAACCGGCATCCGTGGATGGTTCCTCCAAACGTGATATGAGGACATCCTCCGAGGATGGAGGAAACAACTGCATCTTTTGGACAACTTCGTCTGGAACAGCCGACAACTCTGGCTGCTGATCATCAGCATGCAACTCTGTATCTGAGGAATGACCAGAGTCACAGTGATCTGTATTATCCTGTTGTGGATGGAACTCAGCATCTGCACCTAACCTATCAATGTCTTGCTCTCTGCTAGGTTCAGGCGGATCAACCGCAGGTGGCTCTTCATCTGAAGGATCCTGCTGATCATGATGAAACTGCTGATCATGATGAGCATCAGATAAAACTGTAGGTGGTTTCTTTATAGGAGTCCACCTCTTTGCCTGTGGGGGTGGGGGTGGCAGGGGCGGCACAAAAGATGCAGCTATAGTAGGACATAATCCCGTTGCATGGCCAAGTCGACGACATGATGTACAAAATAAAGGCAAATCCTCATAAACCACAGATTGCAGAATGATTCTGCTCTTAGCCTGCAAATATATTTTTTGTGGCAACTCTTGAGACACATCAACTTCAACACACACTCTATCCACAGACGGTCACAAACCATCAACTGTGACAACATCCAACTTAATGGGAGTGCCTATAGGACGAACAATCTCAAAGAGAGCTTCACGTCGATGGAGATGAATCAGAAGTCCTGGGAAAGCAACCCACACCGGAACAATCGGGACATCGGCGGCTGGTTCAAAATCTACCGTCTGTTTTGTAATACGCATGTGACAACTAGAAACATGCCATGATCTACGATAAAAGCAGCGCAAATAATCGGATTCATTGCGAAAATTCAATAGGATGTGCGTTTGATCAATGAGCGTGATCCGTAAATCGTGATGAAAGCTGATCTTTTCAAAAACCTCACGTATAACTTTCAATAGAGGACGGCCATGCCAGAATGTACCAACCAGAGAATACTTGAATGGCGCAGCAAGAGCATCAATCTCAGTATCCGAAAATGAAATCATGGGAAGGCCTTTGTATCGCGATACCGCCTTAGGCGATATGGAAATTGGTTCAGTCGTCGCAACGCCGGAAAACACAGCCACAAAAGACGGTGGCTGTGTAGCAGTCATCGCACAATATGATGCAAAAGGCGGATCTTTATTGTCGCTGATGGCTTGCGGAAGCAGAATTGGTGCCGGTGAAGACAGAAAACGTACGGGATGCAGCGGCGACGGCGACCACCGATTAGACACCTACGATCGCCAGAGCCATCTCCTTGGATTTATATAAGTTATATGTATATATATGCTACATATTTACGTGTACGTATATACGTGTATATGCACATGTATGGCTGTGGACATATACATGGGTATACATACATGGCTGAGATGGAGATGTATTTGTTATTTTGGACTATCGGGATTATTTGTTTGGAATTATTTGATAATTGAATGGTAATTTGGTAATTTTGACAAATTTGACATTTTGGCTCATTTTGGAATTTAGAGTAACTTTGGTACTTGGAAAATAATTTTGAAAGTTGCATTTGCAATTTTTTGGAAATTCACCCTCACAAGGGAAATATATCGGTAAGCCAAGCTGATTCCTATTTTGGTTATCGAGCGCTGTAGATGTAACTACCTCGTCAGGGACAGGGTTTCTGTATGCCTATTTGGATTGCTGCAGATATAACTGTAGAGAAAAGGGGGTTTGAGTGATTTCAAAATATATGATTTAAATGTGCATAAAAACATGCATGACATAAATGTGCATGATATATTGCATATAACTTGCCTTATATAGTTCATATATAATGTTGCCGTACTAACAAGCCATGATGCATTAAACCTTACATCAAATGGCAAATATTTGTTGTGTTTGTACTATTTTCAGGTGCCACCATTAATGAATTAAATTAGTTCATTAAGTGAAGTACTTAGTTAATTAAACTAAGTAGTTCATTAAAGGAAGCTACATTTGAACAAGACACAAAGGCAACAAGACTAAGAAATGAAAGTCTCCTTCTCCTCATTTACCACACATATACACGCACATATATATATAAATGTATATATTTTAAGATTTTTTGAAAAAGGCACATACACATGTATTCCAACGCACTACCGACATATCCCGATCACGTGTACAAACTAAAGAAGGCACTCGTTTTGCTACTTTCCTTTTAGAAAATGATTTTAAACGAGGTACTATAGATAGTACATTATTTTTGAAACAAGATAAATCGGATTTACTTATTATTCAAATCTACGTTGATGACATTAATTTCCGTTCTACATCACATAAACTTGTTGAAGATTTTGAAAATTGCATGAAATCCGAATTTGAAATGTCTATGGTTGGTGAACTTAACTATTTTCTTGGCTTGCAGATTAAGCAAACGAGTAAAGACATTCACATAAGTCAAGCTAAATATGTAAATGACATGATTAAAAAGTTTAACTTTGAAAAATTTGAAACCATCCCCCACCCTTATGAGTGTCACTACTAAATTGGATAAAGATGAACATGGTAAAGATTTTGATAATGCCTTATATAGGTCTATGATTGGTTCTTTGCTATATCTTACTACTAGTAGGTCTGATATCATGTTCAGTGTATGCATGTGTGCACGTTTTCAAAGTCAACCTAAGGTGTCTCATTATAATGCGGTAAAAAGGACATTCCGCTATATTAAACACACGCCCACCTTAGGCATTTGGTACGATAAAGATTCCGAATTTAATTTACATGCTTATATTGATGCAGATTACGGTGGCTGTAAAATAGATAGGAAGAGCACGAGTGGCACTTGCCAATTTATAGGAAACTCACACATTTCATGGTTTTCCAAAAAGCAAGCAAGCGTTGCTTTGTCCACTACTGAGGCTGAGTACATGGCACTTAGCCTTTGCTGCACACAGTTGTTATGGATAAAACAACAACTCTCGGACTTTGGAATTACCGTAAATAAAATTCCTATATATTGTGATAGTATGAGTGCAATTAACCTGTCTAAAAACCCCATGTTACACTCTAAGGCCAAGCATATAGAAGTATGCTACCACTTTCTTCGTGATCATGTAAATAATGGTAATATTGTCATAGATCACGTACGCACAGAGGCACAAGTAGCGGATATTTTCACTAAAGCCTTAAATCAAGCCACGTACGAATCTCTTCTTTCTAAATTAGGCATGATTTCTGCTGATGTGATTTGATTTGATTCTCTTTCCTTATTTACAGGCATATTTTCATTTGCTTTCCAAAATAAAGGGGGAGAGAAAGCATGATTTAAGGGGAGAGAGATACTGATTGCATAAATCAAGGGGGAGCGGATTTGAAATTTAAAATTCAAATTTTGAATTTATGCATATTGAAGGGGGAACGATAGGATTTAAATCATGAGTATAGGTTATTTTGAAAATCATCAAAAGGAGGAGATTGTAGATAAAAGGGGTTTTGAGTGATTTCAAAATATATGATTTAAATGTGCATAAAAACGTGCATGACATAAATGTGCATGATATATTGCATATAACTTGCCTTATATAGTTCATATATAATGTCGCCGTACTAACAAGCCATGAAGCGTTAAAGCTTACATCAAATGGCAAACATTTGTTGTGTTTGTACTATTTTCAGGTGCCACCATTAATGAACTAAATTAGTTCATTAAGTGAAGTACTTAGTTAATTAAACTAAGTAGTTCATTAAAGGAAGCTACATTTGAACAAGGCACAAAGGCAACAAGACTAAGAAAGGAAAGTCTCCTTCTCCTCATTTACCACACATATACACGCACATATATATATATAAATGTATATATTTTCAGATTTTTTTAAAAAGGCACATACACATATATTCCAACGTACTACTGACACGTTATATATTTTACGTACGTATGTTAACGTCACACCACCATACTTAACTCATTTATGAGTATATTCAGGTCTTATATCATATGATATAAGTCATGGTGATGACAAATTAAATACGACACGTTAAAAGGTTCTAAACCAAAAATTGTCGTACCAGGCGAATACCGAAATTTCGCCAACGTGTCACGTACTTGCCATAAATAGATGGCCAGCCCCTACACCTCAAAAATCTTTATAATTTTCGTGGGTATGATGATGGTCACAGCCATAAAATCATTCCATGTTGACACACACAAATCATCCCACATTAAGGCCGAATTGTGGAGATTCCAGTTTCGATTTTGTCATATGTAAATGGCGCCACTTTAGACCAACCAAGTGCTGAATATTAAAGTTTATATTATGTATATTATGTGTAACATAATATACATAACATGTGCAAAAAGTTGGAATTTAATTAGAGAAAAATCGGGTAATCGATAAACATCGAAAATAGGTTTTCTACGTACACAACACATGGAACGTTTTTGGCACATCATACGACATGTATCTAGACACTTTTTACATATGTCATACATCTTAAAGTGTTCTAAAAAATTAAATTAAGGGCTGATTGGAATATACCATGTGTGTATTATTAAATGTGCACTATTTTACAAAGTTTGCAAAAATAAAATTCAGCACATGTATATACATATCACACACGCCTATACAGCTGAGATGGAGCATATGTGGAGCCTTGTTGGCATATTGATTGGTCAAGAATCAATCACACAATGTTGGTGATTTAAAGAAAGAAGATACAAAAGGTAATGTTTCAAATTTTCTCTCATTTGAAACACATGCTGAAAATTTCAGCTTGTACACAAAGAGCTGCCGATTTTCACCATTGATGAGCATATATTTTGTGTCTTGAAACATGTGATTAATTGGAAGAAAAATTGAAAGTAATTTGAATAAGATATGAATTCATAAATTGTGATATTTTGAATATCACACATGCTGAAAATTTCAGCATGTGTGTGAATGCGTCTTGGCCAAAATATTGGCCATGTTAGTGTCCAATTTCATTTCCAAGATTGATAAGAATATTGTCTACTAATTGGTGATTTATTTTAAGAGAAAAATCAAAGAGAATTTGGTAGTAATTTGAATAAAAGAACCATGTATCACATGCTGAAATTTCAGCATGTCAAGTTCTACTAATGGCCGATTTTCTCACCTTGTTTGGAGAAATATTATCTTGCTTGATTTGGGTGATAATCTTATGAGTTATGGCAACTATTTTATGTTGATTTTGACACATGTTTTTAGTGGAATTTTTAGATTTTCCAAGTCATCAAATGATGACAACATTCAACCTATCAATGAGTGCCAAGTAAGCAAAAGTTAAATGATCATCCAATGAAGAGGTGCCAAGTAAGCAAGAGCATGTCACAATGATGCAACATATTCTCCCAAGGACTTAGAAGATAATTTTCAAGAGGAGAAGGACTCCAAGGGGGGACGGCCAACATGTTAAAAAGGAAAGGAGAAGAGCAAAACAAGAACAAGAACAAGTCTTGCAAATCAAGTGATCAAAAATGCCTATAGTCTTCTTCTTCTACACTCTTTTTCTTTCTTCTTTCTAAAAGCCTATTGTACTTACATTCATATTCTTGAATAGGGTTGTCTTAGACCACCACACATTCTTTATCTTTCTAAAAGATTGATCAAGGTGTGATCAATCTTCAATCTTGCAAGGTGGTGGTGTTCGTGCATATTGTATTCATCATGCAAGGTTTGTAAAGGGTTGGAGTTGGTGTGTAACTCCATCAACCCTGTGGTAAAGTGTATTTGTGTTGTGTGATTAGTGTGAACCGAGGAAGGTGTTCCTCGAAGACTGGAGTAGGTTGTTTATAACCGAACCAGTATAAAATTTTTGGTGTCATTTACTTTCAGCACTTATATTCTGTTTCAGCACTGTTTACTCTTTTTGATTACGTTCATAAAAATAGTAAACGTTTTTCAAAAATTACGAAACTTTGCAGAATAATAGCCACACGTCTTAAGGTTAATTTGGCACAAGTTTCAACCCTTTTGGACAAGTATAAGTCAATCTAACATCCAAAGTTCTGAGACTAGTGCAGTCTGATTTTCAGGCTTGCAAAGGTTGAGACTTTGAGTGTATTTGACTAATTTTCCAAAAGAATTTTTTAAAACTGTTTCAACCTATTTAAATACAACATATAAGGGATTAGTGGTTAAAATTTCAGAGAAATTGGAGTTACGTACAAATAGGAATAAATTTTTCAAAACAGTCTACCATTTCTGGCAGATTCACGCAATCTGACCACCAACGATTTTTGAAGGGGTTAAAGGTTGAATTTAAATCTGAAATTTTTAGGAGACACTCATAACATCTGAGGCTAATCTCTCTCAAAATTTCAGAATTTTTGAAGACCTACAACCAAGTTTTAAAAACGTTTTAAAACTGGTCGTGAAAACAGAAACTGTTTTCAGAAGTTGAGTTCTTGAGTCAAAACAATTTTAAAAACCACACTTTACGCACCAACTATTCAACCCCCTCTTTTAGTGGTGCCTTGCAGATCCTACAATAACTACCTCGTCAGTGACAGGGCTTCTGTATGCATATTTTAAGCCTGAGCATAACTACCTAATCTGGGACAGGGTACAAAGGCATATATTTGGTGCTATAGACGTAACGACCTAGTCTGGGGCAGGGTGTCTATAGTATATTTGAATTTTGGAGGAATCAATTCGTAAGTCTTACGGTATAAGTCACTTGTAGGGAGAGTATTATAGCCATTGCATTGTTTTGGACCGTTTTGGCCGGATTTAGGATATTTTGGACCGAGTTGGACTCGGATTTGGATTTTGGACTTTGGACTGACTAAATCGGATTCGGAAACTTTGGACGTTTGGACTTTGGAAATTTTGGGCCTTTGCCTTTGGACATTTTGACATTGCATATTTGAAAATTGCATCATCGATTTTGGATTTGGACTAACCCCTAAATGGACTTTGTTACATACTTTATTAGACTTTGTTACATACTTTGTTGTGTCTATTTGCTCTATTTGCTCTATTTGCTTTTGGATGTTAGGGGCAGAATTGTAAATTTACTTGGGAAGAGAAGCATGATATTAGTATATGTTGATAGATATTTTTATCACACTTGCTTCTCTGTATATGATCCCATGATAAGTATAGTGGGATTGCTTATTGGGCGACTTGTCGCTCATATCACTCCCTCCCTATTTTTTTCAAATGATCATGAGCTCGAGTGGGTTTACGTAGAGGATGATCTAGAGCAAGAGAATTGATTGATCGTGACTATTGAGGATTTTCTGAGGAGTTAGAGACAGTTAGATTTTTTGTTTAGCTTTAGACAGTTCAGACTTAGTCATTTATTCGTTTTGATTATTTCGACATTGGATTAGGTTTGACCTAGACTTTTGGCATTCATTTATGATATTGATAATTTCAAGGATTTTATTTTGACTTCCGCTGACGTGAATACGTTTTTGACTTTGACGCTTTGTATTTTCCTTAGCGAAATACAACGGGTGAGTCGTTTCGAGTACTATGGCTCGGGACGGGTCGCTACACAACCCCTTGGTCGCTGCTCCAAAAGGAAAAAAGAAACCAAATCTTGCCGATTTCAACTCCGATTATCGTATGGTATGGTATAAATGAGATAAAGGCAAGTATCCTACCTATATTTGCTATGTTTTTGCAAATCTTATGGCTATACGTTCGTAATAAAACCAGATCATGCATCATGTATTTGTGGTTGCATAATTGGTTGATCTTTTAAGTATGTATGTGTTGTAAGTATCCGAATAGTATCTATTATGAATATGTGAAATCCATAATTATATTTTCGTATCAAATGATGGAATATACATAAGTATATCTGATTGTATAAATTGGTGTATATATATATGTGTGTGTGTGGCGAATTGTATATATATGTGTGTGTGTGTTGAAATTACCGTTGGGAATTATACATAAACAGCGGCCAGTTTTTCTTGTATGGCATAATAACCATCTTTTATGCCTTGAACAATAATAAGAATACCTTCTGTAACAAAATAAATGTTACACCATAGGAATCCATAACTTGTACAATATAAAGTTCTCGAGAATTAATTGTTAGAAATTTATCATATATAGATAGCCCACCATATAATAATATGACATAACACAAATGTAGATTGTATATGGCGAAAGAAAAATCTTGCCAAAATAAATAAACAAATAGATAACTAAATTTTTTTGTATAGATAAATAAATATTTATATATATATATATATATATATATATATATATATATATAATATTGATGATGACGTGGCTGAATAGTTGACAAGGCAATAACCCCTACAATATACTCATACTATTACATTTTGCTTAACTTCAAAGAGGATTAATTACTAGTCACGGATTATAAAATTTGCAAACTTATATGTCCTACATCCCAATTAAAGCAAAGAAACAAATATAAGGAAAATTATCTATTTTTGGGGCAGTGTCAATTTCGGCCTTCAGGGAAGAATAACATATGAAACATGTACGATTTCAATTGGGTCTAATAATATGAATATATAAATATATGTATTTTTTCTTGGAAGGGCAGGCGGTACTGTCTGGGATTTTATTTATATATATAGCCCTCACTTATGGCGGAGGAATACCGTGGTTACATAGAAGCCCTATATCAACGGGAGACTCTCCCAAAAAGGAAAAATAATGTAAACACATGAGTCTATAAATAATTGTTCAAGAAATGAAAACAAACTAGATAATTGTAATGAGTCATATCTTGGTTGGAGTAATCGGGCTTGTGATAGATGGCTTGCAGTGACTTGAAATTCGCGATGATAGGCTCTCCATGCAGCGTATAGATCCAGGAAAATGGTTAGACACGATATCCTCGTGATATGTAAAATCAAGTAGAGAAAGGAATAAGTGACGTCACCTTGGCCAAATCGACCAAGGTAACCAGCCGATGTAATGAGCCAACCCATATGGGAGACATCCGAGTTATGTACATCCAGATAATTACAGCTCTGAAAACAAGCAAGGAAACAGTTAGTGGCAGTAATATGTAAATATAAAAAAGAACAATACCGAAGAAATATATGCGTACCCATGTTGCCCGTTGCCAAATAGACTACGGGCAACGTGTGAATGTCGAAGCCAACCCATATGGGAGACAACAGCCTGTGATAGCAGTCATGGAAGGCATGGTCCATTATGTATGTCCGAGCCAGGCTGTCGAAATGTCGGAAGTGTTGCATCCGCTATGATGACTCCTCTGAGGCATGATGGCAAGGAACCCGCCGAGTCATATGACGTGAAGCTCTGAGTAGAGAGGGCAAGCTACACCAATAAATGAGCAGGCATATTTGTTTCTCCAGGTGTATGTACAATGAATAAAGACAATGAAAGCAGCAAGGTGCGCAGTCTATCTAAGTTAGGAGCGAGTAAACAGACAGGCGACGCTGTAAGACAAAGTAACTCAACACAATCAACATCTACTATGAAATCCCCATAGCGTGGAAGATAATAAAGAATGGCAAGTAGAGCGGCTTGAGCTTCTACGCTCAAGGGCATATCCAGACGCAAAGGGAAGAATATCCCATGTATAAACGTCCCAAAGGAATCCCGGATAAGTGCGCCTCCACTGGCATGTTTCCGTCCAACTGCTGCATCTGTATTAAGTTTCAGACGTCCAGTCGGCGAGGTTGCCCAAAGCAATAACCGTGGCCGAAGAGATTGTAATGGGAGCAAAAGATGGGCTGTGACCAAATGGGGCAGCGTAGCAGCTATCTGTATACCAGACATGCTGGACGCCCAAGTATATAAATCAAGTCGAATAAAGCATATAAGCAAGCGAGGAGACCATGATTGTTCATCAAATAGAATTGAGGCACACATTTTCCAAGTATTACAAAGTATGACCCCTGGGAAGATTGTTTGCATGGCACCCCAAAAATTTGATGAAGTCGAACACCATATGTAGAGTAGATAGGAACGCCATGAGCCAGATGAAAACGGAAGGATATCCAGTAAAGCGGTGAAATAAGACCATAGCATGCCCACCTTTGGACAAGCAAAAAAGAGATGCAAAGTAGTGGCATTATCAGTGCGGCAAAATGGGCAGAAAGATGGCATAATCGTCATAAACGTCGTAGATTATCCGGTAGAGGCAGTGCTCCATGATAGAATCGCATAAGAATAGCTGAATAGCTGGCTTTTGTGTACGATAGCAAATGTAATCACATAAGAGGAGTGTCGATCACGACAGTCGTATGATAGAGTAAGCTACTCATAATGTAAATGCCCTTGACGGAGTCGGCTAGATAGGAACGGAGGCATTGGAAGTTATGTCCGAACAGAAAGAGTGTGAAGCACATATGCGCTTCCAGCCTAGAGAGTCATATATTCGCGGCTGGAAATCCCCCGAGCACTATATCGCACACGCATATATTGACCCCATAAAGAGTCACTGCAATATAAAGGTGTCAAATCTTACAGGAGTAAGCAGTCTGTATGGAGGTCAAGTGACGAACTCCTAATCCCCCTTCTTGTGTAAGCAAACAAATATTCCTCCAAGAGAGCCAATGATGTCAGCCTGGTCCCCAAAAGAACCGCAAAAATTGAGTCTCTAGAGCAAGGATAACGCTCTTCGGAATCCGTGTGCTTGCCATTAGATGCACCAGTAGGGAAGATAAAACGGATTTAATCAGTACCACTCTGCCTGCTATACCTAAAAGACGCTGCTACCAACCTTGTAATCTCATGTCTACATAGGATAGAAGGTCCACATAGTGAGATGTACATGTAATACCCTTGTATAAATAAGATCCCAGGTATTTGATGGGTAAAGATGATTGGCGCATATTTAATAGGCCAAGAAAATCGTATCATCGGTGATTGGCGATTGAGGAAGAAAACACCACTGTGCTTTTGTGATAAGTAATGTTCTGCCCTGATGCCTGCTCATATGTAGTTAAGAAACTTTATACATGTGTCAAATTTCTTCTATCTGCAGCTACAAAAAGAAGAAGATCATCACCATATGATAAATGTGAAATTTGGAGTGGAAGGCATCCCATAGAAAATGGACGGGTATAGCCATGCTGCACGTGAGAATGGAGTGCCTGAGTAAAAATTTCTGCTACTACAATAAATAGAAATAGTGATAGTAGATCACCCTGCTTTATCCCTCGTGTTGGCTGAAACAAACCACTGGAGACTCCATTAATAAGAATCAAAAAAATGTGTTGCTGAGGTGATCATGGACTAATTTGATAAAGGTAGCCGAGAAACCAAATCTGGCATGTACCAAATGTAAAAAGCTCCAGTTTACCTGATCAAATGCTTTCGCGAGATCCAATATAATCAGACTGTTTGCTGAACGAGAAGAATGATCGAGCAAATAGATCATTTCGTTTGCAAGTAATACATGTTCTGCAATGCCTTTACCTTTTTGGAAACCCGCTTGCTCTGGTGAGATAATGAGAGGCAGTAATGCGCTTAAGCGAGTAGCTAGGATGCGGGTCTGAATTTTGCTCAAGAAGGCACATAAAGCTATCGGCCGATAATCTGCAAAAGTTGTTTGAGTGGTACCTTTAGGGAGTAAAACAATCATAGTGTGCGGGTAAGGGAAATCCCAAAAAGAACTCCTGCACCGCTTTATAGACGTCAGTACAGATATTGTTCCAGCATGTACAATAAAAGCATCCATTGTAGCCATCCGGACCAGCTGCACTTTGAGGATCAAGAGCCCAGACTGTCTGCTTCACCTCTTCCTTGGTGGGCATAGCCGTTAAGAATGTGTTATGATCGGCCGTGATAATGAGAGGAATCGTGTCGTGTAGGGATGGATGATTTTGTGTAGGTTGAGCCGTGAACATGTCTATGTTGAGAAAAAGGGGTTTGAGTGATTTCAAAATGCATGATTTAAATAACGTGTACTAAAGAAATGCATGACATGTTCTATGACATGACACGTTTTTGCATGAAACCTGCCTTATATAGTTCATATATAATGTTGTCGTACTAACGAGCCATGAAGCTTTAAAGCTTACATCAAATGGCAAGCATTTGTTGTGTTTGAACTATTTTCAGGTGCCATCATTAATAAACTAAACTAGTTCATTAAGTGAAGTATTTAAATAAACTAAGTAGTTCATTAAAGGAAGCCATATTTGGAAAAGGCACAAAGGCAACAAGTCGAAAAAAGGAAAGTTCTCCACTCCCTCCTACACGCCATTATACATATATATATATATATATATACATACATACATATATATATATTCAGATTTTTTATAAAAAGGCACATACACATATATTCCAACGTACTACCGACACGTTATATATTTTACGTACGTATGTTAACGTCACACCACTATATTTAACTCATATTTATGAGTATATTCAGGTCTTATATCATATGATATAAGTCATGGTGATGACAAATTTATTACGACACGTTAAAAGGTTCTAAACCGAAAAATTGTCGTATCGGGTGGATACCGAAACTTCGCCAACGTATCACGTACTTGCCATATATAGATGGCCAGCCCCTACACTTCAAAAATGGCCACAAATTTCGTGGCTTACATGGTATATACAGCCATAAAATCATTCCATGTTGGCACACACAAATCACCCCAAATTAAGGCCAAATTGTGGAGATTCCAAATTTAATTTTTGTCACATGATTAGGCGCCACTTTAATAAGCCCTAAGTGCTGAATATTAAAGTTTAATTTCAGCATGTGGAGAATAGTGGTGGCCGAATTTTTGCTTGGAAATGTTGACAAATTATCTGGCAAAATGTATAGAATTTATTATGTGACTTATGGCAACATTTTTATGGCTAATTGGCACATGTTTTAAGTGATATTTTTCAGATTTATCTAGTCATCAAATGATGACAACTTTCATCCAATCAATGAGTGCCAAGTAATCAAAGGCTTAATGATCATCCAATGAGAAGTTGCCAAGTAAGCAAGGAAATGTCACAATGATGCAATATACTCTTCCAAGGATTTAGTAGGTAATTTTCAAGAGGAAGACCAAGCTATAGGGGGCGGCCAACTTGATAAAAAGGAAAGAAGAGAGCAAACAAAAGACAACACAAGTCTTGCAAATTTCAAAGATCAAAACGCATACATCTCCTTCTTCTTTCTACACTTCTTTTTTTCTTCTCTCTAAAACCTATTGTATTAATATTCATACATCTTGAATAGGCTTCTTACATACCACCATATACTCTTTATTGTTGTAAAAGATTGATCAAGGTGTGATCAATCTTGCACTCGCAAAGTGGTGGTGTTCGTGATCATTGTAGTCACATACAAGGTTTGTAAAGGGTTGGAGTTGGTGTGTAACTCCATCAACCCTGTGTGGTAAGGTTTATTTGTGTTTTGTGATTAGTGCTAACCGAGGACGGTGTCCTCGAAGACTGGAGTAGGTTGTTTTGACCGAACCAGTATAAAATTCCTTGTGTTCTTTACTTTCAGCATTTACTTTCAGTTTCCAGCACAGTGCATCATTTTCATCACGTTATTAAAAATAGTAAACGAATTTCAAAAATCACAAAACTTTCATGAAACATAGCCACACGCTTTAAGGTTCGTTTGCCGCAAGTTTCAAACCTTTTGGACAAGTATAAGTCATCCAAACGTCTAAAGTTCTGAGACTAGTGCAGTCTGATTTTCAGGCTTGCAAAGGTTGAGACTTTGAACGTATTTGACTAACTTACCAAAAGAATTTTTCAAAACTGTTTCAACCCAATTAAATACACCTAATAAGGGGTTATTAATTAAATTTTCAGAGCATTTGAAGTTACGGTTTAATTGGAATAAAGTTTTCAAATCAGACTACCGTTTCTGGCAGATTTGCATAATCTGACCACCAACGATTTTTAAAGGTGTTAGAGGTTGAATTTTAATCTGAAATTTTTAGGAGATACTCAAAACATCTGAGACTAAGATCTCTCCAAATTTCAGAATTTTTGAAGACCTGTACCCTAGTTTTCAAAACGTTTTAAAATAGGTCCTGAAAACAAAAACTGTTTTCAGAAGTTGGGTTTTTGGTTTAAAACTATTTTAAAAACCACATTTTCCGTACCCACTATTCAACCCCCCCCCCCCTTCTAGTTGTGCCTTGAAGGTCCTACAGTTTATATAGAAATCAACTACAGCCTGCTGAATTGTTTGTTGAGTACCATCTGGCCGATGTATCTGGTGTATATATTGTTGTCGATGCCGATCACGAACAATTGCATGACAATATGCCGTATCAGTCTCACCTTCTTTCAGCCATTTGACATGGGCCTTTTGCTGCCAGTATGCCGACTCTTGAGCACAAGCAAGCTGAAAATCTGCCTGAGCAGCATGGTAGGCTTGCCGATTTTCCTCAGTGGGGGAATTATCATAGGCCAACTCAATATGCTGCACTAATGACTCGGTATACTCCACCTTTTTAAAGATATTGCCAAAAACTTCTTTATTCCAAGTGGATAAATCATTCTTGAGTAAGTGGAGTTTATGACAGAAGCCCCGTATACCACCTATAGTAGGATATGTCTCCCATTGCTGTCTAGTAAAAGTGAGAAACTGGGTGTGGGAAGTCCATACCGAGAGAAAAACGAAACTGTCTATATGATGCAGTCAAAGTGGATAGACAGTGTAATAATAGAGGATAGTGATTCAAAGTGACCCGACTCAAATGGTTGAGTTTAACCTGTGAAAACAAGTCATAGAATGGAGCATTACAGAAGACCCAGTCCAGGCGACGACGTACTTGACCCAGCCCACGACCTCCAAGCCACGTATAATGGGTTCCCAAATGCGGAATAAGATGCCACGACAAAGAATCAACTCACATTAAAGTCCTCCAATGAGATAGAGATGGTCTACCAAGTCCCTGATAATCTTCCAATGAAAGGAAAGTGTTAAAATCACCTGATATCAGCCAAGGAGTCAGCATCTCAGTCCCAAATGATATAAGATCCGTCCATAGCCGGCGGTGGTCCATTACTGTATCCCGACCATAAACGCAAGAGTTCCAATAACTGACATTAGATGCAGTTATACGCATACAAAAATGAGAGACCTGCTCCTTTATTTGAACATCCTACAAGTCTAAAACATCACTTCGCCAGAAACACCAGACACGATCATCATATACCGAAAGAGAAGATGTAAAACCAAGTTGAATTTGAGCATGTTGTATACGAGAATGAGGTTGTTGCAGTTCTATATTAACAAGAAAAGCCACTGAATATTGATGCAATAGCAAACGTAATCTAGGTAGAGAGGTTCTTAAGCCTCTAAGATTCCAAGTTAGGATATGCATTAAGATGTGTTAACGCAGGAGCTTGAAGCCCGAGCAGAACTGCGGGTAACAACTTGACGTGGTGGCTTCGATACCTGGGATGTTGGTCGACGGTGTCGCTTTTTGATATGTACCACAAAACCGTGATCATCAGTAGTGGGTGGCTGGAGCATCTACTGAAACAAGGTCTCATCCGATGGCGGAGGAGCAAAGTGCGCCATACGCCGCGCAATGTTATCCGATGCAACTTGATAAGTGGAACGAAGAGCTAAAATATCCAAGGAGTCACAAGGTGGATGCCAAGGAAAATGCACTTCCGTGTCCGAGTGGCCATGGAGGAGATCTTCAGCGACTGAAGATGACTGTTGTGTGTCTTCTTTAGCACGATCCAATATATCTAAGTCTTGAGAATAAGTCGGAGGTGGAATTTCTACTAAAGGTGGTATATTTGACTGAGGCAATATATAAATATATATGTGTGTGTGTGTGTATGAACATGATTGCTAATATATGTGTTTTGGGGTGTGTGGGCTGAACCATTATGTGGAGTGGGAGGTGCGTGTATGTATATGCATGTATATACACATGTATGAGTGTAGACATGTATATGTGTATACGTACATTTGACTGGTGGTTATTAGAACATCGATATCGTAATTTGATATGTGATCGTATTTGAGTATTTGTATATTTATATTGGATGCGATTGTAATTGATTGGACTTTATCATTTGTAAATTGTTTTGGAAAGTTGACATTTGAAGTCGTATTTGAAAAATCGTATGGATATTTAAAAATCATTTTGAAATTTGCATCGCATATTTTGAAATTCACCCTTACAAGGGAAAGATATCGGTGAGCCGGATCAGTCTCAAACAAACAGAACGTCCGGGCATATTTGACTATTTTGATAGAGCGTCCGGGCATATTTGATCGCTAATTGGAGCATCCAAGCATATGTGACTATTTCGATAGAGCACCTGTGGCATATTTGACCACTGGAGAATCAGTTCGTAAGCCTTGCGATATAAGTCATTTGTAAGGTAAGAATCATGACCATTGCATCGAAATCGTATTGGTATCATTGATCGAAAAGTCGTATCGAAAATTATATCGTATCGTATCGAATATCGTATCGTATCGATCATCGTATCATATTGTATCGTATCGAACACTTGAAATTGAATTTAGAAATCAGAAAATGGATGTTTTGGAAATCGAATTTGAACATCGGAAATTGATTTTTATCGAATTGAATCGATTTTGAAACTTCATCATCGATTTTGATTGCCCTAACAATTGTGTGCTGCTGACTTAGTTGCGTGTGCTTTTGTTGCTTAATTGGTAAAAGGGTAAAAAGGTAAACTTTATTTGCGAAGAGAAACATGTTATTTTCCATGTCATTATTTATTTATTGTATTACACTTGCTTCTCCGTGTATGATCCTATGGTAAATATAGTCAGGTTACTTGCTAGGCGATGTATGTCGCTCACCCCACGTTATCAATTATTTTTGCAGACAGACAGGTAAATGAGTTAGTATACCGTGGATGATCAGGAATGGAGATTCTGAGATTGAGGATATTCGGATGAGACTTTCGAGGATTTAGTTAAGGCAGTTATTTCGATAATCGAGGTTTATGTAATCTGGAGATTTAGTGTTATCTACGTTTGACCATTGTATCAATTTATATTTTCCTAGACATTCTATTAATGATGATGATAATTTTATCGAGGGTTTTTAGTTTATGACTTCCGCTGACATCGATTTGCGTCTCTTTGATGACATATAATTGAATTGTATCGACGCTTTGTATTTTTCTTAGTGAAAAACGGCAGACGAGTCGTTTCGAATACTAAGGCTCGGAACGGATCGCTACATGAGAGGTCAACTTCCTCTTCTTCTTTCCCTTTTGAGCATCAAAGCTGGAGGTTTGGATCCGCCACCTGGTCAGTTGTATCCTCTAGGATGTCATTGTCATCATATTCACTGATACGAATAGACAGACTAGACATACGTACAAAACAATATTCAGCTCCTGTAAAAGTATATTTCCTTGAAACATTCAATTTAAAAGAGCACATGCATAGACAGAAGTTAAAAAATTAACTTGATCCAAAAACATGATTATGTCGTATATGTCTGATACAAAATTTCCCATTCAAACTAATAGTTGTCCAGGCAACTCTTTGTTGGAATGATAAATGTTTTGATAAAGTTAAAAGATGTTTGAAGAATAGTTAATAAGATATTTTATATTTTAGAAATAAAACAAAATGAGTAAAACACACTGTGAGTCGAAGTATCTCTTACATAGATCGATCTACTTGAAATTCAATGCTACTTTTTGGCCATAATGAAGGCTGAGCTTGGAAAGGTGCGAAATATAAAAGTTTTAGATCTTTGTCTTATCTTTAGAACGCAACTTGAAGCACTTGATCTGCCCTTTTGGTTGGAGAGATATAGCCATTTTAGGAAAACTAGTCCTTCCAGAAAATCACATTATGAAATGGGGAAAATCTCACTCATTAGCCTAACGTTTTGCCCATTACTCAGTTAGCAGCCTAACATTGATGAAACTCACTTAACACCCGATCTTTGTCCAAAATGGCTCACTTGTAGCCAGTCACCGGAAGGTGACTTCCTACAGCAGGTTTTCTCTTTTTTTAGAAAAATTTCATTTCTAAAAAAATATTATTATTTCTAAAAATTGTAAAAATTAATTAAAAAATATTTTAAAAATTGAAAATTAGGGAAAAAGATAAAAATAATAAAAATTACCCACAACGCCCCAACCCTCCACCCACGCACCCCACGCCCAACCCCCACCCCCACCCCCACCCTTGTGCACCCCCACCTGTCATACCCCGTCACTTTTAAGCGCGACTTTCAATACTTAAAAGTCAACCTTAAATGCAATTTAATTAATTTTGTATGTTATGAGACTTAGTTACATAAAATATAGAAAAACAAGAAAAAGGGGGTTAAAAGTAGAATTAAAGGTAATTAGAGGAAATTACAAAAATGGTCCCTGCTAAAAGATAGGGGAGTTACACCACACTTTGGTATAACTCCCCATTAGCCTAAAGGGGGCGGTTGAAAAGCAAAGAAAGAGGGGGAAGAAAAAAAACGCCTGGAAGGAAGAGGAGAGGAAAAGAGAGAAAAGAGAAAGAGAGAAAGAAAGAAGAAGAGGAGGAAGAACTTGCGGTCAACCTAAGTGCAATCCTTACCAAAATTCTGCAGTAAATTCGTAAGCTTAACTAGAAACAAAGGCAAGTAATCTTTCTATACGCTTTACGCTAATTTTGTTACCTTAGGCCCTATGTTCTTACAAAGAGAAAACGTGGATCACACATTAGTAGCTTTGGTTTGTTTATGTTGAATGCTTTACTATATGTAATTGTTGTTGTTAGTTGTGTAAAGCCATGTTCTTTGTGCCAAATTTCTAAGAATAGCTATGTGGGGCTTTGTTGTTTGTCAAGCATGCCCATGAAAATGTATTCTTGATGTGTTTATTGTCTTGTTATATTCTTGTGTTGGTTGTCTATATCTTAGATGTGTGAGAGAAATTGCAGAGAATTGAAGGATGAATGATGGCATTGTCATAGACTTGTTGTGTTGGGAAGGTTGAAGATATTTATTGAAGGTTGTGAATGATAGAAAGTTAAGAGTGGATATTATTAGACATGTCTAAGAATCAATTCATGTCAGTGGTGTGTTAAGCATGATGAATCTATGGATCTTGAGGTGTTTAACATGGAAGGGGTGAAGAAGAAAGGTGTTGGGTGGAAGTTACTGCAGAAAAACTGCAGTTCTTAACCGTCAGAACACTTCAAACACCTACATTAGGCGCTTCAAGTCACATTAGGCGCCTAATGTAGGCGTTCAATGTGTCCCAGTGCATCCCCGTACACTTCGAACACCTACATTAGGCGCTTCATGTCACACTAGGTGCCTCATGTAGACGTTCGATGTTTACGGCACATCCCCGAACACTTCGAACGCCTAGAATAGGCGCCTCATGTCCCCTTTAGGCACCTCATGTGGCGTTCCAAGTATACTGGAAGTCTTTTTGACCCTTTAGGCGCCCTATGTATGTGTAGTAACTCTATACACTTCTTATGAACATAAAATGCAAGGGTATTTGAGGTGTAATTGAGGAATAGATGGTAAGTTTGACTAAGTAAGAATAAGATTGAATCCCAAGTGAATTAGTGAGACGAACGGACCTGGAAAGATATGAACATGGAGTGTTTGAGGTGCAAGACCGTATACTTGATATGTAAGATGTGTGTGTGTATGTGTGTGTTACATGTTTGATACGAAGTTGCATGAGCATCCTGCATCATGACATGAGCACTTGCATTTGACTTGAGAATTGCTTTGCGAAAGAACATGTGTTTACAAGAAAAGATTCAAGTTTTCGAAAGGCAAACTATGGCTGATGGTTGATCGCAGGGTATAAAAGTCACGCCTGCGAAGGCAGGGTATAAAAGCATGACCTGTGAATCAACAGCAGGGTATAAAATATTTTATGGGGCCGTGGACCTATCAGCACGGATATATGATACATGTAATGGGGCCGTGGACCTATCAGCACGGATATATGATATATGTAACGGGGTCGTGGACCTTTCAGCACGGGGTATAAAGTTATATGTTATGGGGTCGTGGACCTTTCAGCACGGGGTATAAAGTTTTGTTTGCTGTGGACTGATCACCTATAGGGTATAAAGTTCTGCTACGCGAAGAATATGATAAGAAGAGTTATGAAATGTTTTGTGAAATGGCACGCATGACATGTTTATGAAAGAAGACATATGCATGGGTGTGGTGTGTGAGGTTTTAAAGAAGTACATGCATCATGATACACAAAGCATAAGATTTAACATGCAAGAAATGTGACTAGTTTATGTCTCGTTTATGTGATATGTTGTTTCAGTACATGTTCGTTCTCGTATCCGCGTATCATTTAAGTGATTTATCTGTTTTGAGGAATTCTTATAAAGATGCTATTTGCTAACTTGAGCACCTTATTTTTGACAATGACTTATACACTGGTGACTCGTCGTGTGTGATCACGTAAGGTGTATAGACGGGTTACTTGCTGGCGATATTTTCGCTAAGAACAGTTACTCTACTCCTTTTCAGGTGAGCCGGAATACGAAATGATATTTGTCGAAGACGATGGCGAGTGGGCTCAATGGGATGACGGGCATAGAAGTAGATAGATGCTTGATTACTCTCTTTAAGTTGGGAAACTCAATGTTTATTATGTTGTACTGGAAGTTATGTTAGCCAGTTGACCGAACACCTTTTATTTCCGCAGTATTTTCTGGTTACATTAATGATGGTGAAGTTTTAAATTTTATGACGTTTCCGATGATTTATCTTACTTCATGAATGATGTACGCTTGATCTGCTTTGACGCTTCGTAGTTCTCATAGTAGACTACGGCGGGTGCACTGGTTTCGATAACAGTTTCGAGCCGGGGCGCTACACCACCCCAGGCCAAATTTTTTTAAAAATTTTTTTTTCTAACTCACTCATAATGCTCCGACCATCCCCGCATCCCCCCCACTCCCTCCTCTCGCCAAAATTTTTTTTTAAACTCCCCCATAACGTCCCAACCACCCCCTGACAAAAAACATTGTCATTTTCTTTTTGGGCTGGGGGGTTGGATTGTTTGGGGTGTCGGGGGGATGGTCGGAGCTTTGTGGATGAGTTAAAAAAATTTTAAAATTTTTTTTGGGGTGAGCGTAGGGGAGGGGGAGGGGATGCGGGGGTGGTTGGGACGTTATGGGTGAGTTAGAAAAAATTTTAAAAAACATTTTGGTGAGAGGATGGGGTGGAGGGGACGCGGGGGTGGTCGGAGCGTTATGAGTGAGTCAGAAAAAATTTTAAAAAAAATTTTTGGTCGGGGGTGCAGGGTGGGGGGTGGGGTGGGTGGGTGGAGTGCTGGGGCGATGTGGGTAATTTTTTATTATTTTTATCTTTTTTCCTAATTTTTCGATTTTTAAAATATTTTTTAATTAATTTTTACAATTTTTTAGAATTTTTAAATTCCTTTTAAATCACTTTATTCAAAAATACAATTTTATTTTTTAATTAAAAAAGGTCGCCACGTGTCAACTCCTGGTTGGTCTGAGAAAGTCAAAGGTTAGTCAATGGTTGGTCAACGGTCACTGGCTACAAGTGAGCCATTTTGGACAAAGATTAGGTGTTAAGTGAGTTTCATCAACGTTAGACTGCTAACTGAGTAATGGGCCAAACGTTAGGCTAATAAGTGAGATTTTCCCTTATGAAATGGGCTTGCTTCTCTTCAACTCTTTTGGTCTTCAATCGTCTTCAACAATCTTACAAGACCTTAAAATAACTCTAACAGATATAGACACATACTAAACAAACTCTAAAAACCTAACAAGCTAAAAGACTCAAAGTTTGGTCATATAAGACAGAAACAACTATGTTTACAAACCAAAAACTTTGAACAAACGACTCAAGCAATAAAAGTAATATTACAAATGACTCATATATATTACAAACACATAAAAACTCAAAGATAGGGCTCAAGTAGGTAAACTCAAGGTCCCTCTTGGTTCATTGGATCGTCTCACAAATGTCTAAACAAGAATGAATCAACTTCTTGACTCAAACTCTTCGTCATATTTCTTGTCGTTAGACTTCAACTTGCCTCACCTTTGTTGCTTCCTGGCACATGTATCTCATCATATCCCCCCCCCCCCCGCCCTCCTGAGAAGGATTCATCCTCAAATCTAAAGCATCACTAATAGGAGATAGGTTGGGTATTGTCAAGGTATTGACATTCTCACATCAAGAAAGATAGATTGGATATTTGTTTTTTTTAACAGAAAGTAGGACAAAAGTATAAGGCTTATTTTTTTGACACTATATGCATGAAACAAAAAAGACACAAAAATATGCAATATAGGTCAAGAAGCAAGATTAGTACAAGAAATCAAAATGAAAGGGTCAAACTATTTTTTTTGGACAGCAAATATGGGAAAAGTATCAGGCTGATGTTTTTGGGACAAATTTTTGATGACGCAAAGATGAAGACACAAAAGGCACAAAATGAAGGATATATTAAAGGAGAACCTTTGCTTTGATACTAAATTGATGCATGGTTGTCATGCCTTGTACAGATCTTCTCCTTTAACAAACTTGGATCATTAACGGTTGTAGGCAAGAGTTTAACTCCCTCCTAGCCGTTGATCACCAAAATTTTTGCATTTGTCTTCCTCCTTCAAAAGTTACCTGTTTCCCAAGCAAGTTTGCATCTTCTTAGACGGCCACACCTTTGATCTTGGATATTCCCCCACAAAGTTGCTCACACCTTGATTGGATTCTAACTTTGATCTTCAAAGAAACAAGGAAAGGGCTCAAGTTGTTTTTAAGAAATCCAAAGCAAAATTCGCAAGTGTTTGTTAGGAGAAAATAGGCTAATTTTGCCAAAGAACTCTTTTTGATTAGTTCTCAAAATTCTCTATATGATATGGCCAATTGGTGCCCCTTAAAACAGGCCAAAAATTCTAGTCAACAATGCTAAAGAAAAGTCTACTCAAAAGGCTAGTCAAAAGGCTACAAAAAAGGTTGAAAATGTGCAGTCCATTAGCAAACGGTTTGACCCTTCTAGAAGACTAGTTTGGTCTTTATTCCTTCCAGGGAATTGTAGACCATGATCTGAAATTAAATTTGGTCTTTTGATTACCTCATTAGGACTTTAGATGAGTTAGATATGGCCCTCCAAAATTTGGGTGTCCAGAATGCTTTTAGTATGTACTCTTGAAATCTTGTCTAACTTGTGGTCTGTTTATGCATCACTTGCAGCTCGAGCTAGGTCTTGATTCCTCTTAGAGAATTATAGCATGTTGGCTGTTAAAAACATACAGAATTCTCTGAATTTGGCCAAACCATTGATGAGATAAGTCCAAATTAGTAAAAGTGTGTCATAGAATTTGGCAAAAACAATACTTGAAATTCAATGCTGTTTTTGGCAACCATGAAAGCTGAGCTTGGAAGGTGGGAAACACAAAAGTTTTAGATCTTTGTCTTATCTTTCGAACGGAACTTGAAGCACTTGATTTTCCTTTTTGGTTGGAGAGATACGACCATGTTACGAAAACCGGTCCTGCTAGAAAATCACATTCCGAAATGGGCTTGCTTCTCTTCAACTCCTTTGGTCTTCAAACGTCTCCAACAACCTCACAAGACCTTAAAATAAATCTAACAAATATAAACACATACTAAACAAACTCTAAAAACCTAACAAACTAAAAGACTCAAAATTTGGTCATGTAGACCGAAACAAGTACGTATACAAACCAAAAACTTTGAACAAACTACTCAAGTAATAAAAGTAAGATTACAAATGACTCATATATGTTACAAACACGTGAAAAATGAAAGATAGGGCTCAAGTAGGTGAACCCAAGGATCCTCTTGGTTCATAGGCTCGTCTAGCACATGTCTGAACAAGAATGCATCAACTTCTTGTCTCAAACTCTTCGCCATGTTTCTTGTTGTTGGACCTCGACTTGCCTCACCTTTGTTGCTGCCTAGCACATGACCTCATCAGTGCACTATCTTCAAGAAATATAACATTTCCGTCAAGATAAAGGGTTGCTGACTCGTACTCCTATGGTTCGTCTTCCTCCTCTTCATGGTCCTCTAAACATTCTTCTTCATCGTTATCGCTCTCCTCACCGTCTTCGTCACAGTCGTCGCCAACATCGTTGTTGTCGTTCTCTACATCCACTAGAATTTCCATCAGTGCCTGTGACGAGCTGCACGGTCTTGTGTTACTCCCAGCTGTCCCAACAATATCAACGTAATAGCCTGTGTTATTACTCATGTTTGATGAATTTATTGCAATGGCACAATGTACGCTCATGTAAATCTCCATAGCCAGAATATTTACACAACGCATCGGGACTCTAAAGGTAGACTCGAGATTTTCGACATCAAAAATGCGAGTAGCACTGTAAAAGTATCCAACAGAAGCAGGCGATGAAGGAAAACGGCAAATCAGATCAACGCGACAACATCTCATCCAATTCGAACCTTGTTTTGACTCATCGGAGAAAATCCAAGCATGACATTGTACACGAAACCATCACCATTTTGGTTGGATTCTTATCATAACCAACTTTATTGTGTTGTGATGGCAAAACTCTACCTCTGAAATACAACAGTGTATGAACATGGTGAAGATGACATTTTGATTGGATTGGACAGGCTGCAAAAATATGTTTTGCTAATTTGTTTTAGTTTTGAGAAATTAAGATGGTTTTATAGGAAAAACATAGACGACACATTGTGTTTTGATAGAACCGCGACGTATTGGGCAATTTTAACAGAACTGTCGTGCACATGGCGGTTTTAACAAAGCTACTGTATGTTAAAACTCAGAATAACATATGACAGTTATGTCGAAACCGCCGTTTATTTCACATGGCGATTTTGACAGAATCGTCGTACATAGCTTTGGATTTACTTGTGATAAAATTGGTTTTTTTTTTATAATAAAACTTAACATATTAGCATACGCGAATGTTCTTTATTCATGGAAAATTTGTAAAAGATAAAAAGAAAATAAAGGAAGGAAATCTTGTTTGAGAGAAAAAAAAAAGGAAGGAAATTTGAGAAGACAAAAAAAATCTGATCTTAAGAAGAAATTTCCTTATTCAATTCATCACAATGCATGTGTTTATATGACTCGTATATCGTTCCTCACAGTCTCCACAGCAGTCGTAGCTCTGAAGGAGGCACAAAATCAGGAACCCTAACAACCCTCTGCACTCCTCAGTAAGCCATTTTTTCTTGTTTAATCTATTTTTTGGGTTTATTATATAAATTGCTTTAAAGATCTAGTAGCATAATCATGAAATGTGGGCGAAAATCAAAACCGCCTGCTTTCAATTCAGTGTAAAAGTTTTGATTTTGTGTTATTATTGATTCTTATTTTGGGGCGAGGGTGGGGTGGTGGCGCGGGCGGATTTAAATTTTGTTGTAGGTTCAAGTCTCTGTATGACATTTTTTAAATCTGCAATTGCGTCAAGTTTTTATTTGCATGCATATTCCAGTAGCAGTTATATGCCATTCGAATCTTATCGTCGTCTTCATTTGGAAAATGTTGATTCTGTTAGTTTGTTCAAGATCGTTTCTTTTGTGAGATTTGTGGGTTATTGCTCTAGATTGTGGCAATGGATGAGAGAGGAGGCATCTATTCGAGGAACTGCGAATTTATTGAGCCAACAATGATGGGCACTCAGAACGGTTCGTGCCTACAACTGGTGTCTTCCCTGGAAAAAAAGCCGTTTAGTCTTGGCACCGATCATCACTTTCATAATCCTCACCAGCCGCTTCCTCATCAGCTTCACCCAGCCATTATGACTGCATCAACTACTGGGGGCCAGTATCACCATCATTGGATTCGTAGGATTTTCGATTCTCCCATTCCAATCAGCTATATGAGAGATTCTTATATGAGTAACCCCCAGGAGACACTTTCTGATGCATTACCAAGCTATCAGCATCTGCAATCACAACTGTACTTCGGAGTGATGCCTGAGAATTCATCAGCTCCCCGTGTTCCGGAGATCCAGCAGAGTAACTTTCTTATCCAGCAGAGTAACTTGTTGAAGAATAATACTTCTAGTATCGAGGAGGAACAGAGGTGTGAGGAAACAGATGCAGTTGGAGACATTAAAAAGAGGGGAAGTGGCAAAACCTTAAAATCTACTGAAGCAAAGAAAACAAAGAAAGACATTAAGGCTCAAAAGGAACAATGTAGTCGTTCAGTATATCGTGCAAGGGCTCCCAAAAAAAGTGCAGAAGTAATCATCAACGGCATCAAGATGGATATTTCTGGGTTAGCTATACCTGTTTGCACATGTACTGGAACTCCTCAGCAGTGCTATAGATGGGGTACTGGTGGGTGGCAATCTGCTTGTTGTACAACTGGTATATCTATGTATCCGCTGCCCATAAGCGCTAAAAGACGGGGTGCTAGGATTGCAGGTCGGAAAATGAGTTTTGGAGCATTTAGGAAGGTGTTGGAGAAGCTATCTTCAGATGGTTATGACTTCTCTAATCCAATTGACCTGAGGCCTCATTGGGCAAAGCATGGGACCAACAAATTTGTCACAATTCGGTGAAAACATAGTGAATTGCAACATTTGCCATCCGTATAATACTTGGTTCGTTCCTGCTGTAGATGCATAAGTATGACCTCAAGTAGGTGCATCGCAGTTAGTATCTAACAGATGAAGTCCTTTTTCATTGTTTTATTCCATTGTCGTTTCCTGAATTGTGCCAAGTGCAGGGTCATTTAGGTAAATTTTTCAATACTCTTCGAAATACAAGGAAGTTTTGTCACATTGATCAAGTCTCCGAGTTATTGGAAATATATTTAATATGTTTTGTGCCTTGCAGTTATGTCCTGTTTTAGGTAAGGAAGAGAAGTATAGGATTTGGATGGCGTATACTTCCTTCTTGGAGATGGTACCTTAGTTGTCTTTGAGTAATGTTTTCATATTCTATTCAGGAAAGTGATATTCTAGTTGTTGGTACTTCGGAGTAGTAGCATGCTTTTGGTCAACAAAAAAGAAAGTCTGCACGTCAATGCAGTGCTAATGTTGCTTTTTCTTACGCCATCACATCGTTTCTTGCTTATTGGATCATTTAAGTTTGGTCTTTCACAAGGCAAATGTAAATGTGGTGTTTCTTGATTATTTTGAAGGTATTTCTTTAGATGTTCTGATAGATTCAAAAAACCAGAATGGAATTACTCTCTAGCTCTTAGGGGAAGTGCATTTTTTGGTTAAATGTTTTGCATCTTCTCAAGGAAGAGTTTAAATAGAAATGTGATCTACAGTTCTATACTTTCTTGGCTAGTGGGAGTTGTTGCATTTGTGTCTACCAGAGGTTTGCAATGCTAATCCTCCAATGGTCTGTTTATTCTTCTCCAGCTGATTATATCCTCTTTTTTGTTCTTTCTTTTTTAAATATTGTTCATTTGATATGACTAGTCTTACATTAGGTGGTGAAGCTTTTGTTAGGAAGTTTCCGTGCATTTGCTGTGCGTGGTTCCTGTGAATATGTTTTGATGTTCAAGGGCACCAGACTCCTCTTTTCTTAGGCTTTGTTCACTGTTAGTGGTTCTAGGTGTCTAAGCGTGTCATTGGATTGGAATTTTTTTTAGTTTATATTTGTCAAGTTGTCAAAAACTCTGAAACAGGATACCTACCCTTCATCTTGACTGCAGCAGTTGAAGCTACGCCAAATATCCGTTTGACGACACGGTGGTAGGAGCAAGATTAGGTCTGGCAGTGAGAAGATGAAAAGAAAAAGACTCGGGATGTAATTGCTCTTTAATGATTTTATGGTCAATCCAAGAAATAAATCTATTATAAAAGACCAAGTCCTTGGTTACGTAGAGGATGGAAATCATTAAAGTTAAATAGAAAAATCCCTCGTCACTTGGATGCCCCTTCGGTATAGTGGTACTTCATTTAACAGGGAAGAGAGGGACTGAAAGACTAAAATGAAATTGGTACTCTTCCACCTGTTAACCTGAACTGTTGTTGGCCCTTGCTCTCCTTCAGTGATTAAGACCGAAAGACTTGTTTCGAGGGGCGTAGGCGTGAATGATAGACTAGACAGTTCTTTAGTACTATATCTTTCAGGAGGAGAGTAGAGTGACTTGCAAGTGGTGATGCCTCCTCATGAAACATCGTATGGCATTCTTGTGAAAAATTGTATGTGGAAATAATGACTATTTTATGATGTGTTTTTTTATCGCTTTTGTTGCAGATTCAAATTATGTTTTTATTTCATCAATTCAGATATAATTCGAATCTGAATAAACCTTAATCTATTCCAGAATTGAGACCTCTATATCTGTATCTGATTGGGTTTTATTAAAATCTTTTTAACTTATTTGACATGTCAGATTCTAAAATTCATTGCTCATGTTTAAGACAATCAGAACTTGTTATTGTGTACTATTATGTATGTTGGTGGGGTTAGTGGATGTCTAAACATTAACTTCCACTAAGGACATTAACACCCATTAAGGATAATGGTGGTAGTGGACATTAATCTTAAGAACAATTTTATACCCTATAAATAGGACAACTTCTTGTAAGAATGAAAATACATTTGAAGAATATATAGCATACAATCTTCTCCTTCTTGTTCTTTTTATATTATCGTTCGAGTTTATAATACGTTAGCAGCACGACGCTTTACCTGCTATAGAAGATCCTTCGTGGTAAGAAAAACATATATATATTACTCATCTTCTGACAAACTTGCAAAAAGCCAACTTTTATTTTTTCTGGTAATGTTTTGATTCAAATAGATATGTAGAACTGGCTTTATGTTTTTAGAACGTATTATTATGGTATTTGCATTGTTATACGTGTACAGTTTTGGTTTTGGTTTTTGTTTTGTGTTCTGAGCTGCAGTCGCTAGATTGCAAGTTTTGGTCTTAGGGTTTTTGGTAATTAGACAACGGATTCAAAATTAAATATATTTTTTTCTTGGGGGTAAAGTAGCTGCATTTTATCAAACAAGCAGAGTTACACGTTATGTCCAGAAATGTAAGCAGGGCATACCAAGCCAAAGTACCGCCCACTACCCATTCCATATAAAAACTTTCCCATGCCAAAACAACAATTAACAGCTACATTCCAGTTTGATCTATTCCTCCGAATCTCTTTCCAGGTACTGATAAAAAGCCTCAATATCCATGATAGCTAACAAACTTTCTCCCTACTCCCTGATAAGATCTTTTATTAATAACATGATATACGTATATGTACGTGTCTGTTGTGCGTGTCCATGCACATATATATGTGGGTCCGTATGTCTATGTATATGGATGTGAATGTAACTGAAGAATCCTTGTTAATAGTGCGAGGTAGAAAAAAACCAACAATAAATGGTAGAGTTCTCATGATCAGAAGTTACTTACAATGATAGCAATCCTGAATCATTTCCCAGATTTGGAGGCATGGTGCCATAGAAATTGTTATCATGGAGATTTGAAGAATACAAATGATTTATTATTTGGTTGTTTAATATATTGTTATGTATAATTGTTTTAATTGTGTTTTGAGTGAATATATCATCTTCTGATATATTTTCTTTATGTATAAATTAGGCCAATGGCGAACATTACCAAACTGGAATTTGCTGCCCTTGATATTTCCGGCACAAATTACATGGCATGGGTTCTTGATGCTGAAATCCATTTGATGGCTATGAACCTCGGGCATACAATTAAGGATGGTGTTGTGGCTAGTGAGCAAGATAAGGCTAAGGCCATGATATTCTTTCACCATCACCTCCACGACGGGCTGAAATCCGAATACCTTAAGGTAAAAGAGCCTTGGGAGTTGTGGAAAAATATGGAGGAGCGATATGATCATTATAAAAGTGTTATCCTACCAAAAGATCGATATGACTGGTTGCACCTGAGGTTGTAAGATTATAAAACAGTCAATGAATATAACTCTGCTATCTTTTCTATTGTCTCCCCATTGAGGTTGTGTGGAGATAAAGTTACTGATGCTGACATGTTAGAGAAAACATTCACCACTTTTCGTGCATCGAATATGCTCCTGTAGCAGCAATACAGGGAACGCAATTTTGAAAAATATTCGCAGCTCATTTCATGTCTCTTAATTGCTGAACAAAACAAAACAATGAACTGTTGATGAAAGACCACACTTCTCACCCGACCGGGTCAAAACCATTCTCTGAAGCGAATGCAACTTTTAATGGTCGTGGTAGAGGTCGTGGTCGTAGTCGTAGTCATGGTCGTGGTCGCGGTAGCAGTAGAGGTCATAGCCGTGGTAGAAGCTTTGCACCATACCACCAGAAGTGGGAAAATAATGAAAATCCGCATGAAAATGCAAAAGCTGTAAAAGATGATGCAAAGGCTAAGCATCACGATGAGACATGTTATCGATGCAGATCTCAAGGGCATTAGTCTCGTACTTGCCGTACACCAAAATGTTTGGTTGATCTTTATCAGGCATCCCAAAATGATAAATGCAAGGGAAAACAGACTAAGTTTGTAGACTTTGGAAATATAGCAGATAATGATGACACAATCACCAATCATTTTGATGATTTGGATCTTGAAGATTATCTTATGGCTCCAAGTATGGATAGCAATGAAATCCAGTTTGTGGATGATGTTATAAATAACAATGGCCAGGCATAATTATGTAGAATATCTAGTTATTAGTCATGTTTTCTTTGGATAAGTTTTCATTTAGTTTATGACATCTTAGCATGTAACTTTGTTTCAATTTAAACTTATATATTTGCATAAGTAAAATTTCTTTGTCATTTATATTATAATTTCCATTTATGTGTTCATTCTTTGGAATTAAATTAATTATGAAAATTGTATATGTTATGCTAGACATATATTCAAGATGAATGGTGGGGACATTTGTCTGGTTGGCAGTGGAACGACACACACAATTCTTCGTGATCGAAAATATTTTTCGACATTGCAATTGACAAAAGCAAATGTTAGTACAATTTTGGGTACTACATCATTGATTGAGGGCTCTGAAAGAGCAACTATTATACTACCGGGTGGTACACATATATTGATAAATATGGCATTATTTTCTACCAAGTCAAAACGAAACTTGTTGAGTTTCAAAGACATACGTATAAATGGTTTTCATATTGAAACCATGAATAAGGAGAATATATAATTTTTTATGTATTACATACGAAGACTCAGGCCTGTAAAAGAACAATTTCCAATTTTCTCATTTGGATTGTATTATGCGACTATACATCCAATAGAATCTAATATTGTGATGAACCAGAAGTTCAATAATCCAACATTATTCATGTTATGGCATGATCGACTTGGCCATCCGGGATCGGTAATGATGCGTAGAATTGTACAAAACTCACATGGACATCCTTTAAAGAACCAGAAGATTCTTTTACCTCGTTATTGTGTGTGTTGCTTGTTCACGAGGGAAATTAATCAAGAGGCCATCCCCGATGAAGGTTCATGTTGAATCTCCTATATTTTTACAAAGAATACAAGGAGATATTTGTGAATCTATTGATCCTCCTTGTGGACCATTTCGATATTTTATGGTCTTATTGGATGCCTCTTCATGATGGTCTCATGTGAGTTTGCTTTCGACAAGAACGGTAGCATTTGCCAAGCTTCTTGCTCAAATTATGCGCTTAAGAGCATAATTTTCGGATTAACCAATTAAATCTATTCGTTTTGATAATGCCGGTGAATTTACTTCCCAAGTTTTTAATGATTATTGCATGTCGATTGGGATTGATGTTGAGCATTCAGTGGCACATGTGCATACTCAAAATGGCCTAGCAGATTCGTTTATAAAACGTTTACAACTGATTGCTAGACCTATGCTCTTAAGATCTAATTTACCCATGACAGCTTGGGGACATGCAATTCTGCATGCATCTGCATTAATACGGCTTAGACCTAGTTCGTTTCAACCATATTCGCCATTGCAAATGGTATCTGGCCAGCAGCATGATATTTCACACTTCAAGATTTTTGGTTGTGCGATTTATGTTTCGATTGCTCCACCACAACAGACAAAACTGGATCCTCAAAGACGTATAGGCATATTTGTGGGTTATGATTCTCCATCTATTGTGAGATATGTTGAGCCCCTGACGGGTGATTTATTTAAGGCAAGATATGTTAATCGTCATTTTGATGAGAAAGTTTTCCCGCCGTTAGGAGGAGACAAAGTACCGTTTTCCGAAGAACGACGCGAAATTACATGGAACGTTCCTTTACTTTCTCATCTTGGCCCACGAACAAATCAATGCGAGCAAAAAGTAAGAAGGATAATTCATTTATAAAATGTTGCAAATTAGTTGCCTGACGCATTTACTGATAGTCAAAAGATAACAAAATCCCATGTTTCGGCGATGAATATGTCAATTCGGCTTGATGTTTCTGAAAGACATGATAATGGTATACCAAAAGCAAGTCTAAAACATGGGCACCCTGTCGGTGCAAAAGATAAAAGCCCTCGAAAGAGAATGGTACAAGTTAATGCCCCCAAAGAGAATGCTCCAGAAGAGCAAAGAAGTTCACAACCTGAAAGCACTATAGAAATTGAAACTGATCAGTCTAAAATTGATAAACAAGTTGCTCCTGAAGAAGCCAGTGAACAAAATTTTGAAGAAATCTCTTTGAATTATGTAAGTTCAGGAGAAAATTGGGATAGACAAAAGGTTATTATTGATCATGTTTTTGCTTATGGTATTGCATGTGAACTTGTAAATGAGGATCCTGAACTGAGATCCATTGAACAATGTCGACACAGAAATGATTGACCAAAGTGGAAAGATGCAATCCAAGCAGAATTAAAATCATTAGAAAGTCACAAAGTATTTGGACCTGTAGTCCAAGCCTCTGAAGGGATATAACCTATTGGATATAAATGGGTTTTTGTACGAACACGCAATGAGAAAAATGAGATTGCGCGATACAAGGCACGTCTTGTTGCGCAAGGTTTTTCACAAAGACCTGGACTTGATTATGATGAAATATATTCTCCAATAATTGATGTCATAACATTACGATATCTAATCCTGGCAGTTGCTAAAAACCTTGATATACGGTTAATGGATATGGTTACCGCATACTTATATGGAGTTTTAGATAATGATATTTATTGAAGATCCCTGAAGGATTAAAATTGCCTACAGCATATGATCAAAAGACACATGGATTATACTAAATTAAATTACAGAGATCCTTGTATGGACTAAAACAATCTGACAGAATGTGGTACAATCACCTCAGTGAGTACCTTATTAAAGAAGGATATGTAAATAATCCAATTGGTCCATGTGTATTTATCAAGAGATCTGAAAATGGGTTTTCTATAATTGCTATATACGTTGATGATTTGAATCTTGTCGGAACTCCTGAAGAGCTTACCAAAACTGCTAATTATCTCATGAAAGAGTTTGAGATGAAAGATCTCGAAAAACCAAATTTTGTCTTGGCCTGCAGATCGAGCATTTGCCTAATGGAATCTTTTTTCATCAATCTGCGTACACGGAGAAGATCTTGAAGAGATTTTATATGGATAAAGCTCACCTATTGAGTAGTTTTTATAGTGGTACGATCATTAGATGTAAAGAAAGATCCATTCCGACCACCAGAGGATAATGAGGAATTATTAGGTCCCGAAGTACCTTATCTTAGTGCTATTGGTGCTTTAATGTATCTTGCAAATTGCTCTAGACCAGATATAGCATTCTTAGTGAATTTATTAGCGTGATATAGCTCTACAACAACACGAAGACATTGGAATGGTGTCAATTATATTTTACGCTATCTTCGTGGAACAATAGATATGAGTTTATTCTATTCAAAGAATTCTGCGGCACAATTGGTGGGATATGCTGCTGCTGGCTATTTATCTGACCCTCATAAGGGAAGATCACAAAGTGAATATGTTTTTACTTGTGGAGGTACAGCTATATCATGGAGATCAGTGAAGCAGACACTAACAGCCACATCTTCCAACCATTCTGAGATTTTAGCATTACATGAAGTGAGTCGTGAATGCGTATGGTTAAGATCGATGATACAACATATTCAAGAATCATGTGGATTATCTTCACTAAGAAAGACTCCGACGATATTGTTTGAAGATAATGCTGCATGTATTGCTCAAATTAAGAACGGTTACATCAAAGGAGAAAGAACGAAGCATATATCACCAAAATTTTTCCACACTCATGATCTTAAGAAGAATGGCGACATTGAAATCTAGCAGATACAATCAAACAAGAATTTTGCTGATTTGTTCACCAAAGCACTACCAACAACTACATTTAGAAAGATGGTCTACAGTATTGGAATGCATCAACTCAAAGACCTCTTGCCAGTATCAGGGGAAGTGTGATTACTATACATGCTATACTCTTTTCTTTCGTCCAAGTTTTTATCCCACAAGGTTTTTCTTGGCAAGGTTTTAACGAGGCAGTATATTACATTTACCAATTTTATGAATGTGTTCTCTTTTTCTTTCGACCAAGTTTTTATCCCACTGGGTTTTTCTTGGCAAGGTTTTAACGAAGCATATTCTATAAAATTTGGACATCCAAGGGGGAGTATTGTGTATTATTTTATATGTTAGTGGGGTTAGTGGATGTCCAAATATTAACACCCACTAAGGACATTAACACCCACTAAGGATAATGGTGGTAGCGGACATTAATCTTAAGAAGATGTTACAATTTTATATCCTATAAATAGGACAAATTCTTGTAAGAATGAAAATACCTTTGAAGAATATATAGCATACAATCTTCTCCTTCTTGTTCTTTTTATATTATCGTTCGAGTTTATAATACTTGTAAGTTTTTTTAGGTATTGATATTTTAAAATCTGGGCTTGGGGATGTGGATTTTAAATAATTATTAATAAACATTATAAGAACAATATACTTATCCAACCCACTAACCTTATAGACCTACAATTGAATGTCACTTTTAATGTATCAAGAAAAGAAAGGGATTTTCTTGCATTCAGAGGCTACAAGCTTAGGAGGGGGTTGTGATGAGGTATAGGTGCCAAGCAGTAAGAAAGGCGAGGCAAGTCGAGGTTAAGTGACAAGAAGTATGACAAAGAGTTTGAGTCAAGAAGTTGATGCATTCTTGTTCAAACATATGCGAGACGAGCCTATGAACAAAGAGGGTCGTTGGGTTTACCTACTTGAACCCAATCTTTGAGTTTTTATGTGTTGTAACACATATGAGTCATTTGTATTATTTCTTCCATTCCTTGATTCGTTTGTTTAATGTTTCTTTTTTGTAAAGGTTGTTGTTTCGGTCTTGCATGACAAAGCCTTAAGTCTTTTAGCTTGTTAGGCCTTTAGAGTTGTTTATTATGTTTCTATGTTTATTAGAATTGTTTTAAGTACTTCTAATGTAGCGCCCGCTCCCGAATCTTAGTATCGGAAACAGTACACCCGACGTAGTCTGCTACGAGAACTACAAGGCGTCGTTCAATTCTCTTACACGTCAGCAATGATGTAGAAAATGAGCACGTAGAAACGTATAGAAATGAGATAAATATTCATTTAGTACATCTCAAATCGTAAATCAAGTGTAAACATTTCTGAAAATCCTCAGTACAACATAAACCTAACATAATTGAAATAAAAGAAGGCTACGACTTCTGGTCCCAATCTAGCTATCCCACTGGCCATACTCCGCTATATCGTCTATGTATACGTAATCGTACTCCTGCTCACTTTGGAAAAATAAAGGTGTGAGTGATATAAAAAATGTCACTCAGTATGTTCCTGCCTCTTTTCGAACAATTTCATATATGACAGCAAATAGCATGTAATTAACGTATAAACATGAATAATTGTGTAAGTAAATGAAAGCATATCACAACAGTTATGCGATGTCATGATGCATGCCTGTGTCACACGCAACGATATCTCAACACACGAATGCCTGTCTCCCTACCGTGCAATGCATGAATCTCGAGGTGATCCTACCACACGCCTCGTCGGGCCACACACCTCATAGGATCACACGCCACAGGGCCACACATCCCGAAGGACAACCTCGACCCGAAGGTCATGCTATGCTCGTGCCATGAGTGCGGATGCAATATGTCAAATATCACATTTTCTTTTTTCTCTTTCTTTTTTTTTTCCTAATCACTTCCACATCTCTCATTACTCCTCTTGTTTCCTCTTAATTCCAATTTAATAACTTTTCTTTATAACAAATACAAATTTATTTACCAATTGGTGTAACTATTTAATTTTAGTTTAATTACCCAAGGTATCCTAAAATACGCTTTAATTAATTTTTTTCCCTTTTTTGTTGTTACTTTTTTTCCTGCTTTCTGTAAACTGCCCTGATAAAGATTAACAATATATATGCATATTTTTTGCTTTAAAAATAGTTTCCATTTTTCTTAAGATTTGAATACAGCATTTTTTCCCTTCTTACGGAACTTCTTTTTTAAAAATAAGAAAGTTATTAACATTATTTCCTTTTTATCTTTCTTTATAAACCTAAACCAATTTTTAACACCCCCAAGCCCATCCCGCCCCCAGTAACCCCAGCCCACTTCGGCCCTTTTTGTTTTTCTTGTTTACTGCCTTCACAAATAGGCCTACCTTTATTTGCTCTTTTTCCCAGCCCTTTATTTTTCCTTATTCTCCTACTTCCTACAGCCTACTCACCAGACCAGCCCACAGCCCCTCTTATTATTTTTTCCCTTTCTCCTTCTTCTCGGCCCAATGCTTTCCAGCCACAACCCTTCCAAATCTTTCAGTCCAAATCCAACAATATGACCCCAAATAAGATAATTTCATTTTCATATTTAAAATGTATGCTAAAAAACAATTTCTTTTTTTATTTGTTAAATATATACAGCCTGCCGAAATTTTTTTCCACCATGACAAAAAAATTTAGCAGTCAGATTTTTTATTACAATATATATGTTGATTGATCGTACTCCCACATGCTTACATATATTTATTTAAATTCACCTAATTAAACTCTTATATTTCTATAGAAATCTTTTTTCATGTTTTTATTCAATTAAACCCACTAGAAACCCACAAATATACACATATATATTCTTAAGGCCAGTTAATATATGCGATCTTATAATGCAAAGCCGGAAAAGAAAATGGAAAATAAATAATAAACATATACATAACATCTTTATGCAACCAAAAAAAAGCTAAAACATAAAATATATCAATTTGAATTATAACATGAAAAATAAACAATAAACAAGGCAATACCAAATAATTACACATATGAAATTAGCTCAAAAAGAGAGGGGTCGCCTACCTCTTGGTTGTAAACTATTAATTTTGATGGTGTTGTGGTGGTTGTGATGGTGGTGTTGACTTCCTTATTCCTCCTCTCCTTTCTTCCTTCTTTCATTTCTTTTTTCTTTTCCTCTCTTTCTCTCTTTCTCCCTCTTGCACATTCTCAGCACTTCTTTTTTTTTTCCTTTGCTACATGGCCGGTTGGCCTATTAAATTAAATAGTGTGGGAGTTTTTTCTTCCACACTTAATGGTTGAGGTTAAGGCACCAAATGAGAGGTATTAAGAGTAAGATAGTGAGCAATTTATGGTGGGGGTTTCATAGGGGTAATTAAGGGAAGGGTTATTGAAAAGGTTTTTTCTTGTTTTTCTTACAATATTATGTCCCACATACTTTTATTATTCTTTTTCTTTTTTTATCAGGTGTTACTGTCTACTCCCTTACGATAAGTTTCGACCTCGAAACTTGCGTATTACATAGTCAACTCTTAGTTTAGTTCTGCTTGATCCATTCATCTAGATAATGATCAAGCTAAATATCCCTTGCCTTTTCCAATATGATAAGCACTTCACTTCTTTATCACAGGCTAAGGCCTCAAATCATTCCTTGTATACCAACAGAGTAATTTCTGATCAATTGCACTTCTACTCATTAAAATAATTACATAATCTATTTATGATTATCGAATTAACCTTAAGGGTATTGTCATCATACTAAGAGTCCTACCACCCAATCATCGGTCTATATCTTACTTATATCTGCGGTCATCAGCAGCCCTCATAAATATGTTCTTAGATATACTACAATCTTTAACTTAACGCCTTATTCACAAGACTCATCTTGATGAGGTCCATAACCATTATACATGCCAAGATAATGAGAATGCACATAATTTTACAAAAATGCAAGATCAAGGACCCTTAACAAGAAGTAAAACTAAGAAACTAATGCATGAAGTAGGAGCCTTCCTATTTAAACATGTGCAAGATGAACCAAGGGAACTTATACATTGGGTTCACCTTATTGAACCTACAACATGATTTGTAAGAAATTTTAGAACCATTGTAAAATATCATTAGTATAGAATGTGTTCTTTATTTTGTTTTTTTAAATGTTTATGTTGTATTAGTTTAGGCCCATCTCGGATTGTGAGTTTCTGCAGGACCCGTTTTGGTAGAATTGACGTATCTCTCCAACCACAAGGCCAAATTAATAGTTTCAGGATGCCTTAGAAAGCTAAGACAAAGATCTACAACTTTCATGTTTTGTACTTTTCCAAAATCGGTCGTCTTGGCATTCAAAAAGAGCATGCAAATGGAAGTACTGTTTCTACCGAATTTTGTGACATACCTTCAGTAATTTGGATGTATCTCCTCAATGGTTGGGCCAAATGCAAAGAACTTTATATGCTTATTTTCTACACTCAATTGGCTATAATTCTCTAAGAACAATCAAGGCCTAATTCGGATTGGAAGATGTTCAAAAATCAGTCACAACCCAGAAATAATTTCAAGATGAAGACAAATGCTTAAAGTCTTCCATGAATAGTACTTGAGGGACCTACTTTGAAAATCATCATTCAAGACTTGCAAGACTAGTTTTTATGGAGCCTACATGAATAGTTTTTAGAAGTGTGTAGTCTTTTCAATTATTATTTCAATTTGTAAGATAGTTTGTTGTCTTGTGATATTTTTTGCGTATAAAAGGCTCATAAGAGAAGCTTTGTAATCTCACACCTTCAATGAAAATTTCTTCTTCTTCAAGAGTAATTCTTGTGTGTTTTCTTGGTTCATATTCAAAATCAAGGCTAGAATATTTCAAGGCTTGAGCATCCTTATGAGAGTTGTCCAATTCCGGGGAGGGAAACATTTAAGAGGGAGGTATCTTGCTTGGGTTATGTAGAACTCATTGGAGGACTTATGTTTAAAAGGTTTTCTTCAACTTATTTGGAAGCAAGGTGAAGCTATCTTCATTGTGCCTAAACCATATTTGGAGGAGGAGCTTTAGAGTTAAAGAAAGGTCCATTCTTGCACGTATCAAAGTGGTATCAGAGCAAAGGTTTTTCTTTAACTCAACTTATCATTTCTTTGTGTCAATTTTTTCTTTTCTTTCGTTCTTCTCTTCATCCACCATTCAACCATCTTCTTAGAAGGTTGAGTTCTATTTGGTTTAGTGTCTTCTTCTTGTTTTGAATTGTACAATTCAGAAACAAAAACAAACCAAAACCAAAACCGTTTATCCGTGTGTTTTTTAGTTTTGTCTATTAAATTCACTTCTTTTTCTGTTACATCATGTTTCTCAACAAAAAAAAGTGTCATCTTTTTTTCATCAAGTTTCTTTGTTTCTTCCTGTTCAACAAAAAAAAATCAAAAAAAAACCGATATACAAGCTTACCGTATCAAATTGGTGATATAAGGTTGGATTGGACTCTGGACAATTACCGTAACACTGGACCTACATGAAATTGGTGATATAAGGTTGGATTGGACTCTGGACAGTTACCGTAACACTGGACCTACATGACATTGGTGATATAAGGTTGGATTGGACTCTGAGAACTTACCGTGACGCTGAACCTATATGAAATTGGAAAGGACTAAGGACAAACTTATCATAAAACACTTAAATATTATTTCTTTGTGATGATTTATGGTTTGTTTATTTCATTTGGTTGGATTTCAATTTCTTTATGTTTAGACACTTTCTTGGACTCTAAGTTCTTTGTTTAGAAGCTTTTCTGCATTACTTATATTCAGTCCATTGCTTATATATCTACCTTGCTCTATCCTATATTCTTGCTGTTATCGAAGCTCTTAACTTGTTTTAGACTTTGTGTTTGTTTAGTTGTATGGTGTGGTGATTTTAGTTGCATTTTCTTGTGTTCAATATCTAATTTGGCAACCTCGACAAGAAAGAACATCAATTTGTTCATCTTGAACAACTTGACAGCCTACTACACACAAAAACATCAAGATATCCATCCAAAACAAATACACAAAGCCTTACCAATCAATTTTACCGAGATATATACACCTTGTTTAGCTTTGAACAAGGAAAAAAGAAAAAGAAAGAAAGAGAAGTTTATTTCAAAGAAAAGTTTGCGCAAAACAATTAAAAGTGCAAAGAGCAAAAGAGCTGGTCTTGTTTCCTTCATAAACCCGAAGTACCCATTTGTTTTCACTTTTGAACACTTAAGTGCTTCTAGTTCATTCGTACTTGCATCTAGCTTGCATAAAGCCTAAGATTAAGTTAAGGATTGCCCAGGGCAACCCCTTAGCATTTCTTTGGCTCAGCTTATTACATCAAATTTGGTTTGAATTCTCTTTGAATCTTAGTACAGTCCAAGTTTGTTGTTTATAACATTGGAATTGTGAGTGAATTGATGGGAGACTTGTGAAGAAGGTTTACTTTACATGATTAAAGGTATCGGAATTGATACTCACTTGGAAAGTTTGTTTTGAATCGTTCTAGCCTCAGATTCTTCAAGAAGACACAAGATTGTGTGAACTACAAAAAGAGAGAGAGGGACAAACACTTGTTTTTTTTGTTTTCCACTAACATAATCAAGTTTCTTTTGTCTTTGTGTTAGTTTTCCTTTTTTCTTTGTTATTTTTTTGGTTCAATTTTAGGTAGTTGTACCATGGATAAGACACCTGAGAGTACCGTGGGTCTTAACAAAGAAGGAGAAAGATTGCCCACAAACGTGGACGATTTAGCACAACTAATGCAAAAGATGTTGTGGGAAATGAAATTGATGAGTAGCCGTGTAGAGGGCCTAGAAAAACAGTCACAATCTCATCTACAAAATCCTTTACATGAAGGACAAACATCACATATACCGGAACATAGGCTTGAAAGCCATGGGTCTTTTGCTCCGAAAAGAGGAAGAGGTAGAGGCAGAGGCAGAGGAAGAGGGCTTAATAGGGATTTCATACCTATGAGGACCTTTGATGAAAGAGAAGAAGAACCACACCAAATGTTTGATGACTATAACATTGAGGAAGAGTACAACCAATTTCGAAACCGTGGGAATCAAAAGAATAACCCACAAGAAGATGAATTCATCAAAACAAAAGTGAACATCCCCACATTCTATGGAAAGAGTGATGCTGAGGCATTATTTTGAATGGGAGAAAAAGGTAGATCTCATATACTCTTGTACAAATTATACTGATTTGACTAAAGTGCGCTATGCAGCTATAGAGTTTGCAGATTATGCCTTAATTTGGTGGGATCAACTACACAACGTAAGGAGAAGAACCAGACAAGCACCAATCTCTACTTGGGAAGAAATGAAAATTGAGATGAGAAAAAAATTCATTCCTTCAGACTATGAAAGAACCATCTACCAAAACTTGCAAAAACTCACTCAAGGAAGCGTAGTGTAGATGAGTATTTCAAAGAGTTAGAGATCTTATTGATAAGAGCTAACATCGAAGAACCAGAGGAAGCCACCATGGCTAGATTTCTAGCTGGATTGAACAAGGAAATTGCAAACAGAGTTGAACTTACCACATATATTGATATGACTTCCATGGTTCATAAAGCTGAAAAGATTGAGAGACAACTCAAGGTAAAACCCTTTGCATCTAGTTTATCTTTTCGAGCTAATTCTTCATCCTATCCAAGAATGCCGCCTAGGACAAATCAAGGCACAAGTTTCATACCAACTGCACCTCAAGGCCGTGGATTCCAAGGCAAGAATCAACCAAATCAAAGACCACCTCAACCACCTCAACAAAACTTGGATAAAGGGAAAAACAAGGTTGAAGGTAACATTTCTAATTCCACTGCTAGATTTAGAGACATTCAATGCTATAAATGTTTAGGTAAAGGTCATTTTGCAAATCAATGTCCTAACCTTAAACGTATCATGTTCATTGAAGAATCTAATGAATATTATTCTGATGATGAGGAAGTGGAACATGTTAATGTTGAGGAAAATCAAGATGAAAATGAAGAAAGTGTGAGTGAGGATGAAGAACTTGCATCAAAAGAATTCTTGGTTGTTAGAAGAGCTCTTAATGCACATGTTAAGATTGATGAACAAGATTAACATAGAGACAACATTTTTCATATCCATTGCATGGTTAAAGAGAAAGTTTGTACTTTGATTATTGACTCTGGATCCTGTACTAATGTGGCAAGTGTTGAACTCGTTAGAAAACTTGATTTGCCATTACTTAACCATCCACACCCTTATAAACTATCTTGGTTGAATGATTGTGGAGAAGTGAGTGTTAGCAAACAAGTTTTGATCTCATTGTCTATTGGTGGGTATAAAGATGATATCTTATGTGATGTAGCTCCTATGCATGCAAGTCATATCCGGTTAGGTAGACCATGACAGTTTGATAAGAAAGTTACTTATGATGGATACTTGAATAGGTCGTTCAGATTTAACAATAAGTTGTTTAAGCTACATGCATTACCCCCACACAAGGTATTTGAAGATCAAAAGAGAATGTGTAAGAATAGGAATGACCCTAAGGAGAAAGAGGCAGAAAAGAAATTTCTGGAGTGTATTAAGAGTGAAAGAAAGAAAAATGAGTCTAAAGGCAAAGAGATAGTAAACATTGATGAAGACAAATCTCAAAAGAAATTTGCTTTCTTTGCCAAACCAAGTGAAGTGTCACATGCCTTAAACTCAAAGAAAACTGTCTACGTTTTGATGTTTAAGGAGTCTCTGTTTTCTATGAGTGACTTACCCTCCACTTTGCCCAGTGGAGTTGTATCTTTGCTTGATGAGTTTTCAGGGTTGTTTCCTGAAGAAGAACCTTCTGGTTTGCCGCCTTTAAGAGGAATTGAGCACCAAATAGACTTCATACCTGGTGCTATTCTGCCTAATAGGCCAGCCTACAGAGCAAACCCTGCTGAAACGAAGGAAATTCAACGCCAAGTAGAAGAACTCTTGGCCAAAGGAAAGGTGAGGGAAAGCATGAGTCCTTGTGCTATTCCTGTGATCTTTGTACCAAAGAAAGATGGTACATGGAGGATGTGTACTGATTGTAGAGCCATCAACAAGATAACTGTAAAATACAGGTACCCCATTTCGAGACTTGATGATATGCTTGATGAATTGTACGGTGCTAAGTATTTTACCAAGATTGATCTTAAAAGTGGTTACTTTCAAGTACGCATTAAAGAAGGTGATGAATGGAAAACTGCATTTAAGACTAAGTTTGGATAGTATGAGTGGTTAGTCATGCCATTTGGCTTAACTAATGCACCTAGTACTTTCATGAGATTAATGAATGAAGTCTTACGTGCATTCATTGGAAAATTTGTTGTTGTGTACTTTGACGATATCTTGATTTACTCTAAGACTTTGCATGAACACATAGGCCATCTAAGAAGCGTTTTTGAAGCATTGAAGAAAGAACAATTATATGCAAATTTCAAGAAATGTTCTTTTTGTATAGAAAAGGTTGTGTTTCTAGGATTTGTGGTTAGTGCAAATGGAATTGAAATGGACCAAGATAAAGTGAACTCAATTTTAGAATGGCCAATTCTCACAACTGTTGGAGAGGTGAGAAGCTTTCATGGGTTGGCTAGTTTCTATAGAAGATTTGTTAAGGACTTTTCCACTATTGCTGCACCTTTGAATGAAATTGTTAAAAAAGACGTAGAATTTCAGTGGGGAGAGTCACAACAGAAAGCCTTTGATGAACTTAAAGCAAGGTTAACTTCTGCACCTATTCTAAGACTACCTAGCTTTGATGAAACATTTGAAATTGAATGTGATGCTAGTGGTGTTGGTATAGGAGCTGTACTATCTCAGTCTAAACAACCGATTGCTTATTTTAGTGAAAAGCTTAAGGGAGCGCATTTGAATTATTCAACCTATGACAAAGAGTTGTATGCACTTGTTAGATCATTGCAGACTTGGCAACATTATTTGCAACATAAGGAGTTTATGGTTCATACTGATCACGAAAATCTTAAGTTCCTTAAAAGCCAAGGAAAGTTAAAAAAGAGGCATGCAAAATGGGTTGAATTCATTGAACAATTTCCTTATATAATACAATATAAGCAAGGAAAAGATAACATTGTAGCTGATGCATCATCTAGGAGATATTCTTTGATTACTACATTGTCATCTCATTTGCTTGGATTTGAGTGCATCAAGGAATTGTATACATCTGATCCTGACTTTCAGTCAATATTTGATGCATGTGCCGATTCTCCATTTGGTAAGTATTATTTACATGATGGATATTTGTTTAAAGAAAGAAAATTGTGCATACCTAAGTGTTCTGTCAGAGAGATACTTGTCAAAGAAGCACATGGTGGAGGTTTAATGGGTCACTTTGGCATCTTTAAGACATTAGAGATGTTAAAGGAACGTTTCTTCTGGCCTCATATGAGAGTTGATGTAGAGAAGGTTTGTGGAAGTTGTATAACTTGCAAGAAAGCTAAATCTACATCAAATCAACATGGTTTGTACACCCCATTACCTGTCCCTATGTCACATTGGATTGATATATCTATGGACTTTGTCTTGGGATTACCTAGATCAAAAAATGGAAGTGATAGTGTGTTTGTCGTCGTTGACAGATTTTCTAAAATGGCACACTTCATAGCTTGTAAAAAGGTTGATGATGCATCTCACGTTGCAAACTTGTTCTTTCAGGAAGTTGTACGTCTACATGGCATGCCTAGAACCATTGTTAGTGATAGAGATGCTAAGTTCTTAAGTCACTTTTGGCATGTGTTGTGGGGTAAACTTGGAACAAAACTCTTATTTTCTACTACTGCTCACCCTCAAACGGATGGTCAAACTGAAGTTGTGAATAGAACTTTGTCTCAATTATTGCGTGCTATAATTCAGGAGAACCTTAAGAATTGGGAAGATTGCTTGCCATATACTGAATTTGCTTATAATAGAAGTGTTCACAGTGGCACCACTCATTCACCATTTGAAGTTTTATATGGTTTCAATCCTTTGTCTCCACTTGATCTTGTGCCTATTCCTGTTCATGAACGTGCAAGTATTGATGGTAAGAATAAGGCTGAACTGATTAAGAAATTGCATGCTAAGGTTAAGCTACAACTTGAGAAGAAAAATAAACAGTATGCAAAACAAGCTAACAAAGGACGCAAGGAAGTTTTATTTGAACCAGGTGATCTTGTTTGGCTGCATTTAAGGAAAGAAAGGTTTCCCAGAGAAAGGAAATCTAAACTCATGCCAAGAGGAGATGGCCCTTTCAAAGTACTTCAAAAGGTTGGAGATAATGCTTACATTCTTGACCTTCCGGAGAGTAAGTATGGTTCAATTTCTCATACTTTTAACGTTGCTGATCTTACTCCTTTTGGTGATGATTTAGATTCGAGGTCGAATCCTTTTGAAAAAGGGGAGAATGATAAGGTCCATAACCTTGATACATGCCAAGATAATGAGAATCCACATAATTTTACAAAATGCAAGATCAAGGACCCTTAACAAGAAGTAAAACTAAGAAACTAATGCATGAAGTGGGGGCCTTCCTATTTAAACATGTGCAAGATGAACCAAGGGAACTTATACATTGGGTTCACCTTATTGAACCTACAACATGATTTGTAATAAATTTTAGAACCATTGTAAAATATCATTAGTATATAATGTGTTCTTTATTTTGTTTTCTTAAATGTTTATGTTGTATTAGTTTAGGTCCATCTCGGATTGTGAGTTTCTGTAGGACCCGTTTTGGTAGAATTGACGTATCTCTCCAACCACAAGGCCAAATTAAGAGTTTCAGGATGCCTTAGAAAGCTAAGACAAAAATCTACAACTTTCATGTTTTGTACTTTTCCAAAGTCGGTCGTCTTAGCATTCAAAAAGAGCATGCAAATGGAAGTACTGTTTCTACCGAATTTTGTGACATACCTTTAGTAATTTGGATGTATCTCCTCAATGGTTGGTCCAAATGCAAAGAACTTTATATGCTTATTTTCTACACTCAATTGGCTACACTTCTCTAATAACAAGCAAGGCCTAATTTGGATTGGAAGATGTTCAAAAATCAGTCACAAACCAGAAATGATTTCAAGATGAAGACAAATGCTAAAGTCTTCCATGAATAGTACTTGAGGGACCTACTTTGAAAATCATCATTCAAGACTTGCAAGACTAGTTTTTATGGAGCCTACATGAATAGTTTTTAGAAGTGTGTAATCTTTTCAATCATTATTTCAATTTGTAAGATAGTTTGTTGTCTTGTGATATTTTTTGCCTATAAAAGGCTCATAAGAGAAGCTTTTTAATCTCACACCTTCAATGAAAATTTCTTCTTCTTCAAGAGTAATTCTTGTGTGTTTTCTTGGTTCATATTCAAAATCAAGGCTAGAATCTTTCAAGGCTTGCACGTATCACATCTCTTGAATCGTATGTATTTTTGGAATATGCTTTAGTCTAGTATGACTGAATTTAGTCATCGCTAGCACCCCACAAGATGATCTAGTCCTTATAGGGTTAATCCTTAACTTAATTAGTATGTACATACTTCCACTTATGCCACTTGACGTGTATCATTCAACTTATTGCAGTCTACAATTTTGGATTCTTAAACTCATTATATATGATTCATCCCCCTAGATGATTAACCAAACTAATATCCTCGTTGTACGCCAATATGGTACCTATTACACAAAACCAAGTCCTGAAAATCAATTCTTATATACTTACAAATTAACTCTACGATCATGCCTTACTTCTTTGAAAATATCATCCGCCTAATATACGAAATATATGTATGTACAATACATTTCTTCTAGTAAAAACATGACCTATGTGGCTATAATTTGAAATATAACTTTAGTTTTTTAAAAAAATACCATTCTTATTTATTTTATTTTTTTGTTTTTGTAAACAAGATTCGAGATAATATACTCGTTTTCGCAAAGCGGTGTTTTAAATGACCTCTTATAACGATGTAACTTGTTCGCAAAATATTTTGGTAAATTGCGTTTAAACAGTTGAAAAATTAATAAGGTAAGGTTTTATAAAACAATTTGAGTACGGTACCTTTTGTTTTCTAAAACAGGTATGTATTTCGAAAGCTATTTTTTTGACTTGGCAAAATTTAAGTAAGATCATCGCAAATAGATAAATAACTTCAAAAATATTTTAATGGATAAAATGATTGCGATATTGATAGTCGTCAGGTAAAATTGATTGTTGACTAAAAGAGATGTGATGAAACGAAAATTTGAGAAATATAAGAAATATGTAAACATATCGTTCTTTGAAAACATCGTCGTTTAAAAATATATCTATCTTCCAGAGTTGTCGGTGTAGTTGAAATTTCATTATGTTGATATACAAATTCGAAGAAGAATATAGTCTTGGAAAGTAATATACTAAAAATTGAAATTAGTTGAAATGTTTAGTAGCAAAATCTTTGAAATGCCTTTGGAGTATAACATATGTCTTGTTGTACGTGCTTATACGAAAACATAATAGTCCAATACTTTGTATAATTTTTCTAAGTCACCCCTTAATGTTAGTGAAAGATCCACATATGTACCATTTCTTATAAATCTTTCACTTAAGTTGTCCAACCCTAGTATGACACACTAACTATTAATTGACTTAGGAAATTCTAATTCACCATGCTCCTACGCGCCACACTGATCCATTGTACCTCGTTACCTGGTTATTTGAACCACTAGTTTCATTCTAGTTCATATGAAAAGAACCACTACTTGTTCATACCCGTTCTATTTTAATTCAAGCCTACTAAATTCAAGTCAAGTAACTCGACGTTTCTATAAATTAACACTTAACTAAAAGTTTGTAAAGATTCATTATTCCCATGTACTTGTTATAGCCGATTTACGTCTTTTGCTACCGATCAATATCTCTAATGAGACTAATACTGTCGTCCTTCTTAATAACTCTCAATTTCAACATCTTAACCCTAAACTATAAATTTCTTCATATGATTCTCTTACTAAACGCTACTGATTATAATGTTTATGAATCGTTACTTAGTTTCTATCATTTCTCTATAAATCATCTCTTCGTATCTATCATACTATAATAAATCATTTTTTAGCAGCGATTGTCTCAACTTAGACCTAAGTCTGCTCTGATGCTACAATCCAAGTAGGGATATGAGCCCATTTTACTTTACCCGAATGGCACCGAGTCCCATGCTGTTGTTGCGGTGCAGCAGCCTGAGTTTCTGTGTGACCTATTAATATGTCACTAGCGTTTGCAGCAGTGTGTTCTGGTTAACATTTTAATTCATTCAAATTAATGATATAGTATTCAACTATGGTCACTAAGATCACGGCTTAAAGAGTTATGATCAACTTATATAAGGTAGAATTGTATGGGATACCCTAGGTATACGTGTTTCGTAACCGATCGTCTCCTTAAGTCTAAAGTCATAACTTACTTTTAGGATTGTTCTTAGTATCATCATTTCTTAAGTCTAAGACCATGTTTTATTTCTAAAATCATGCTTAGTATATAATCAACACTTATGACTACCTTCAGTACTTATGTCCAAGGTCAACTCTTAATCGGAATCGTTATTTATGTTTAAGATTGTGACTTAGGAGCAAAATTGTAACTTAATTTCTAATATCATGGCCTAAATCTACATTTCCACCGTGGATCTAGAACCATTCCTTGAAGATCATACTGTCTGCACGTAATACCTCTTGAACTCATTCAGAAATTAGATCTAAGTGATCGGCGGTGTCAGTTGTGCTGCACCACCACTCCTTCACATTTTCATGTGCTTGGGGATAATTCCCTGATTCTGGTGGTTCTCACCACCATTTCTTCTATTACCGGCTTGTTCACGTCTTCCCGTCATTTTTCTGGAATTTAGAACGGTAGAAAATATATTTATTTAAATACAGGCTAAGTTAGGGGGTATTTTAGGAATTTCTAACAACTTAGGGGCTGCATGCAAATGTTCAGGGGTAATTTAGGAAATTCTGTTGTTTCTGGAATTCATGCTAAAAGTTAGTGGCAGAATGGTAATTAAGTAAGGAAACGGTCGCTTAGCCTCGTACCCCTTAACCCGATCATAACTTAAGTCTAAGATCATCACTTAGGTCTATGTTGCTTCTTAGGGGTAAAATCGACATTTTAAGAAAAAGATCGTAGCTTAAGTCTAAGTAATCTAGTTAATCCTACGTTTCCGAGGCGGATCTAGAGCCTCGGCTCTGATGCCATGACCGAAGAAGACGACGCAGAATATCAAATGATCATGCAATATTCATATTCAGGGAATAACTAGATGAAGACAAAAGATGAAGATGAAGACAATTTGTAATAGTTACTTTTTTTATTTTTCCATACTTAAAAAAAAAAGAAAAATGAAAAATGATTACACCACTCTATAAAAGGAAGGGCAACGGACATAGCAACACACGTTTTCCTTCCCTCGAATAGAAAACTCTCTTTCTCCCTACACCTCTCAGATCTTATCCCATATCTCTCCATCTCCTTATCCTTTCTTCTCCCTAGAATACTCCCATAACCACTGATTCTTCCCAAGAATCCCAGCAGTCCTTCAATATTTGTATCTCCAATACTTTTGAAGAAATATATGGTATGATTCGATTCTTTTGAATTTATGTTCTTCTGAGTTTTTTAATTTTTTATATACATATACATATATTTGGACGGTTATATACCGCCTAATTATGTTTATTACTATATATATATATATATTGGACGGTTATACACCGCCTAATCCTATTCCCTTCTCCCTTTTTATTTTATGTTTATAATTGCTGGAATTAATTCCGCCCAATCCTATTCCCTTGTTCCTTTTTAATTTTTTGTTCTTTATTTACAATCTGTGGGAGTTTAATCACTCCCAAGATTTCTGTATCTTTATTATCATAGTTTTATTTTATTTATATATCATTTGCATCTGCATCTTTCTTTTTCTATTCTGCTTCTTTTTGTAGAAGCTATCAGATTCGTGGGTATTTTATATATATTTAGGTGAAGGATGGGCGGTACCGTCCAGGCATTTTATTAATATGATTACCCTCACTTGTGGTGGAGGAATACCGTGGTTACATCAATGCGTGCATCTATGGAGGGAGACTCTCCAAGACTAGGCAAAACAAGAAAAGAAATACAACAAAAACTTCTGAATAGAATCAAGTAATAAACTATATAATGTAAAAATAAATAGTAATCGAATTGACAGGTCATCAAGATGGCGATGCGCATATGACGTAGTCGAGCAGAACAGTCAGTCGTCAAGCTAGTGAGACTTCTCCATTGGCAGCAGTGCACCTCGAAAAGGCAATTATAGAAAATGTCACATATACACAACACCTAAGATAAGCAAAATGCTGCGGTAATATTAGAGAAAATGTAGTACTCAGGCTGCCCGTCACTGAGGGGGTTGCGGGCAACAGCAGTTGTAGTACGAGCCAGCAATATTCAGCAAAATTGCATGCATTGTGTGATAATGGATATTCGGCAAACCTCATCAAATTAAACGAATATAGCATTAGGCATCTAGCAAAGGACAAAAATAACAAAGGTGATCATGGGACGAAACATACCCGACCGCCCACAGCAAAGAGATGCAGGCGGGAAGAATGTACGTGGCCATTGTCTCTTTATGTGCGGATGTAGGCTGTATGTATATCTGCCTGCAAGCTACCTCGCACTAGGGGAGGGAGATATGAAATCAAAGAGAAAACATACGTGCACATCCGTGTAATGCCATGTTGTGCGAAAATGTGCAGCCGAGTTAGCCTCACGTGGTACATAAGATAGTGTGGCACGCATGATTGTCATGAATCGTCTGAGGCGAATGCAGTCACTACCCAATCGCGTGGCTAAGGAGGTTGGAGTATGAAGCAAGTTTAAAAAGGCCAAACAATCTATTTCAATGATGAGATTACTGTGTCCTGCTGTGGCAAAGAAAATGATGGAAAATAATAGAGCATGTAGCTCAGCATGCATGGGTGGCAACACTGGCAGCATAAAACAGAGAGCTTAGACCAAATGTCCTACATCATCCCGCAGGACTTCCCCCCCAGCCGATCCTCAAATACCAGCTGCAGCATCGACATTGAGTTTTAATTCTGACGGCGGCAGTTGCCATCAGACAACCTGTATCCGCCTTGATTGCAGGGGCAGCGAATAATACAGCTCTATCAAAGACTGTCTTGACTATACAAATTGACTCCCAGATATAGACGAATACCACGTGAAGATGCCTTGCCGAACTCGCTCTCGGAGTCGAATCAAAGAAAAATCCTCATCACAAAACTGTACCGCTGCGTATTCCTTCCAGATGGCCCAAGATGTAGTTAACGGGACCACTATAGCCAGCTGTCCAACCATCGTTGTGCGACGAGCTTGGTACCACCAACCTCGCAAATATCGTTTAAACATTAATTCAAGTGGCGAGGGGCCACCAAAGATAGTCGCTAAATGGAACCAGAGTGTCTTGATCATGGGGCACGTGTAGAAAATATGATTTTGTTCCGCCGAGGCACCCCGACATAAAACACAAGTGGGGTAAGTCGCTGACCACCTCCTTAAATTATCTGGCATCGGAAGAGCATTAAACCATAATCACCAAAGAAACACTTGGCAGGCTGTAAGAGTACCCACCCACCAAATATATCGCGCTAAAGAAAAGTAAATGCCTCTGGGTCGACAAGAACCATAAGCACTACGAAGGCTAAATTGGCCGTGTGCATCATCAATCCAAGTTATACCCTCAGGTGAATCTTGTGCATCTAACGAATATAGAGAGTGAATGCGACATAACCTCTTACAATCTGCTGAATCATAAATATAAGCTTGTAGTCCCTAGCGATTCCCATATTTCTGTCTCAAATAATGTGCCCACAGCCAGGTGGATGTATGATATCTCCATCATAATTTACATTCATAAGCTTTTTGCAATGCCGCTAGACTACGAAGTCCCAAACAACCCTCATCCTTTGGACAGCATACTGCGGCCCATGCCCTCCAATGATGTCACTGCCCCCATAAAAAAGTAGACATTTTCCGATTCAATTCTGCTATTACACTCTTGGGCAGCCTAGCTGCAGCCATAACATGTAAAGGCATAGTAGAAAGCACCAATTGAATGAGAGCCAATCTGCCTGCCATACTTAAGAGTCTTCTTGACCAGCCTGTCAGTCTCGCATCAAAGTGGTCAAGCAATGATATACAGTATTGTGACCGATTAACTCCTTTAAAAAAAATTAGAGCCCAAGTATTTGATAGGAAGCTTAGATATCCGCATATTCAGTATGTTCGCAACTCTTTGTAACACAACTCCCTCCCCAGCCACAAATTGGCTCTTGTCATAGTTGACTAGTTGTCTTGACACTCGTTGATAATTTTCCAGAAATAATTTAAATGTGTGTAGATTACTGGCCGATTCATTCAAGAAGACTAGCAAATCATCCGTAAAACCTAGATGAGAAATTACTAGTGTTCGGCCACCATGAAATCCCCTTAGTGCACCTGCCCGAAATAGCGCTGTAATACCTCTTATAAACCCCTCGGAAGCAAGAATGAACAGAATTGGAGACAATGGATTGCCCTGCTTAATGCCTCTGGATGGCCTAAAATCCCACGAGGCTTACCATTGATGTTGTACCCATCTTGAAACTATTATGAACCCCCGATGTATATGAAGTGGCTTAATAAAAATCCTATTTCTCAATTTTTCGAAATTCCAATTATTTTCTTTCTTTTTATAGGTCCCTTAAGATAAATAACATCCTATAAGTAAATATCTAAATTATAAGTATGGATAATGCCTCATGGTGAAATACCATTTATACCCTCCCAACATTTCGGGAAAAAAGGGAAAATCAGCTCAAACCCTAAGAGGATCTAGAACCATCATCTTTTAATAACCCAACCAACCACCTAAAAGGGGTTTTTCCATTAACTAACTCTAAAAAGTCTCAAGGACCATTAAGTAGCCAACACTCACCATGATTATGTCCCAAGACAATTAAGGAACCATCTCCTTCCTCCCCTTTAACATCCGACCGGCTACCCCCCGTGAAGACTCCATGGATTTTCCTTCAACTTCATAACAAGAAAGCTCAATTCCATCCGCTTAACCCCTCGCAAGGCAATATCCAAACACTTCAAGAGATTCACACACTCAAGAAGCCTCTTGACCGAAGGTGTTCTTAGAAGTACTCCAAGACCATCTCATTCAACTCTCAAGCTTCAAGCTAGGTAAGAAAGCCTATTAACATTTCCTTTAATACTAAATTATCAACTTGTGAAGCTCACTTTGTTCTCCATTCCTCTCCAAAAACCGTGGCATTGCGTGTGCCTCTAGGTGAGGAATCTTCAAGCTCCTTGGTGTATGAGTCCTTCAAGTGAACCATTCCAACACAAGTTCCATATTGATAAGGATTCTAAACCTTTATATGTCCATTCTAACTCCCCATGAAGCTTAAATTCGGATGTTCCCCTAACCCCCATAAACCGTGAGTCTTAGGAAGTAAAGGGAGGTGATATCTTCAAGCTCTCAAGAAGTGGTGATAGTTTGGTGGCTAGGTTGCAACAATAAGCTATTTTGGTAAGAAAAACTATCTTGGATATAGTTCATTTACCTTTGGATTTGTGGCTAATGCTAACCTCCATCTTTGACTTCAAAACCGTGTACACCACGGTGAAGTAGGAGGAGATTTCAAGCTATTTGGTCCACTCTAAGCTAAGAAGAATTTTGAACTCAACAAGAGGCAAGTATACTCTAGACTTTCATGATTTATTTAAGGAATAATGACTTGAATGTTTAGTTATAATAAGGTATGAACCATGTACGTTATGTGCTCTATGATGCTTGAAATAGCCAAATGTGTCAAGTCAAGTGGACTGTTTTGGGGTCTTTTGAAAAACATCCTTAGAAGACATTAGAAGGTATTAAGGCGTGTTAAAATAAGGTACTATGGTCTATAAGAATGTTGGTCTAATCACCCTTGATGAACTATGTTTAGAATAGTGTTAAATCATGAGTTGTGGATGAGTGTGTTTGTGTGTGCTAGTTCGGCCTTAATAGGGGCCAATAGGAAATGGATGGTGTTTATTTTTCCTTATTTAGGAGCATGTTTAGGACCTATTCTCATAATGATTTATGGCTGGAAAATTTGGATACCCAGTGCTAAGTGAAGTCTATGTGTTCCAAGTTGTGCTATAAAGGTTAGAAGTGAAACTAGTCTTGGTGTTGGTATTTGTGGGGTCGCTTGGTTTCGCCGCTGTGTGTATCTATAATATTGACCTTATAATCTAAGACTACATGTTTCGGGCTGTGTGATTATGTGGTTAATAAGTTGGATTAAAGGATGAAGGGGTAAATAATACGTGTGATAGGAGACAAGGAGTGGTTTAAGGAAATTTCCAGAAACAGAACTGTTTTGAGTGTCATAATGATTGGCCTTGAAATGAATCTTGTGATTGTGCAAATAACCTCAAATTTGGTGTTCTGGTAGGTCATTATGTATGTTAAGTGTGTGTGGTGGTATATTGGTGAAAAGACTATTTTTATAATCTTAAAGGAACCTTAAGGTGAACTTGTGCAAAACAGAATTCTGGACGTATATGTTCTGGGAACATAATTGTTTAACCACTTTAAATGTCTTGGATTGCCTTGAAATTTGTATGGGTGTCACTTAAAGCATTGGGTCAGATGTCTATGTAAATAAATTGGCTAAAAGCATTCATTTGAGGGGTTAACAACTGAAGTAAAGTCGGAAGATCGTTTCTGGAAATCTAGACAGAATGTTGGGTCATAATGTTTGGACTTATCCTTAATTGTTTAGGCGGGAAGATGGTGGTTGGGCTTAAGAAAATTATTCCCCAGTATGTTAGCTTTATTTTCCAAGTGGTATATGTGAATAATTGATGATTTAAGGACCATGAAAATGGAATAGGTACTACACAGCAGAAAGTTCGGCTGTGCCATGTCTTGATGGAACCCGAATTTGAACCCCTTATGTTTATTGGATTGTCACGAAATTTCTATGGTTGATAGCTAGGATCCTAGTGTGCATGCCGTATAAAAAGGTTCAGGGACTAAGTTGTCTTGGTTGTATTTTGAGCCAAGGAAAATGAGTGCGATTTGCTGGAAAGTTTTCAGCCTAGGAGATTATGCCTATGTCATGTCCTAAGTGATTTTTAAAATGATTCATGCCATGAATCTCATTGCATTTCATCCCTTGTATCATGCATGACCATGTGCATTACGAATCTGATTTCTCTAAGTTTTCCTTATGCAAGCAAGTTCCTTTCAAGTAAGCAAGTTTTCTCTATGCAAGTAAGTTTATTTATGGTCCCATGATTTTCAAAAGAAACGTTCTATGATTTCCTTGCCGGCTAAGAATGCTCATAACCCGAGCCAGACCCGGGGTTAATTGGTCTGATGATATGTTTTGGACTCGACCCAGGCCCAGGGTTAATTGGCCTGATGACATGTTCTGGACCCGTCCCAGACCCAGGGTTAATTGGTCTGACGACATGTTCTGGACCTGCTCAGATCTGGAGTTAATTGATCTGACACTGTGCTTTTTTATATGCTTGCTTTATGGGACCAAATAATGATTTTGCCATGACATGACATCATGCATTGCGTCTTGCATATTTCATGTACACTTTGCATGTTAGGATGGTTAAGTTAGGAAGTGATATGATAATGTCAGAATGGTATTACTTAAGTTATGATTAGGTTATATCTTCTGCGGATCAATGATTAAAGGCCAGGTATGAATTAATATTGGTTTATGGGGTTCTACATTCGTGTTATGATTCTTTATTTATTTCATGATGGTTTATTGTATGCTTGCTGGGTGATTTTATCACTCATACCTTTATTTTTATCCCAAAGCCCGAGACAGCCAATGTTGAGTGGATCAATGATGAACCAAGAGTGCCATACCTGTATTCAATAAGCCGAGAGAAGACGATGCTTAAGGACTTTGGTGCCGACATGATATTTGTACTATGCCCTATGTTTGGAACTTTTGGGATTTCGGTTTTACCTTGTTTTGTTGGACCGATGTTATGGACCTAATATTTTTGGCAAGCATGTTTATTTCAAAGTTTTAATTCTGCCTAAATTTTGCTACTCTGTTAAATGTTAACATGGTAGTCCATGACTTAGTTATGGATTTTTACATGTTATGCATGACGCTTTATACCCTCTGTAGTGAAGTACAACAGGTGCACCGCATTCGAACGAGGTCCGGTGCAGGGCGCTACAGGTGGTATCAGAGCCCAGGCTCTAGATTTCAGGCAGAACGTAGAACTAAGTTATGATCTTAGAAACCTAAGTTTGATCTTAGACCTTAGTCATGATTTTAGATGAGTGATGGCCTTAGAACTAGACGACGTAGACCGGATTTAGGATTTAATTCAATAATTAATCTTGACCCATAGAATCTGGATACTAAGATATGTCTTTCCTTGAAGGTTTGTTTGTGAATTATGATCTCTAGCCAAAATAATCTGGTTTTATCCCAACATTTGTATAAATTTTTACGCTCCTCAGTGCAGATGGCTCGACCTCGTGGCAGACCTCCTAGGACTCAACCAGATGCACAGGAGCCAGTCCCTCCTCAGACACAAGGCCCTGTTCCTCCTCCATCGGCTCAAGTCCCTCCACCACCACCACAGAATCAGAATCCTCTTGTTCAGAATAATCCACCACCACCACTGCAAGCACCTATTCCTCCGGTGATTCCTGATGTTAACGCCTTTCAGGCCTTTTGTCAGATGGTCACACAGATAGGTCAAGGCCTAATCCATCAGAATGCTCCGCCCCATCCATGTGAGCCAGTGAGAGATGCTCAGTATTATTTCGAGAAGCAAAAAAGGGCTAATTTACCACCATTCGAGGGAAATCCAGATATGGATATAGTTGAGAAGTGGTTAGATGAGGTCGAGAACTGTTTTGAATTAATCCAAGCCCCTGATGAGATAAAAGCTCAAGCCATGAGGCCCTTTCTGTTAAGTGAAGCAAATCAATGGTGGAAGACTAACCTGCACCCCTTGCTAAGACCAATTGCCTAGGAAAGATTCCTGCAAGAATTCCATAAGTTCTACATTCCTCCGGTCGGTGAAGTTGCAGAAGAGGCATGAGTTTGAATCATTAAAGCAAGAGCCCGGTATATGACCGTTGCAGATTATGCCAATAAGTTCATTGCATTGGGAAGATTTCAGCCATCCACTATGAATGATGAAGAAACAAAAATGTTGAAATTTGAAAGAGGGTTGAACCCAAGGATTAGAACATGGTTGGTAAATGCGAATCCTGCAAATTTTGGAGCCCTTTTGGATGCCTGTTATAGGATCGAGAGAGATATCATTCGTCGAGACGATGTGGGACAGAAAAGGGAAAGGCAAGTGACTGGAAATGAAAAGTTTAGAAAAGTAGCCAAGAAGAATTTCAGAGGATCTATTCGACAAGGGAGATCACAGGGACAGAATCAGCACCAACTACAGTGCCGCCAGCAGCATCAAGCTAACCAACAAAGGAATCAAGCTCCACCCCAGTAGCCAGCTATACCAGTGCGCCCCCAGTGCCAGAAGAGACATATGGGCGAGTGTCGATGGAAGACTGGACAGTGTTTTGGATGCGGTAAGGATGGCCACCTTATTAGAGATTGCCCAGACAGAGGAGCCCAGCAGCAGCAGCAACAGCCAAGGAACCAACGACCGCTTCCAAATGAAAGGGTGCACGTCATGACAGATGCAGATGTTGAGGAGACGAAAGACGTATTTACTGGTATGATTTAAAGTTTATGCCTTAAATATGTTTGCTTACGCATGCCTATACTGTTACTTAGTCGAATATGCATGATTCAGGAGCTATCTTAGTATGTAGCATACCCGCGAATGTATTGTTCGACGGTTGCGCCAGCCACTCATTTATCTCCAGAAAGTTTGCTAAGAATATCGATCATAACTCAGTCCAGTTAGAATCACCCTATAGAGTACAAGCAGCTGGCGATCATGTGCTTGTCTCTTATCATATCTTCAGAAATTGCGCGCTTGAGTTTGATGATCGGCGGTTTGAAGCCGATTGAATCCCCATATCCATGAGTGATTTTGTTGTAATTCTTGGAATGGATTGGTTCTCGAAGAACCATGCTCACATTCATTGCCGGAGTAGACAAGTTGGAATCAAGGACCCAGCTCGAGATAAAGTATCATTCCAAGGAGGAGCCAAGTTGAAGAAACCATCCAAGAAGGTCTATGTTAATGCGGCTTGTGCCAGCCGAGCATTGAAGAAAGGCCATGAAGGATTCTTAGTTTATATCCTAAGTGCTGAGCAAGTGAGTCCCACCCTTGCTCAAGTTCCTGTTGTTAACGAATACCCTGATGTCTTCCTAGATGAATTACCTGGGTTGCCTCCCGACCGCGAAATTGCCTTCGAAATAAACCTTGTTTCAGGAGCAGAACCCATATTGAAAGAACCATATCGGATGGCACCTGCGGAACTGAAAGAACTAAAGGAGCAGTTGCACGAGCTGTTAGAGAAAAAGCTTATTCGCCCCAGCGTTTTGCCTTGGGGTGCCCCTGTACTATTTGTAAAGAAGAAAGATGGAAGCATGTGTTTATGCATCGATTACCGGGAACTTAACAAAATCACCATAAAGAATAGATACCCATTGCCCCAGATCGACGATCAATTTGATCAGCTCAGGGGATCTCGGGTTTTCAGTGAGATAGACTTGCGATCTGGATATTTCCAATTGAAGATAAAGGCTGAAGATATTTCTAAGACTGCTTTCAGAACACGCTATGGACACTACGAATTCCTTGTCATGCCATTCGGTTTGACCAACGCTCCTGCCACTTTTATGGACCTCATGAATCGAGTTTTTCAGGATTAGTTAGACAAGTTCATAGTGGTCTTCATAGATGATATCTTGATCTATTCACCAGATGAAGAAACCCATGCAGCCCATTTGAGGACGATTTTGAATATTTTAAGAGAAAGATGGTTATATGCAAAATTTAGCAAATGCGAGTTCTGGCTGCATAGTGTATCCTTTCTTGGCCATGTCATATCAGAAGATGTGCTATGGATCCTAAGAAAATTGAGGCCATTACAGAGTGGCCCAGACCAACTAATGTTACAGAAGTGAGAAGCTTCCTTGGACTGGCAGAGTATTATCGAAAGTTTATTGAAGGATTCTCAAGGATAGCTGTTCCTCTCACCAGATTGACACAGAAGAAAACAAAGTTTGAGTGGAACGCTGATTGTGAAAGGAGATTTTCAGAGTTAAAAGCGAAGTTGACATACGCCCCTGTTTTGGCTCAGCCCATTCCTGGTGAAAAATATGTTGTGTATAGTGATGCCTCAAAGAACGGTCTTGGATGTGTTCTTATGCAGAAGGATAGAGTAATAGCCTATGCATCCCGACAATTGACGCCATTCGAACAAAACTACCCCATTCATGATCTTGAGCTTGCAGCAGTGGTATTTGCTTTGAAGATATGGAGGCATTACTTGTATGGTGAGAAATGTGAGATCTTTACAGATCACAAAAGCCTAAAATATCTCTTTACCCAGAAAGAACTAAATATGTGGCAACGCAGATGGCTTGAGTTGATTAAAGACTATGACCTCTCAATTTAATATCACCTTGGGAAAGCTAATAAAGTTGCTGACGCGTTGAGTCCGAAAACAAGCCACCCACGTCAACCACCTCTTCAGCGAGACATGGAAGAATTTGGCCTTGAAGAAGTTGATTCCATGGATGAAGTTCTCGCCAAATTGGTTCTCATCCCTTCATTAATTGACATGATCAAGGAAGCTCAAGGTTATGATGAAGCATTGAGGAAGATCAAGGATAGGATGAAAGATAAGCCATTGAATGATTTTGAAGTTCGTAGCGATGGCAGTTTGTGGTTCAGAGGACGGTTATGTGTATCTGAGGATAATAAGATTAGGGATGAAGTCTTGATGGAAGCTCATAACTCACGCTTATCTATTCACCCTGGAGCTAACAAGATGTATCAGGACCTCAAGCAAAAGTTTTGGTGACACGGCATGAAGAACCAAATAGCTGAATTTGTTGAGCGATGCCTTGTTTGTCAAAGGATAAAAGCCGAGCACCAAAGACCCGCCAGGTTATTACAACCTCTAGAAGTTCCTGAATGGAAGCAGGATCATGTCACCATGGACTTCGTGACAGATCTACCAAGAACAAAGTATGGAAATGATGCTATATGGGTCGTTGTGGACCGTCTGACCAAGTCCGTTCATTTCATGGCCATGTCGATTAAAGCATCTATGGAGAAGCTAGCTTCTATGTATATTGATCAGATTGTCTGCTTGCATGGTGTACCCATAAGCATTGTTTGTGATCGTGACCCCCGTTTTACCTCTAGATTTTGGACAGCCTTTCAAAAGGCAATGGGCACTGAGATTAGGATGAGTTCTGCTTTCCATCCTCAAACTGACGGTCAATCGGAAAGGACGATCCAAACGCTGGAAGACATGCTTCGTGCTTGCATTCTTGACTTTGGAGGAAACTGGGATAAGAGTCTTAAGCTGGTTGAGTTTTCCTACAATAACAGTTTCCATCGATCTATTGGGATGGCACCCTATGAAGCTTTGTATAAGAAAAAATGCCGGTCCCCACCCTATTGGGACAAAATTGGAGAAAAGATATATACGGGACTCGACCTTGTAGAGCAAACTCGAGAAAAGGTAAAGATTGTTAAGCAAAGATTGAAGGCGGCACAAGATAGGAGTAAGATTTGGGCTGATGAAAGACGTAGACCCTTAGAATTTCAAGAAGGAGAAAAAGTTTTCTTAAAGGTCTCTCCATCTAAGGGAGTTAAGAGATTTGGCATAAAAGGGAAGTTGAACCCGAGATTCATTAGACCATATGAAATTCTGGAGAGAGTTGGTGAAGTTGCATATCGATTGGCGTTGCACCCATCACTGTCCCAGTTGCATGATGTATTCCACGTTTCCCAACTTCATCGGTATGTTTATGACCCAAGCCACATTCTTGAGGATCAACAGCTGAAGATTGAAGATGATACATCTTATGTAGAGAAGCCCTTAAAGATCATTGATTGGAAAGAAAAAAAATTGAAAAAGAGATCCATACCTATGGTGAAAGTCCAGTGGAAACACCATTCTGGAGATAAAGCCACTTGGGAGACTGAGGAAGGCATGAGGAATCAATACCCACATCTTTTTGGCTAGTTCTCTTAAGTTTCGAGGACGAAACTTATGTTAGAGGGGGGGGGGGGGGGGAGGAAGTTGTACCCATTGTGAAACTATTATGTACCCCCGATGTATATGAAGTGGCTTAATAAAAATCCTATTTCCCAATTTTTCTACATTCCAATTATTTCTTTCTTTTTATAGGTCCCTTAAGATAAATAAGATCCTATAAGTAAATATCTAAATTATAAGTATGGATAAGGTCTCATGGTGAAATACCATTTATACCCTCCCAACATTTCCAAAAAAAGGGAAAATCGGCTCAAACCCTAAGAGGATCTAGAACCATCCTCTTCTAATAACCCAACTAACCACCTAAAAGGGGTTTTCCCATTAACTAACTCTAAAAAGTCTCAAGGACCATTAAGTAGCCAACACTCACCATGATTAAGTCCCAAGACAATTAAGGAAACATCTCCTTCCTCCCTTTTAACATCCGGTCAGCTACCCCCTTGAAGACTCCATGGATTTTTCTTCAACTTCATAACAAAAAAGCTCCATTCCATCCACTTAACCCCTCACAAGACAATATCCAAACACTTCAAGAGATTCACACACTCAAGAAGCCTCTTGACCGAAGGTGTTCTTAGAAGTACTCCAAGACCATCTCATTCAACTCTCAAGCTTCAAGCTAGGTAAGCAAGCCTCTTAACATTTCCTTTAATCCTAAATTATCAATTTGTGAAGCTCACTTTGTTCTCTATTCCTCCCCAAAAACCGTGGCATTGCATGTGCCTCTAGGTGAGGAATCTTCAAGCTCCTTGGTGTAGGAGTCCTTCAAGTGAACCATTCCAGCACAAGTTCCATATTGGTAAGGATTCTAAACCTTTATATGTCCATTCTAACTCCCCATGAAGCTTAAATTCGGATGTTCCTCTAACCCCCATAAACCGTGAGTCTTAGGAAGTAAAGGGAGGTGATATCTTCAAGCTCTCAAAAAGTGGTGATAGTTTGGTGGCTAGGTTGCAACACTAAGCTATTTTGGCAAGAAAATCTATCTTGGATATAGTTCATTTACCTTTGGATTTGTGGCTAATGCTAACCTCCATCTTGACTTCAAAACCGTGTACACCACGGTGAAGTAGGAGGAGATTTCAAGCTATTTGGTCCACTCTAAGCTAAGAAGAATTTTGGACTCAACAAGAGGCAAGTATACTCTAGAATTTCATGATTTATTTAAGGAATAATTACTTGAATGTTTAGTTATAATATGGTATGAACCATGTATATTATGTGCTCTATGATGCTTTAAATAGCCAAATCGTCAAGTCAAGTGGACTGTTTTGGGGTCTTTTGTAAAACAGCCTTAGAAGACATTTGAAGGTATTAAGGTGTGTTAAAATAAGGTACTACGGTCCATAAGAATGTTGGTCTAATCACCCTTGATGAACTATGTTGAGAATAGTGTTAAATCATGAGGTGTGGATGAGTATGTTTGTGTGTGCTAGTTCGGCCTTAATAGGGGCCAATAGGAAATGGATGGTGTTTATTTTTCCTTATTTAGGAGCATGTTTAGGACCTATTCTCATAATGATTTATGGCTGGAAAATTTTGATACCCAGTGCTAAGTGAAGTCTATGTGTTCCAAGTTGTGCTATAAAGGTTAGAAGTGAAACTAGTCTTGGTGTTGGTATTTGTGGGGTCGCTTGGTTTCGCCGCTGTGTGTATATATAATATTGACCTTATAATCTAAGAATACATGTTTCGGGCTATGTGATTTTGTGGTTAATAAGTCGGATTAAAGGATGAAGGGGTAAATAATACGTGTGATAAGAGACAAGGAGTGGTTTAAGGAAATTTCCAGAAACAGAACTGTTTTGAGTGTCATAATGATTGGCCTTGAAATGAACATTGTGATTGTGAAAATAACCTCAAATTTGGTGTGCTGGTAGGTCATTATGTATATTAAGTGTGTGTGGTGGTAGATCGATAAAAAGACTAGTTTTATAATCTTAAAGGAACCTTAAGGTGAACCTGTACAAAACAGAATTCTGGGCGTATATGTTCTGGGAATATAATTGTTTAACCACTTTAAATGTCTTGGATTGCCTTGAAATTTGTATGGGAGTCACTTAACGCGTTGGGTCAGATGTCTATGTAAAGAAATTGGCTAAAAGAATTCATTTGAGGGGTTAACAACTGAAGTAAAGTCGGAAGAATGTTTCTGGAAATCTAGACAGAATGTTGGGTCATAATGTTTGGACTTATCCTTAATTGTTTAGGCAAAAAGATGGTAGTTGGACTTAAGAAAATTATTGCCCAGTATGTTAGCTTTATTTTCCAAGTTGTATATGTGAATAATTGATGATTTACGGACCATGAAAATGGAATGGAATAGGTACTACACAGCAGAAAGTTTGGCTGTGCCATGTCTTAATGGAACCAAAATTTGAACCCCTTATGTTTATTGGATTGTCACGAAATTTCTACGGTTGATAGCTAGGATCCTAGTGTGCATACCGTATAAAAAGGTTCAGCGACTAAGTTGTCTTGGTTGTATTTTGAGCCAAGGAAAATGAGTGCGATTTGCTGGAAAGTTTTCAGCCTAGGAGATTATGCCTATGTGTGTCCTAAGTGATTTTTAAGATGATTCATGCCATGACTCTCATTGCATTTCATCCCTTGTATCATGCATGACCATGTGCATTACGAATCAGATTTCTCTAAGTTTTCCTTATGCAAGCAAGTTCCTTTCAAGTAAGCAAGTTTTCTCTATGCAAGTAAGTTTATTCATGGTCCCATGATTTTCAAAAGAAACGTTCTATGATTTCCTTGCTGGCTAAGCATGCTCATAACCCGAGCCAGATCCGGGGTTAATAGGTCCAATGACATGATATGTTCTGGACCTGTTCCAAACCCGTGGTTAATTGGTCTGATGATATGTTCTGGACCCGACCTAGGCCCGGGGTTAATTGGCCTGATGACACGTTCTAGACCCGTCCCAGACCCAGGGTTAATTGGTCTGACGACATGTTCTGGACCCTCTCAGATCCGGGGCTAATTGGTCTGACACTCTGCTTTTTTTATATGCTTGCTTTATGGGACCAAATAATGATTTTGCCACGACATGACATCATGCATTGCATCTTGCATATTTCATGTACACTTTGCATGTTAGGACGGTTAAGTTAGGAAGTGATATGATAATGTCAGAATGGTATTACTTAAGTAATGATTAGGTTATATCTTCTGCGGATCAAGGATTAAAGGCAAGGTATGAATTAATGTTGGTTTATGGGGTTCTGCATTCATGTTATGATTCTTTATTTATTTCATGATGGTTTATTGTATGCTTGCTGGGTGATTTTTATCACTCATATCTTTATTTTTCCCCCCAGAGCCTGAGACAGCCAATGTTGAGTGGATCAATGATGAACCAAGAGTGCCATACCCGTAGTCAAGAAGTCGAGAGAAGACAATGCTTAAGGACTTTGGTGCCGACATGATATTTGTACTATGGACTATGTTTGGAACTTTTGGGATTTTGATTTTACCTCATTTTGTTGGACCGATGTTATGGACCTAATATTTTCGGCAAGCATGTTTATTTTAAAGTTTTAATTCTGCATAAATTTTGCTTTTCTATTAAATGTTAACATGGTAGTCCATGACTTAGTTATGGATTTTTACATGTTATGCATGACGCTTTGTACTCTCCGTAGTGAAGTACGGCGGGTGCATCACATTCTGATGAGGTCCGATGCGGGGCGCTACAATTGATCAACACTGAACAACATGTAGCCGCCAAATTGTTCATGATAAGATGCACAAACCGATAGTGAAAACCAAAACTCAAAAGAAGAGTTTCCAAATATTGCTTAGAAACGCGATCGAACGCCTTGGCCATGTCCAGCTTAATCATAACCTGCCTCCCTGGCATTTACGATCTAATATATGAAGCATTTCCTTTGCCATCAAGACCTGCTCTGAAATATCTCGGCCTGGCATGAAGCCTGCTTGCTCCGGAGAGATCAAACGGGGTATCAATACACATAGCCGACTGAAAATAATTCTCGTAACCACCTTGGACAGGAATTTTGTCAAACAAATAGGACGAAAATCCGAAAAAGTATTTGGATTGGGAACTTTAGGTATCGAGCATATTAAAGATGCTGCAATAACCTTGGGCATGTGAATTCACAGGAAGAATTCGTGCACCGCCAGTAACACATCTAAATGGATCATCTCCCAAAAATGCCTATAAAATGAGCCAGGGAAGCCATCTGGCCTCGACGCACTGGACAGACTTAGCTACCATACAGCTGTCCGCACCTCATCCGCTTGTGGTTGGACAAATAACTGCTCATTATCAGAATCCGTCAAAATGTGAGGGATATGTTGCAATATAGAGCCATGATCAGAAGCCATCTCCTCGGTGAACAAGTGTTCGAAACATTGGACGACTTCAGCTTGAATGGACTTGTCATCAGTGCATGTTGTTCCATCCGGCCGATTAATATCGAATATTGCTTGGCGCTGTCTCCTTGTCTTAACTGTTTGATGAAAATAAGCATTATTGGCATCTCCTTCCTTAAGCTATTTGATATTAGCTTTCTGTTTCCAGAAAATATTTTCTCGGTGTTGCAATGTCAATAGCCGAGCTTTAGCCAAATGGTACGACTCTCGCATGCCATCCGATGAGGATAAATAATACTGCTTCTCCGCTTGTATAGTTTCCTCCTCTGTTGCCATAATCAGTAAAAATATTGCCAAACACACAGCAGTTCCATGTACGCAAATCAGCTTTAAGCCAGCGCAACTTATCGTAAAACCCATACATACCGCCCACCGTTGGATATGTTCTCCAATGGGTTCGAACATAGAAATCAAAAGCAGCATGTGTAAGCCAAGCTTCAAGGTATCAAAAGGATGCTATCCCCCAAGGACTTTTCGACTGGCAATGTAGAAGCAAGGGCGAGTGATCAGAACTTGCTCGGTGTAAGTGCTAGACATGGCTAGTATCAAACAAATCCATAAATCCTTTTGTGTACAAAAACCGATCCAGCCCGCGTAAAAATTTGTACAGGACACGCCCGTCCGACCAAGTAAAACACAATCCTTGAAAGGGTAAATCGATCAACGCACTTAATTCCACAAAATGTTTAAAATCAGATAGCGTTCGTAGTGCCGGCATAGATAGCCCCTTATGCTCATCAAGGTAAAGAAAAGTATTAAAGTCCCCTCCTATTAACCATGGCTGTGTTGTCCCTTCTCGAAACAACAACATATCCTCTCATATTGGCTTTCGTGCAACCACTGTATGACGACCATAAACCATAGTAAACCAAAACTCCAGTCTACTTGCTAACCAACGAAAATGCTGCGACATATTTTGTATACGCTGCCGAGTATCCAACATCTCCATAAAAGACTCACGCCAGAAAACCCAGATAATAGCATCGTCAGAAGAGCATGCATGAGAAAACCCTATCTGTAGTCAAAATTGTTCCAAACGAGTAATCCAAAGCTTTGGTTCAATAAGAACCAACAAATGTAACCTATATTGACGATTTAGTGAAAGAATGCGTGTGAGAGAGGTATTGATACCCCGCACATTCCAGAGCAGGACTTCCATTGAGAAGGATTAGATGTAGTAGCTACAAAATGCAGTATTGTAGCACGGGTCACAATAGAAGATGGTGGCGCCGCAGGCATGTCACCTTTCTTTCGACATGGCCGTCTAGTTCGAATCTTCAATAAGTTGTCGACCGCTGTTGAGACATCTGGGTGTGTGACGTTTGGGCCTCCATCCTCCGACAGTGGCATAGCAGAAAGGACCCTAGCCACCTCTAACACTGCAAAACGCAATTCTACCGAGTTAACCTTTGTGTCATCACGCAATTCTGAGTCAGAAGAGTGCTTCAACACAGGGGCTGCTTCCTCAACAGTGGGAGGCACTGTTGTCATAGAAGAATAATATAGACGGGCTAAATCTTGTGTATTGGATATCTCCTTAATGCGAAGCGGATGTGATCCTGATGTATCAGCCTGGTTGACTGCTGGAGTTGTCCCCTCTGTCTCCTCAGGGATGTCTAGAGTTCGTTCAGCCATATTTCCAATCTCTGGCTGAACGTCTGAGGGATGTATTTCATCAGGGAGCTTAGGACCAGTCTTCTTAGGAGTCCACCTTTGTGTGGACGGATTTGTAGTCGATGTCGGATGTGCTGGAAGTACCGTGACATCAGTAGTTTGTTCCAAAGGTGGTAAATCCCTGTGATGTACCCTTTTGCAAGAGGCTATCGAATGTCCTAGTTGTCGGCAAGTTGCACAATATGCAGGCTGATTCTCATACTCAACCGATTGAAAGAAAGAATAATCATCTCTCTGAATATATAATCTCTGAGGGAGTTCCTTAGAAACATCAATCTCTATGGAAATGCGAGCTACAGACGGACGCAACAATTGCATGGTCGCAGAATCAGCCTTCAATGGCGCACCAATCATTCTTGCAATTTCAAATAAAGCCTCTGATTTATGAAGATATATAAGGAGTCCTGGCAATGATACCCATACAGGCACAATAGGCATATCAATCTTTGGGTCGTAATCATAGGTGTATTTGGTACACGCATATGATCACCTAATACCGTCCATGTACGACATGAAACACATCTGTAATAGTCAGCTTCCACATCAAATTGCATCAATATATGTGTCGAATCAAGCAGTGTGATTTTTACCGATGCCAGAAAGCCAATACGATCAAAGCATTTACGTATAGCATCAAGTTTTGGACAACCATACCAAAAAGTGCCAACCAAGCAGTATTTGAAAGAGTCAGTCAATACTATTGTAGGACCTGTATAGAACCACTAGAGGGGGGGTTTGAATAGTGGATGCGGAAAATTTGATTTTTAAAAGCTTTTAAACCAAAAACCTCACTTCTGAAAACAGTTTCTGTTTTCAGATTATGATTTGAAATGATTTAAAGACCTAGTTATAGACCTCCAAAAATTATGAAATTTGATGAGATTCTACTCTCAGATGTTACGAGTATCTCATAAAAATTTCAAATTAAAATTCAACTCCTAACCCTTTGAAAATATGTTTTTGTTCAGATTGCGCAAACCTGCCAGAAATAGTACTCCGATTTGAAAAATTTATTCCGATTAATTGGTGGCTCCAAATGATCTGAAACTTTAATGACAAGACCCTCAATATATGTATTTCAATGGGTTGAAACAGTTTTAAAAGATTCCTTTGTAATATATATCAATCACGTTGATGTTCTTAACCTTTGCAACTCTAAAAATCAGATTGCACTAGTATCCTATGCAAGTTTGATTGAATTAGACTTATCCAAATGGATGGAAACTTGCACCAAATGAAAACTAAGAGCTGTGGCTATGTTTCTGCAAAATGTTATGATTTTTCAAATTCGTTTACTATTTTAACTCTTGCAATGAAATTTATGCAAAATGCTAGAAACTGAAAGTAAAGTGCAGTGAAGTAAAGACACCAAGGATTTTATACTGGTTCGGTTAAATCAACCTACTCCAGTCTTCAAGGAAACCTTCCTTAGTTATCACTAAGCACAATAAAACACCTTACCACAAGGGTTGCTGGAGTTACACACCAACTCCATCCTTTTACAAATGATACAATCAAGCACACCGGATCACGAACACCACCACCTATTGAATGAAGGTTTGATCACACCTTGATCAACTTTTTACAACAATGTATGAGTGTGGGTGGTATAATTCAAAGCCTATACAATATTTTGAATATATGAACAATAGGCTTGAGAGAAGAAGAAGAAGAAAGAAATGTAGAAGAAGAGAGTGAAGATCCTTTTGCACTTGAGAGAAAAATGAGAGTGGTCTTGCTTTTGTTTGCACTACTTCTCGTCCTTTTACGCACCTCATGGCCACGCCCCTTAGGTCATCTTTCTTTCTTAATAATTCTCTTTAATGCCCTTAGAAGATTGCCTTGTGTAGAAACGACACCATCTTGCTTACTTG